>QLNU02014802.1:45821307-45837490 GCA_006491805.2 Dysdera silvatica
TTTTACTGGTGAGGACACCAGTTTGAAATTCAGAAATTAAAATGAAAAGCTATTAAGCTTTTTTATAATGAACTAATGCAAAAATTCTGGAAGTTCATTATTTTTTAGCCTTAAAAATCTACTTGCATTTTTCTTCTATTAAAACCGTGGCAAAATTATGTGCTTTTAAATTCAACGAACACAAATAATTGTAATTCACAACAGAAAACGGGAGCAATTTCACTGAATAATAATTTCGCTGTAACTCTTCTTTTAATAACATTATAGAAAAATAATCGCAGACTATCCCATTATAACATATTCAATCAACATTTTAAATTAAACGTTTCATTTCCTCTTAGTAGACTTGCGCTCAAGAGACTTACTACTGTCATGTAAATAATAGATTTAATAGACGTAGTTAACAGACTTGATGGACTTTATTATTCAATGGACTCGTATTTAATAGACTCAAGTTTTGTACACTGCGCATACTTCTTGGGCTTTCGCTTTTTCTACAGTTGAAGAGCTGGCGAGATATTTTGAAATCTGACTATGTTCCTGTTTTATGGATAAGTTTACGAAGTAAGATTAAAATAGCTAATTTTAAATAGTGAGTTTTACCATAACAGCAGTTTTATTCTTGGTTTCAACCAAGGACATAAGAATAATACTTCAATGAGACAATGAAATTGGCATTCATTTCTGTTTCGTTATGCACTAAAAATGATGTTTTCTTAGACTGAAAGAATACGGCCTGAAGAGTTAACGAAATATCAGGAAAAATCACTTTCTCGAGTTCAGAAAAGCATGCCATCGTAGAAAGATATTTTTCCTTTGTTTCGGACTGCTGGGTAAAGTTAATCGATTCCTCCTAATCGATGAAAGATGAATACATGAGAACGAAAACTGGATAAAAATGCGGGGTAATTGTTTACAGTTTTCAAGATTTACGGTCATTGCGCTCTAAAGCTATTCTGTTTAATTTTATTGTTGCCTAATTCTCGTTAAATTTCTTTAAGACCCGTGGAGGAAATAAGCATGGAATATATATATATATATAAGTAACCATTTTGCTTTTTCAACTGTTACTAATGATAAGTTATCCCCGAATGCATGAAACTGAACCTCATTTGGGCATGAATAGAAGAAAAGGATTGAAGAAATTTTTTATAGAAAGTCTATTGCGTTTTGAACATTTAGAGTCTCATAAAACTTGACAGTAGAACTTGGTATTATATGTACACTTTTAATTTAATAGCTAATGTACACTTTTAATTATATAAACACTAATATGTACACTTTTAATTATATAAACACTAATATGTACACTTTTAATTATATAAACACTAATATGTACACTTTTAATTTAATAGGCGGACTTTTTTTCCTGCAAAATGGTCGCTACCAGTAAAATATTTGGTTAGTAATTCATTATTTTCCAACCAAATGGGACGATTTATAAAAGATATATCCTGGTATATCTTCGAATGTATGCATTAAAATTTGGAGGTCGAACAAGTCTACATAGAACACACACTTTCATAGATTACATTACAGTAAACGAAAGTGACTAGGGATGATTTGAATATTCAGGGACATGTTTAGAGAACAGAAAAGAATCACCTACTACTACCACTGGCAGATCCAAGGGGGGGGTTGATGGGATAATCCCCCCCCCCACTTTTAGCCGAGATTATATCGTTCAAAATAAGAAACATAGACGAAAGCAGAAAGAGAGGAATGAGGGAGGGAATGAGTGTCTATCGTGTTCCACAAATTTATTAATTTGCATGAAGTTGTTGACTAAAAATCCTCCTCATTTCTTAAGCATTTATAAGTTTATGCCCTAAGCTAAAATCCACTTCGGTTGTGGCATAAATAAAAAGAGAGAATTTACCTGTTTAAAGAATTTAACCAAACGTTGAAGACATTAAACTTAAATAAAACTTAGAACTACTCTATTTCTTGACTTTATAAGTGAAGTAATAATACTATACAAGTATTAAAATAGATACTGTGTATAATTTGAAAATTTAGAAATAGGAACATGTAATTTAATAACATGTATAAAGTACTATAAATATTCAACGAAACAATAGCGTTTTAAAGTAGTTTGAAGAAATGTACAAACCGTTTAATTTCTCGAAATTTAGTTGCCGCGTCGAAGTTTACTTACAAGGTGTCGACTGTATAGCAACAAAATATCTATATACATCGTATTTCCTTAAATGTTGATGTTCGTATAGATAGGAAAATTTAAAATTTGATAAAGAAAATTAATAAATAAAGTGGGAGATACAATACTGACTAACAACAAGAAATTTTACGACGGGCAAACCGGCAGAGAGAGAGAGAGAGAGAGAGAGAGAGAGGGAGAAGGAGAGAGAGAGAGGAAGATATATAAGTGAAGAAGACTTGGCCAGCCAGGTACAGGGACACATTGTGTACTCCCGCCAGCAACGACCCTGATTATACAAATTCCGATAAACTTTTTCTCTTTTACAATTTTTTTTATCATCCCTCGTAGGTCGTTAACATAACGGATTATTGAATTAATATTATTATAATAATTATATTAATTTATATTATTATAATTAATATAATATTATTAATGATTATAATATTACCTACAATTACTATAGGAGGATTATAATAATATTAATGTGTGCTTTGTTGTGTTGTGCAAATGGTAGTTTGTTTTTTATTTAATTCCTTATGTTGCTAAGTCAAAGAAAAGCGTGTGTATATTTTAGAACTTTAGGTAAGACTTTGCTTAATTGAGTAAAACTTTTTTTGCGCGCAAAGCATCGCAATTAACCTAAAAATGCTACTTAATAATCAGTGACGTAGTGAAGGGGTTCCTAGGGCTCAAGCCCTAACTGGATAGCAAAACACGTTATTTTCTCTAAGACCACATCATCTCGTCTTTTTTAATGCTTCTTGATTCCCTCCCATAGCTACTTGAGCCCCATCCCATGGGATTCGATTTATTTGTTTGTGGTTTTACGGCTCAAGGACTAGAGTGGTCATGCTGCACAGGGACCTACTGTTTTCCGAGGAATCCGAACCTCTGGACCTACAATTTTCCGAGGAATATATACCTTTTGAAGTTTTCTGAGTAATCTGAACCACTTAAGGTCTAGACAACCAAATCCCGGACTACAGTGAGAAGCGCCATCGTAATGAGATCTCTGAATAAACGTTCTTTGTATCATTGAGAGTCGAACCCGAGTTAACGGCGCACTAGGCGAACGCGTTACCACACTGCGCCACCAAAGGGCCCATGGGATTTTAATTGATACGCTATTGATAATAATAAAAATACATAAATGAAAGGTGAATTACGTCTGTCTTTAAAAAGAAATGCTTTCAACCATTATATGCTAATGGTCCTTGCCTGTGGATAAGGGACGTGGAGGTTAATGAAAACAGCACTACGAAAATTGCAAACAACTCAAAGAAGCATGAGGAGGTGCCTGCTTACAATAATTAGGAGCGGTAAGAAAATATACTGGAGTGTGTGTGTGTAAGAGAGAGAGAGAGCAAACAAGTATAGAGGGCATCATTATTAAGGAACAGAAGCTGAACTGACAGTGGAATAGGCATACCATAAAAAGATTGGTTGTATTTTTATGGCGCAAGGACAGCAAGGGTCATCCTTCCCCAGATAATGTGAGACCGTACACCGTTGGCCCCGACAGCGTAAAAATATTGAGGGGGGGGGCAATATGCCAGTAGAAGGCATTTTGTTTGAAATTGAAGGGAGATATGGAACCCTAACACCAATATTGGTGGACGGGTCCCCCTGATCCCCCCGCTAACGACGCCCGTGAGAAGAACTGACAAAAGCTGGATAACTGAAACTCTTAACTGTATACTAAAAGACTTTGGAAAAATTCTGACATATGAAGAGCGAGTAAAATGGGAAGACATGTTCGGAAAATAAAGAAAAGCAATTCTTCAAATAAGATGTCAGTAGAAAACACGCGGAAAAACGTTCATACAATAGCGTGGACGGATATAATATAATAATGATAACATAATACGTTGTTTCCTGCATAAAAATAAATTTTCAAATATTCGTTTGGATCTTTTTCTTCCTCTTTCATTATAAGTGGAACGATATTGCAAACCCAAAGAAAACAACATGTTTGTTCAGAAATAGGGGAAATAATGTGAGAAATAAAAAGTAAAAGAAGTAAATAATCTAATTACTGGGTAACACAATTGGGACGAGATTCTACTTTTAAATGAAGTTAGTAATTTAAAGAGAAAAGAAAACTAGAATTCAAAATCCCACTACTCTTCTAATACCAAGATTTAATATATATATATAAATTAGTTTTAGAACAAAGTTGAAGTGGTTAAAAACATTTTAATAATGCATGAACGTTTTTTCAACAATTCAAAGTGATGGTCAACATCACATGTTACAACATCATTATTACAATGGTTAATGTATTAATAAAATTAACATTATTTATTTAATTATATTATATGATTTATATATTATTACATTTATACATTATTACAAGGTTGAAAACATGTTTATGTATTATTAAAATTTTTAGCTACTTCAACTTTGTTCTAAATATAATTTATAAAGTGTGGTGTAGCGATTTGCATTCATATATATATGAAGTATATATGTAGTTGTAAAACAAGAGAGATGCTGATTGAAATTTTCGCTTTGAATTTGAGAAGTTTGTTTGTTTGGATTTTTATGGCGCAAGAGCATCTGGGCTATACTGCGCCAGAATTTGAGAAGTGTTTCCTGGAGAACTTCCGTCTCTTCTCTGTGTTTTTTTATATTTTATTTTGCTTATATCAAGGAAGTACCGAAGAGAGGGGAGAACCTTCTCATGAGGTCATCAAATAATATTTTAAATGTATTGCTTTCTAATTCAAATTAGAGGCGCTACGGCCGTGCTGTGGTAAGGTGCGCGGTTATCCCATGTTCGACTTCCAACTGTGTAGAACAAACAACGCCTACGGACTAACTGCTCACCGTAGTCCGAGGATTTAGTTCCCTGGGTTTTAAACGGTGTGAATTCCTCGAAAAATTGTAGGTCATGACACAGCATGCCCCTTGCTGTCCTTACGCCGTAAAACTCGAGTAAACTTAAACTAGAGCCTAATTACTGTAGGCCTACATGCAGTGCATCTCCACAAGTCGTCTTTCGACAGCAGGAGCCTATTTGCGAGGAAAGATACATAACTGCGCTAGACGAAAACCTAATACATAGGTAAACTTGAAATAATTTTAAAACAAAATTTGAGCACTGGTGTGTCTAAAACTTGCCTCATCGCAGCGAACTGTAATTGCCAGACCTAGTTGATTTGTAGGAAAAAAAATTCCTGCTCGTCAAGTCCGAAAATTTAGCTGCCAGTGGCGACCATATTTGGCGAGGTCTGGACATTCTGTCCATAGACATTGAAGCATCAAGTGCATGTTAACAAATAATTTGTGGTTCCTGCGGTTGCATCGATATAACACATTCAGTAATTGTTTGAATCACGTGGGTTTCGTTCCAGCAGGCATAGGGCGCCTGCCAGGTGTCCTGCAGGTGCTTAGTCTGGGGTTCCATTCGTTAAGGAAATTCAGATTCCTCAGAAAGGTTTAGCTCATAATGTAGCAGTGGAGTAGCAAAGGGGGGTTAATCCCCCCCATCGGATATCAAGGAACATTATTTTCTGTAAATCCGCATCATATAATTTTCTTTAAAGCCACTTGAGCCCATCCCTCTATGAGTTTTCAATTGCTGCGCTACTATGACGCAGTACAATCTTAGCTGTCTTTAACAAGAAAACACAGGCCAACCCCATTATAAAGAATATAAAATTGGCGGGAAAGAATATATTTTAAGTATTATGAGACTTTAAAATTCAGAAGGATAAACACATCTGTAGAATTATTTGTCCAACGCTTTGTAAAACGAACTAAATATTAAACCGCGGTTGGTACCATCTTCGAAGATATCCAAGAAGTGAAACGAAAAATTTGAAAAAGTAGAATTTTATGACCCATGAATTAAAATACAGTAACTAGATTACTTTAATACGATCTATTTATTTGCTACGTATAGCTTAAAATTCGTGCAAGAAAATCTTAGAATTGAGTAGTCAGCGCCGCCAATGGCGGCCAATTTTCTCATCTCCAATTGCTCAACAGCAAGATATTAGAAGGTCCGAGAACCTCAACAGGGTAATAAGTAATCGGTTGTGTGCACTAATAACCAGATTAAGTGCCAGGGGCGGCCATATAAGTGGGCAGGTGAGCTCGACCCCTCCTAGCCGCTCAAAAAAATGATTTGCCCGATTCTGCCATACATTTACTTTCAAAAGATTTACAGTAGTGTTTTAAAATAAGGTACTTTTTAGCTCATTACTAATTATCAAGCAGTATCAATTATTTTTGCAGCATTTTAGTATCTTGTACATTCACTAAAATGTTTGACAGCCTTGAGAAGAAAGTAATAATTTTTCTCAGCCCCCTCACCCCCCATGAGAACCCATGAGCCCCCAAGTTAAGTACTCTGAGTTTGTGAAAATGTCCAAATTTTTATGTTGTGTAAAAGTGGTTAGTAAAATTGGGCATAATTTTTTATTTTTGCCTTATGCTGCATGGACAGGTAACTTAATTTCTGCCTTAAGATCTCTAGCTTTCAGAGAGGGACTTCCTTCCGCACAATAATCGAATCCAACTGCAGTTTCGTAGAGTAAGCGCTAGGAATTCGATGGAATTGAACCCGCATTATCCAAATAATGTTGAAACGTGGTACCCCTCAGTCTCTGGAGAGATCCATTGAAGGATTAAATTGACGGTAATTGACAAAACCAAATACAATAACCCACAAATTAAAACACTGCAACTTGGTCGCTTTTACAAGAGCTCTTTATTGGCACACTATCGCGCAAGTACATCTGAGAAGCACAGAGAGGTACCTTAAAACAAAGACGCCACGTTGGAAAGAACGACACCGTATTTGAATATTTCTATTATTTTTATTGAATAAAAGACATTTTATAAATTTACGGTGTTATTATTATTTAAATTAAATTCGTTGCATAATTATAATTCACCGTCTCTTCTAAATAGCTATTTTTTTCTCAAGAGCCAGTGCATAAATTTTTGAGGATTTTAGAGCAAAAAAAGCTACTCAAGATTTTTTTTAATTTTAAGTTACCTCGTTTATATTTAAGAACCACAACGAAATTTTATAAAAGAATAAAGAGATTAAAGTAAAATTTGAATAATAAAATGAAGTTTAATTATTTAAGAGTGCTCTAC
Organism: Dysdera silvatica; assembly: GCA_006491805.2. Classification (NCBI taxonomy): domain Eukaryota; kingdom Metazoa; phylum Arthropoda; class Arachnida; order Araneae; family Dysderidae; genus Dysdera; species Dysdera silvatica. The sequence goes on from QLNU02014802.1 coordinate 45,828,581, forward strand.
TAAAAAATAAATTTTCGGTATGGTGGGAAAAAAGAGAGAAAATCCATTGCCTTCCTTCGTTTTATACGTTAGGGGTATATTTAAAGTGATAAGTATATTTTTTATTAGCATAATAAATCTTACTTAGATTTATAAGAAAGAATTTTCTTCTGAACTATGCCTAATTTATTTCTTGGACGAGGTAATTCCCATCTGTTACATTAATTAAAATAAGTAAGGATTATTTCGTTCTAATTAAAAGGAAATCTGCGGAAAATAACATAAATATTTTAAAAGTTTATTAATTTAACTAAATGTGAACTGAAGTAGATGGCTTTTACCAAGTTATAAATTTTAAAATTTCATTTAATTGATGTCAATTATATAGGGATACCAATTATATATGAAATACATATTGATATCATATACAGGGTGATCCAAATTAAACAGGAGGTGTTTAGACCTCTCTGTAGAGAAAACTACTCTGTCAATTTCACCCAAATTTCGTACACATGCTCCCCTGAGTATGCGGTTTCGATTTCTGAAAGAAAAAAAAATTGAGTTCATATTTCGGGGAGGAAATAAGGGAGGAAATGAGGGAGGAAATGAGGGAGGAAATGGCGCTGCGGAGCAGGCAATTTATTAATATTAACAACGAAAAAGTGTTTTAACGTGCAATAACCTTTATTGCAATCACATGAAATTAACTACAAATTACAGTATACCGTAGGACAGTAGGTATGACTAAAAAAAAGATTTGTGCAATAACTTTATTGCTATCACATGTGGAACCACACTATCATCACAGACACGGCTCGATATGTCCCCCGTCTCTTTGCTCTAGAAATTGCATTCGATGCACAACACATTCCACGGCAGAACGTAACTCATTCGCTTGGAGGTGGGATACATGTTGCGAAATTCTGTCTTTTAAGACTGCTAAGTTCGGAACATTGCCTTTATAAACGCAGCTCTTTAAATATCCCCACAGCCAAAAGTCACAAGGGTTAAGATCGGGTGACCGAGGCGGCCAAGATGTTGAAAATGACCTGCTAATCACTCTGTCATCCGAAAAGTTTTGCCGTAATAATGTTTGAACAGGCAACGCGATGTGCGGGGGTGCACCATCTTGCATGAAAATTGTAGTGTCAAGACAATTTCTCTGTTGAAGCAAAGGAATGACAAAGTTCCGGAGCATAAATGCATACCTAGAGCCAGTAACAGAACATGTCATTGGCCCCGAGGCCGTATTTTCTTCAAAGAAGTAAGGACCAATGACGAAAGATGAGGTGAAGCCACACCACACTGTCACTTTTGGAGCATGCAACGGAATTTGTTGATGAACGTGGGGATTTGTGTCAGACCAAATACGGCAGTTACATGTGTTTACAGTGCCATTCAAGTGGAAATGGGCCTCATCACTCCACAGTATCTGCCAAGGCCATTCATCATCCACTGTCATCCGAGCAATGAACATCAAAGCAAATGTTTTCCGCACGTCATTATCACCAGAAAGCAATTGCTGAGTGTGGGCTATCTTATATGGATAAAACTTCAGGACATTTCTCATAACTCTCCACACTGTCGTATATGGCATGTCCAATTCCCGTGATATCGCACGTGCACTACTGCTACCATGTGCACTTGCTGCTCCTTGCTCCACTGCTGCAGTTGCAACTTCTTCAATTTGCTGCATTTGTGGTGGTTTGCGGCCTCGTCCTGATTTAATGGCGAATGTTCCAGTCTCCTCAAAATACAAGACCATTTTTCGAAGATTTGTAATTGTGAGAGTGCGTCTGCGTAAACCTTTTACCGCGCAGCGTACTCTCAAGAAATTTTGGCTCAATGCTCTTTGATTGACGCTGCAAACACCGCATACTCTCAATAATTTTCTTCAGGACAGCCCTGCTGACCTCGATCGACCGACCTTCATGTTTATATCCTGACTTTCTGATTATTGAACCATTGAGATACAGCTGATATTTCCTTGACTTTTCGCTTAGGCTGTCACTTTTTACTCACCTACTAAAGCGAAAATTCATGGTAAATATAATTAATGTAATTAAATTTGGAAGCCTTGCAGTGACGCAACGGGGACGTGTTCATTCAACGTTCCAATAACCCGGGTTTGAATCCCAACGACACCGGGAAAGAGAGAGAATGCTCACTGATTAACTACTTACTTTGGTTCGGAGATTGTTTCCCTAAGCCTTAAGTGGTTTAGATTCCAAAGAGACATGCGTATCCATTGTCCAAAGGTTGCCACTACGCGCCACTTTTGTGCCCACCGCAGACCATGATTTTATTTATAGTTTGTTCGCCAAAAGTTGACCGATGGTACCGTTAGAAATAACGGGAGCTGACGTCACAAACGGGTTGGTTCATTACAACAGAGGGGAAGGCGTCATTTCATAACTGGTCTCTCGCGCAGACAAACATACGCGAAAACCAGTTACAAAATGACGCCGTCCTCTCTGCTGTAATGAACTAGCCAGTTTGTGACGTCAGCTCCCGTGAATTCTAACAGTACCCTCTGTCAACTTTTGGTGAACGAACTATATTTTGGGACTAAGATTAGGATTCCTCGGAAAGCTGTAAACCCCGGCGTAACTTTCCGTTTGCTGTTCTTGCGTCGAAAAAAATCAATGAAATTGACACGGCAGAATATTTTATGAGACAACCGAAACTGGTTGTCTGTGCTTAGCTTATGCGTTTCCATCTTAAACCTTCGCTTCTATACGTAAATTTAAAGTGATAATATATTTGCATATTTTTTGAACCAAAGTATTTGCATACGTGGTGCAAAACTACTAGGTCCTTCAAAATGGATTTGATGGTGAATTATCATCTCAACCGTTAATCCTAGAAATGTACTTTTAAATGTAGAACTGCTGAAACCATGCAACATGTTGGATATGTCATATATTTTACACTTAAAGTGGTTCTATGTGTATTAACATAAGAAATTTAGCTTTTTATACATATTCTCTGCCGGCTTTTCAATCATAATTTTTTAATAAAAATAGCCAAGTAAAAAAGGCTGATTCTAAGTAAAATTGCTGAGATATTTCATATTCACAACTTTAGCATTTAAGGTAAATATGTTAAAGCCCAACTCGAAGAAAAAAGAAGAAATAACACTTCGATTAAAAAATCTGATTTTGTATGCCGTTCGAAACAAGTTTAATTTGCACGTGTATGATTACTTGATCCCTTGGAAATTCGTTGTAATCGTAGGTTTTCGAAGCCTGTTTGTTTAATGGTTTAATCTTATTTACTTTGCCGAAAAGAATTGCTAACTAAGCGATAAAATTGTCAACTGATAAAATTTAACTTTTGATAGCTCCTCGAGTATTCCATTTGGAAATATGACGTTTATTTTTGTTTGATTAACTAACTAAAGAAAAATATTTTTCAATTGGAAATTTCTCCGTATAGGGCCCGTATAAGAAGTCAAAACTCATACTTTTAAACATACACAGCCGTTTTAAACGCATGTCTAACATACCCAACATTGCTAAGCGATTTGAGCACTTTTCCAAAAGTATTTTTCTACCACTGACAGTTAAAAAGAAAGTTGCATTAATATCTATTTTTAATAATCCTGTATAGTTTCACACACATATTACAAATGTATAATTCCACGCACAATGCAGCAATATAATCGCAAACGCGGTGTAATAATTCAAAGAAACCTTAAATTTCGATAATATAACAGCAATATAATATACAACAATATATAAAATTCTCGCGAATGTTCATCATTAAAAAAAGATATTTAAGGAATTAGAGATATAATTTCAGAGCATTAGTAATAGCTTCCAAGGAACGAATAGCTTGACTACAAAAAGATTTGTTACATTCCTAGGTTTTTACACTAAAACCCTTCCGTTTGAACACATTTTTTAAAGAATTTTTATAAATTTATACATACATGCAATACATTAAAAAATTCCATACAGGAAAGTACTAAGAGAAACCTCTGCTAATCACTTTTTGGCTGCCTTCAACCCCTTAATTATTTATTACCTGATAATTACATGTAATAAATCTCTATGCCCAGGCATTTTCTAAAGTGACAGTGACTGAACACTTCGTGGCTGAGTTCGAAGCGAATTAATTAATGACAGTTGAGGACAAATCTAGCACAAATGGTACGATACGCAATGGTCACGAGATGATGAGGTCCGCAGGAGGATTATTCATGAAATAATTGTTTAGATTTTAAGAAGCAAATTCATATTTAATCTGCGTGGAACTCTGAGCAAAAATTCAAATAATTAAAGCATCAAATTAATTATTTCGCAGTTATTGCATAATTTTTCACTACTTACCAATGCCAAAAATTTAGAATTTCTGTACGCGCTTAGGTCTCCTTTTAAAATTCGAATACAAAATCAAAACATGGAAAAAATAGTCCAAACATGGAGCAAAATGAACACATGGAATAAAATCACAACATGAAGCAAAGCCAAAACATAAAACATAATCAAAACATGGAACAAAATCAAAACATAGAATAAAATCAAAACATAAAACCAAATCAAAACATGGAACGAAATCAAAGGACAGAACAAAATAAAAACGTAGAACGAAATCAACACGTGGAACAAAATGAAAACATGAAACAAAATAAAAATATTGAACAAAAGGAAACGTTGAAAAAAAATACAAAATCAAGACTGGTGTTTTTTGTTGTTTTTTTGTACAGACCTGGGGTGGTGCAGTGGTAACGCTTTTATCTGGCGTGCCATTGTCCCGAGTTCGACTTCAAACGATGCAAAAAAAAAAATATTCCGAGGAATTTAACCCTCGGGCTGCGGTGAGCAGTCCGAGGGTTAATTTCCCCGGAAAAACGCACGTCCATGATTTGATTTCCTTGGCAGCAGAAGTTCGGCTTCCTTGGAAAACTCAAGTCCCAGCGCAACTAAAAATTTTCTGTCCTTAAGTCGCAAAAACGCAATCAATGGGGTAACGCGTTTTTTTGCCAAGCCAAAACTCCGGCATTGGCTCCGACTGTTCTGCTTTTTTTTATCAATCCGTAGTTCAAGGCTTGATTCCTTTGGCAGCAGGCGTTCGTAGTGCCCAGAAAACTGCAGACCTTGACGCAGCAATATCTTAATTGTCCTTGTGGCAAAAATAAAGGGGAAACAAATCTTATTTATTCATGACGAAATGATGATGTCTTTAAAAATATTCATAAAGAAAAATGAAAATGAACCGAAATTGTTATTGCATCGCTCTACAGATTTATGTTAAATAAAAACACAACAAGGTAGTGGTAGGCATCAGAACCTTTTCCGGTGCCATGTCTTCCAAATGTGAGACTTGATCACTCGTTAGATTCTAGTTCTTGGCATATGTCTGTCCTTTCATTTTCTTACTTTCTAAAAAGGAAGGGGGCGAGGCTTTTCTGTCATAACGCAATTACGAACACATGGTTAGACCAGGAAATACTCCGAAACGATGTTTGTTTTTGTAATTCGTTGAGAAATAATATTTATTTAGAAAGATATTTAGGCATGAATATTGTGCCTGAACATCTTTCCAAGTAATGCTATTATTGTTAACATTTATGAAGCAATTAATTTACTGATAGTATTTCGTTCCTAAAAGAGCTATAGGTCGTAATGGCGATATGATTTAATGTACACGTTTTCAACGCATAACATCAGTCTTAGTAAAACTATTTTTTATTTGTTTTGCCAGGTCTGAAAGGTTGTGTTTAATAACTTATTAATATTACATGCGTTAATCATTTCGATATGGATTATTTAACAATTAAATATTCAATTCGTTGTTCTAAACAAATTTTATTTAGATTTAATAATAATATATTAATAATACTATACTAATACTACTATATTAATAATTCTATACTAATAATGCTATGTATTAGTAATACTATATTAATAATTAATATTACATTAAGTACAAGACATATGTTCATTTCCGGAAATAAGTCAAAAATCTTCTCCTCTTACGTCTATAGGAGCGTTAAATGAATAAAATGTCCCCCGTTCAGTTTAATAATATCAATACTTAGTTGCAGTTTAGAATACCTGTAGCTAAGAAAGGTTCACCTTTTCAATTCGCAAGTAAGATTCTAAGGTTTTCTCAATATTCGAAAGGTGATTCCTAGTTGAGTTTTGCAACATTTTCCAGCAAGAAAATATGATTTTTTTTGGTAGACATAAACTACCTATTCTTTGCACCACGTGCTTGGAATTGGTCGAAAAGAATAGAGAAATCCGGTAAAACGATAGCGAAATTTCTTCGTGCGACTCCCTTTGCTTCCTTGTGTAGAGCATTTAGACTGAAACCAATGCAGAAGTTGCTGGCATGTGCACTACTGAAGTACTACTAAAACTACAGTTTGGAAAACAACAATTTCGAATATTGAATGTCGTAAACTGTTTTTTGTCTAGAGAAGGCTTTGAGTCTGCTGAGCATTCCAGAAATTTATGGTTTACGAAGGCAAACAAAAAGTGCATAATGAAAGGTGCATTTGCAAAACGAATTTTTATAGCAAGCCAAACATCTCTTTTTTGTTGCAGTCTCTACTAGAAAAGAATATTTCTTTCGAGTGTATGAACTCGACAACAGTTCAAACAAATTCCTTTTTATTTGATTTGTTTTTGTTTTTGGCAATATCGTTTACTATTTTGCGCTATGTTAGTGCATTCCCTTCAAAATTTGGAATATTGTGTGTCCATATATATATAAACTCTCTGGCACGCGATTCTATGATAAATTCTGAGACGAAAGTCAAGAGGGACGATTTTTGATTGACGGATTCGTTTATGAATAATAAGCACTTCAAAATTTCTATCTGAGAGCCAATAGTGCTTCAAGAGAGCGTGCTTCTACGTCGTTTCAGCCAATGACGAAAGCTGCACCCCTTGGTTTCCCCGCTTCCAGAATAAAAAGGATTTAACTCGCTATTGTAAAGAATTTCTTGGTCACGTGCTATTTAAATTTAGCGCTCAAATTTCTTAGAATTTTCTCTTTGTCGCCCTACCCAAAAAGATTGTGACTTTGAAGGCAACAGGAAAGAGTTCGGTCAGTTTCAGAAGCAAGGGTGGGCGTTTTTTTTTCACAAATTGTAAGTTGTGGGGTGTGAAACACACCCCACGCCTGCTCGCGGGTTAAGAGGTTCAGATTCCTCGGAAAACTGTAGGTCCAAGAGGTTCGGATTCCTCGGAAAACTGTAGGTCCAAGAGGTTTGGATTCCTCGAGAAATTGTAGGTCCAGAGATTCGGTTTCCTCGGAAAACAGTAGGCCCCGGCGCAACGTGACCATTGTAGTCCTTGAGCCGCAAAACCACAAAACAAAGAGATAAAAAATACGAGAGAGTTCAAGTATTACGTAAGAAATATTTTGGCCATTTCAACCCCTCCTCTCAGTAAGCAAAATGAACATTAGCTAACATAGGTAAATAAAATCAACGGCAATCCCTCAAAGGTGCTTACGTAATACTCAAACACTCCCTACTTTATGAATCAGAAATTTTCAATTTGTACATCGCGGTCTCTTGGGGTATCGCGATGTTAACTATCGTTTTCTAGTATAACTTTTTTCAAAACTATTTATAACATGGGATTTTTGTACATTTTTTTACATTTGAGATCCGTCGATAATTTATGAGAGGCGAAGGGAATCGTGGAACAAAAAAAAAATCGAAAGCCTTTGATATAAAGTGAAGCAGATTGTTTAATTATTAAAAAATTAGGGAGAAGACGTCAAAACATGGTTCTTAGAAATTATATTTAATGTCACACTGGCTCTGCCAGTATAATAAACATACCATACGTGGGACGGATATTGATACATTGGACAGATTCTGAAGCATGTTCCGCACTTCAAGGTGCTAGCTTTGAACATATGATGATGTGATCTAACATGCAGCCATGTGTTTTCCTAATTATGTTGTGGTGCTACATGTCGATCTCATTTCTTCATATTAGCGTTATTATTTCCGATATTCTTATTCTTATCGTAAGTGACGTAATGAATCTTTTATCGTGTGCATGTCCGAGTAAGATTGCTAATTGACAAGCGAAAAATACTTTATCGAGTTAGTTTTACACGAGTAATTATCTGTGGTGTTTACTATACTGGTGATATTGAAAACCCGTCATTTCTCTCATCAGTCTTATACTGTGTGTTTGTGTGGGGTTTTTTACAAAAACCTCAGATATTTTCCAAAAAAATAACAGATTTAAATTTTATTTTCTGCATAGTATAAACATACGAATACACGACGACGATTTTATATGAGGTATAAAAATAAGCTTATATTGAAACAAATCACTTCGCGATGTACTGCGTCAGGACCGGATTATTTCATAAACAAAAAAGCAAATATCTAGAACCTGCTTTTTGAGGGGCCCGGCCTGATAATCTCGGAACGAATTCTACTTCGAATTCGTCACGAATAAGTAATGTGGAAACTATAGCGAGTATTTATTTACCATCAGCTGTTTTAAATAAACTGTAGAAAGACCAATTTCATCATTACGACGAGTAAACAATCAATTACAAAATCAAATATATCTGTCAAAATTAAGTTATCCAGCTGTATTGTGCATAGAAAACAGTGTAGATTTTATTAATTCTAAAGAAATAATTATTAACTTTGCTGAAAAGGAGAGAAGAAAAGGGAGTTTTTAATATAAATTTTATGATCTTGATATTATAAATGAAATTTTTATTAGTCTACTTTTTAAATTTTTGGAAGTTTATGAGTATTTTGGTTTAAGTTAATCTTAATTTTTCCTCTATTATCTCAAAATAAATAATTACGTAGACTTAATTTATGTTAAAAGGGGCCTGGGAATAAAAGTTTTCAAGGGCCTAAAAGAGCTTTAACTTTAGCCCTGGTAAGTAGTAATTAAATTCTATTAACGCCGTTAATGACTGTTAAGAAAT
>QLNU02014802.1:45837590-45898274 GCA_006491805.2 Dysdera silvatica
AAAATAAAGTGAAACCTCCCCAAGTGGACGACCCTAGTTTCTTTAAAAAAAAAGTGCCACTCAGAGAGGTTTTATCTTTACGGAGGTTTATAATACGAGGGAATAAACATTAAATTAAAAAGAAAACAATTGAAATTATATATATAAATGGAAATTTGTGCGCCTTGAAAAAAAAAAACTTGCAAAATATAAAAAAAATCGATTTGGTAATTTAAAATTTTAACTGTATGCCACATGGTTTTGAAGTATTGAATAAGTTCGCATAATTTGCGTCTCCAAACTTTACTAAATGTTTTCTACGGTGGAAAGCTATACACGATAGCTAAACGTGACTCTAAAACCACAATGCACTTCCATTCAATAAAGCTTATTAGAAGCCGAATGCGGTCCAGTTTGCTCAAAAACTGGGGTGGTCACTACTATATTACTAAGGTGCTCAGGGACGGCACTATATATTGTATCTTCGGGGTGAACATGTGTTTTGCTGCCCCAAAAGGACTTCATTTTTTGCTGCCCCTAATAATCTGCTGCTCAGGGAGAATGTACGGTTCTCCCCCCCTTGACGGCGGCCCTGGACTTACGGACAATAGATCAAAAACAGCTCTTTACTCCCAAAAGCTTGCTTATCAGTGCCTTATTTGTTAAAAGTTGTCTAACATACCAATAATTTTTACAACCAATAATTATTTTTTACATTCAATGCAAATATTAATGTAAAATATTAAAGCAAATACTAAACTCACGCCTTTTTTGATTTGCTAATTTTTAATTTCTTTAAAATATTAATATTACATGCTCGTGAGCATTTGCTATGAGAAGTAAAAACTTCTTTTGCTAATTACTTTTATGCATCATTACTTACGGATACTTGGCAAAGAATGAAATCCCGAAGGGTACCATACTAACACTGTATCTACCGGAAGCCTATCAATAGGCTATATATAGCCTATTGATATATTGCGATATATAGGCTATATATTGCGATATATAGGCTATATATTGCAATTGTTAGATGAAGTGTTAAGATCGTTGATTGTATGATGTAACATCTATGTTATTGGCTGGTGAAGAAAAATTTGCATTCACGTTGGCTTTCAAAGGAAAATTACCGAAAAACTGATCAAAAACATTTATTCCACGCCTTTTCAAAAACGAAATTTCTTCAATCCGTTTCACCCGCAGCCTGAAAGACGTTAACAAATGTAAACGGCATGAGGTTGGTTTTATTTCAAACATTAATATCTAAAAAAATATGAACTTCGCAGCATTTTCGCTCAAAATTTTGCAAGAAATTGCTGTGTGCACAGTTTATGCGGTCTTGACGGGACACCTGTATATATATATTCTATTTTAAAATCCACATTTCGAGGCTTGTTTACAAATCCGAGTTTGTTTTTCATAAATTGACTTTCGAAATACATTACCGACTTTTAAATAAAGGTTACATATTTCATTTTCTGGTTTATTATAATTTTAAGAGTAAGGAAGACATCCAGTGATTTCCAGGAAAATTATAATTTGGAAGTTAAAATTAAGGAAATCGATTTGAGCCTGGGGTATTTGGGAAGATTTAACTTTTTTCTTTCAGTCTAGAGTTAACAAAAACTCCGGGAATGACAAACATTGTTCGTCTTGATGAGTACTATCACCCCTTAAAGTTTGTAACCCTGGTACTAAAATATCCTATAATAATATTCTTCCTATAAACCCTACAAGTTTCTCATTGTATCATTTCCACTGCAAACGATCATCAGATCGACAAGTGAAACAAGATTCATTCAATTATTACATCAAACCCATTTGACATGCTTCTGTAATCCCCACAACAAGTAGAAAGTGCACACTATCTAAATTAATCGTCAGACCAAAATTGACCAAACTAACATATGATCTGTGTCATGACATCTGTTGATCTGGTAATTCATTATAATGGAAATGACACAAATTTGGATTTGTAAGGTTTAAACTTTGCTGATAATATATACATAGGCATAATTTGCGGGTATAAACTGGGGATAACTGAGCATATATATATATATATATATATATATATATATATATATATATATATATATATATATACAGTGGCGGAAAAAAGTATTTGAACAACGCTTTATTTCACAATAATTTTATTGTTAGTGACTGAAATTTAACGAAATTTTAACGAAACACATATTTCACATTTGCTAATACAACATGTCAATCAGTGTTGTCATGTATTTAGCAACAACGTGTGAAATTCAAAATATGCAAATTTTCAATGGGAAAAATGTATTTGAATAGCCAATAATAAACGCTTGAACTGTTTCGAGAAATTCTGAGAGATAGGAAGAAAAAAATGAAATGCAATTTGCATTTAGTTTAGTTATTCATTTAGAGTAAGTACTACACTTTCAGTCGCAAAATGGACGTTTAAAAAATGCATGGAAAGAAAAGCGAGTTATCTCTAGTTACGCGTGATAAAATTGTTAATTTAAGGAAAAATGGTTGCACTTTCCGTAAAATAGCGAGTACTTTAAAATTAAATATGTCACCGTTTATTATGTCATGCAAAAATTCACATCAACTGGTGAAATCGAAAATCAGAAGAGAATGGGTCGACTCAAAGCTATTGAACCAAGAGTTTGCAGGAAAATTGGAAGGTTAGTTAAAGAAAATGTTTTTTTTAAGTAGTGTGGAAATATCAAATGGTATTGCATCATGCTTTGATACTCATGGTACACTTCGAGCTGTACAAAATGACTTACACAGATTAGGTTATAAAGGCAGAAGCGCAAGGAAAAGGGCTTATGTTAGTGAAAACAATAGAAAGAAAAGGCTTCAATTTGCAAAAGAACTTGTAGATAAACCTTTAGACTTTTGGAAAACTTTATTATTCAGTGATGAAAGTAAATTCTATTTATTTGGATCTGATGGCAACAAGACTGTTTGGAGAAAAAACAAGAAGGCCTTATGTCCTCAAAATGTTGTCCCAACTGTGAAACACGACGGCGGTAGCATTATGGTTTGGGGTTGTATGGCCTGGAGCGGAACTGGCAATTTAATTGTAATTGATGGAATTTTGAATGCCGAAAACTATGTGAACATATTGTGAGATAACTTATCTCCAAGTGCATCAAAGTTGGGCATAAAGGATAACTTCTTGTTCCAACAAGACAACGACCCGAAACACACGACCAGAGTTACAAAAGAATATTTGTTATATAAAGTTCCCCGTAGACTAAATACACCTCCTCAATTTCCGGACCTTAATCCAATTGAAAACTTGTATGTTTTGGACCAAGAACTAAGAAAACACAAGTTTTCAAATAAAAATGAATCCAAAAACATTCTTTTGGAAACATGGGAAAATCTCTCATCAGATCTAACAAAAAAGTTAATAGAATCAATGCCAAGAAGGCTATAAGCTGTTACAAATAATAATAATGATATTTTTACAAAGTATTAAATTGTGTTATGATAATTGCTTGGTACAATTTTGAATTATTAAATTATGTTCAAATACTTTTTCTCCGTAAAAAAATTGTGTATTTTGGTATTTCTATGTGGCCATTATTTTTTATTTATCGTATTAGGTAATATGAAATATGTGTTTTGTCGAAACTTTGTTAAATTTCATTTACTCATAACAAAGTTATTGTGAAATAAAGCATTGTTCAAATACCTTTTTCCGACACTGTATATAACCCCAAAACTGGTGGGGGCAAAAATAGAATTTTGCTATTCTCTAAAAAATTGAAGAGGCACGTGTCCACACCAAAGGAAAAATTACGCCCACACTTGCACCACCCTTCTTACATGAACTTGGAGCACACTCTGAGGTGGTAAGCTTCTTTCGCAATTTTGAGGGAAATAGTCGGTTTTAAGATAGCCAGAACTTTATAAATCGCCAATGGTCAGTTAAAAATCGCCAATTTTCTTCAACACAATGATTTGAGATATAGATTCTATTTCTCGTTTTCCTTCAGAGAATTATTCTGAATGACGTTGTGCTGACTAATTGGCTCATGATTTTTTTGTCGTGATTTGAAAGATATAATGCTTAACATTTTCTGTTTTATCCAAGCATAAACCTGTTACCGGTTTTTGAGTTGTTAAGAAAAATTGCATCTTCATGGAGCCGGGATTTTCAGTTGTAAACATCTAGATGGCAACACACATGCAGGTCTACCGTATGCCGGTGGCCTACTAGATTTCCGTTGATTGACCAAACACACTCTGGAAACCTCTCAATTTTTAACCATTAATTTTTATTATTATTGTAGCCGTCTCATTGGCGCCACCATTCGGTTTCAGTTGGCTATAACATTAAGAAACCACGTTTGGGCAGTGTTGACGTGTTATTTGTAAAAAATTGTTTAAACGTGAAAAATCATATTCTTCGAAAAGCATGGTGTAGAAGTTAGCTTAAAACATAGTAAATTTATCCGCGTGTAAGTTTATTACGTAGAATACAGATGACACATAAGCATTGGCACAGCTATTTAAGTACGAACGAATCAACATATTTTGAGCTGCTTTCAATAGTTTCAGCATTAACTAAAAAAACTCATCAGGATGTATACAAGGTCTTCTATAAAAATCTGTTTGACTATATTTTTAACATTAAAAGGGTATAGGGCAGAGATCCTGACGAAAAATGATAAAATCACGGATTTTTTTTATTTTTATCTTTATATTATCTTTATTTTTATCTTTAAAAACTTCAAATCTTTCAAAATTTATAGCCATTTGATTTTTTTTAACTTTCAAGTTCGAATTATAAATATAGTCGATTAAAATTTAAAGGGACAGAACTCTCGTAAACAAATACTTTCTCTCTGGTTTTTTTAACGACTTATTAAAAAACGCATCATGAAAAGTTTTGATTTAATGGGTTTACACCTCACACACACACACACATACAATTTTAACCCATTAACGGCCGAGCATAGAAATGTACGGTGAAATTGAATAAAAATTCATATGTTTTTGATTTTTGACCTAACAGTCATATATCATTGAAAAAAAAAGTTTCGTGTATGTGAGTGGTGGGGGGCACGGCAAATTGTTGCGTTAACGCAAAGTTGGCAGTTAATGGGATCAGTTCATATATAAGTACAAAATCCAGGATTTCTGTAATACGCAGTTCATTTTCACTTAAGAAACATTTTATATGCTATTTAAAATGCTTTTACAGATATTCCCATAATTTTTTCATTAATTAACTTAAAAAATTCAATTAACAAAAATTTTAATTAGCTAATAAAATTGTAATTACCTAATAGAATTCTAATTATTTAATAAAAATTCAAATGAACTACGTACTAATAAAAATTCCAATTCAGGAATGAAAATTTCGTATATCCCAATTAGCTAATGAAAATCCTAAGTAACTAAAAAGTCCCAATTTGCTAATGCAATTCCTAATTAATTAATAAAACGTCTAATAAACAATCAAAAATAAATAGCATTTTGTTCTTCAGAGATGTTGCGTTCAGCCTTCGGTCCCGTCTCAGGTAGTTGCAACGTGTACCTTTGGAGCGTAAAACTACTTAAGCCAAACCAAATCACAGCATGTGGCTCCAAAATCAAAATGAGTATTTTTTTTTTAACGAGGAAAGGGTACTAGCGAGCTATAATTACAGCGGGGTGGGAAGGGGGCATGAGTGTAGTCACGGGAGTAGACTGGGGGCTTGCCCCCCCGTCCCCCCTAGAAATAAAAGTTGAAGTACATTTGGGTATATTTTAGTATTTTGAATGATATACTTCGGGTTGATAACGATTTGCTCCCCGAGATGAAAAGCTGGCTATCCCCATGGGGGTGGGCGAGGTTTTCAGGAACATCCCTATTTCATTTCCCATATATATATATTGATTTTTCAATAAATGTAATAAATGAAAGCTTTTTGTTCATAATGCATGTTGATTCAAATAACTAACTGCTTATGTTTCATATCAGTAACAAATTACAGTGGAGAAACCTTGAAAACGGCAATTTCCGAAGTGTATAAATGTTTATAGAACAAAGGAAACAAAGTAGCAAAAGTTAGATTGCATTGTCACTACTTTCAACTGTCGACAATACTAACCAAAGTAAGCATTCAACAAGAAAACGTGTGAGAAACCAAACCCAAGTTCGGCCAGAGAGGGTGCAGCGATAAGCCGACCCCGTATTCGGCCAAAGTTGCGTTAACGCAACTTTGTTTTCTTTTTTATGTATCGCATATTTATGACTATTATTTTTTATAATTTCCGTTTTTTTTAAATTCTCCCTTCGTCTGAAAGGTTACGTTTGAAAAAAAAAAATGTTGGTAGTCGTCAATCAGTAATTACTATGCTTTTTCAAAACTGGGTCTTTGGAAATCCCTCGAAACATGTAAAAATGAAGAATTATAAAGCAGGAAATTTAATTTGTCTTCATTTCCAAACAATTATATTTAGTAAGATCAAACCTTTCTAAAGATGATATGCCAAAATTTGAATGAAAAAAAATTAAAAAGGACATCGAAAAAAAATCCCGAATATAATGTTGCGTTAATGCAACATTGGCCGAAAATGAGTTAACACCTTACACACGCATACAATGTCACACTCAAAATCCGAACGAGTCATTACATAGTCAAATATGTGTAAAATGCCCCAAATTATGCAACAGTTCATTGCAAAGCGTGGAAATGGCAACTGCCGAAGCAGTCAGTTTATATAACTTGGGTTGTAAAAAGAAAACAGTTATACAAATGCAGTCTGATGCCACATAGAGCATAAGGTCTAATACGTTGAACTATTCTCTTCGTATGGACAAATACGGGAAGCGGCGATCTCAGTCTAGATCAATCACCATATATGCTAAATATCATAAAATCGTTTACTTGGCTAAATTACAATCCCAAAAAAGATAAAGATACAAGGAAGGTATTATATATATACAAGGTGGTTTTTAGGCAACAATTGGTGGGCTTAGAAGCAATATAAATAAAGAATTATTATACAATAATTTTTGCCACCCACGTTTAAGTAGCTCAAACTAGAGCTTTTTTTATATTTGGAGAAAAAGAGGCGCCGTCCTCATCCTGGATTCGAACCAGGGTCCCTCCGTTTAGCCCGGGGTGTCTTGACCTACTAGACGAATGAGGACAGGAACAAACGCATTTTTCTCCGTATATGAGGATGTAAGATATTATTACCCTTCACAGGGATAACACAATTGCCAAATAATGGTCAACACAGAAAAGCCTCCGGGGCGAGATTTTTGTGAGTTTTTCGTGGGGGAATTTATTATACAATAATTTTTGCCACCCACGTATATTTAGCTCAAACTAATGCTTTTTTTTTTACATTTGGAGAAATCAAAGTCCTCATCCTGGACTCGAACCAGGGTCCCCGCGTTGAAAAAGAACAGCTCTAGTTTGAGCTGTAATTAAAACGTGGGTGGCAAAAATTATAGTATAATAAATTCCCCCACGAAAACTCACAAAAATCTCGCCCCGGAGGCTTTCTTGTGTTGACCATATTTGGCAATTGTGTTATCCCTGCGGAGGGTAATAATATCTTATATACAAAATTATGTCATTTTTCTATCTTCAACTTTAAAACTCGTTTTCTCGGGTCGGCATTTTTGAACGTATTCAAGTGATTATAACACAAAGTGATATTATTCAAGTGATTATAACATAAAGTTATTATGTTAATAACTTTATAATCCTTAAAGCTACGTACATAAAATTTGGTAGGTCAAATAAAAATGACATTATCTTGAAATTCATCAAGGAGATTTTATATATTTTTCCAACTTTTTAAAATATAAATTTTTGAAGTTCTTCGTCTGCTTAGTAATTTGATATTGAAAGTTTAAAATTTTTTAATTGTAAATCTAGGCATAATTTTAGAAATTCCCTTGATGAAAAGTTGCAGTGCATGGTTTTCTTCATAAAAATATTTTCTTGGAAAGTATAAATTGAAAATTGTTAAAGAAATAACGAAAAATATGGAACGTTTTTAGACATGTATTAATATTTTCTTATATGAAAAAAATTTAATTTTTCACCTGCTTCTGTCTAATGTGGATATGCTAGTTCAGTAAAAGAATTTCGAGTCTTTACCTTAAAAAATAAAAAAAAAAATGTGCAAATTCATACCCATACCACCTTAAAGAAAAATTTTCTTTGTCGTGTACAACGGTGCACAAAAACATTTAAAACAAAATTCTGCGATAAATTAGTTTGAGAAAGAATATAAACGAAAATATTTGCTGGAAGAAAGGGGCAGGCTGATTATATTTTCAGGGGCGGTACTGGGCCCCTTAGCCTTATCCGGACTACGGCCCTGGTTTGATAGAAAAAGTTGGATTAGGAGTAACAGTGGCGCCCGTGGGCGCCAGCAAGGGGTGCATGGGGTGCACTTGCACGACCTTTGCTTCTGGAGAAAGGGGAAAAAGGACTGAATCCACAAGAAAAAAAAAAGTCGTGTACTGTTTACTTGTACTTTTTTTCGTGTACATTTTACTCAATTATTTCCTTTTCACAAAATAAACAGAACACAGCACACGAGAATACATTTACAATCAGCGAAAACAACTTATATTCAACGCGAACAAACACGCTCTGAAACAACTACGCACTCAGCCAGCATCGGTCGAACGAATTCAGGACGACTGGAATAGTGTTGCCAACCTGTCAGAAATTTCCCGTAGACGTGGGAAATTTTGTTGAAATTTTAAAATTTTGGGGAAAAAGAGAAAAAATAACAAACTACTAAACTGCGGGAAATTCCAGTGTCTGGGATACGACAGAAAAAATTTCCCACACTGTTTTTTAAATAAATGCATGCACACGTATAATTAGGAAATCTCCTAAAGAAGTAGTAAACTACTCTAAATTTAACTCAGTTTATTTTGCTTTGTTTCTTTATGGTGATGATTAACCACTAATGAGGTGGTGGTGGTGTACGTAATAAAAAGCAATTTGGTGTTAAAAAATGGTTTGTTTGGTTGTATTAAACTTTTCTTTGAATAATTGGGCGTCACTGCATAATAATCTCACCCTTTGGTCGCCAACGGAGCCAACTTCGTTCCTACTTATCGCAATGTTTTTAAAGCTGTAAAAACAATCTTTTCTCCGCAAAAAAACCGACAGGGATTAAGGCGAGAGTATTTTTTAAAACCATCTTACTTTTTCATCTCCACTAATACAAGCTTATCCAATTCAACAGATCACTTTGAATATCGTAACAGTAATTCGCTTGTTATTCCAATCAAATACAATCATTTGAAGCTACACAAAAAGATAGATCTGTATTGGGTACAATTGGTGCAGCAATTTTTTAAATGAATATATATCATATTAATTTGCTCAATGAACTTAATACACAAATATTGAAGTAAGTGTTGTTAAAAGGGGATATGTTGCAAAATCTATATTTTTGGAGGAAAGAAGCCCTCTAAATTTAAAGAATATTTTTTACATTTATTAGTAGCGATATACAGCTGTAGGAATTGTACGCTATAATTTTCGTACCGTTTTGCATCGAAAGATGCGTGTAGGCATCTAAATATGAGAACACATAATAGCTAATTTTTTCATTAAAAAAACAAATGAGGGAAATTTCGAGCTAGAATGGGAAATTTTGCCTTCCTTTAGGGGAAATTTTCTTCGGACAGGTGGGCAACACTGGACTGGAGTCCCAATCATCGTTCTGCCCGTACAAAAGCTGCCCGATTTACCGACGTCTAACAGCGCCATGTGTTGAACGTTCTATTGACCGAGTGCAACATCATTATTCAATTGGAATTTTGCTGGATGCACCCCCTTGCATATGATCCTGTGGGCGCCCATGGTGGCGCCCATATGATTACCTTTAGGGGAGCTAATAAAAATCATATATATATATCACATTTTAGTAAACGTACAAGATACTAAAATATTACAAAACCATATGATACTGCTTGACAATTAGTAATGAGCTAAAAAGTACCTTATTTTAAAATGTGACTGTAAAACTTTTGAAAGTAAATGCATAGCAGAATCAGGCAAATCGAATTTTTAAACTGCGGCTAGGTAAATCAAGCCCCACTTGCCCCCATATGGGCGCCCATGAGGAATGGTATGGTAGAGAAAAGTTTGACTATGAGTATCTAGACAGGGCCGTGGACAAAAATTACGGGCTCCTGAGCAGCTTAACGGATTTGGTTTGACTGGACGTTGCCGATTGTCCTTCTCCGAGGCCAATTTACTTTGGGTAGTAGTGATAGTCGGGTTCCGGATTAAAGTTTTTAAGAACCTTACACCGGAAGGATTGAATGGGCCCTTAAAAATATGGCTCTTGCAATATTCAATCAATAAATCTTGAGTTTTTCTTTGACGTTCTGTATATGGGCTCCATAAATATCGGCAAATCTTACTCGACAGACAAGAGCTTTACTCACTCGCCTCAATAAAACCAAACTAAGAACCTACTAAGAAAAGAAAATTTGTTGTTCGCCAACTTCAAAAATCTAGACGCTAATGGCGATCAGGAAACCATATTGGTGTAGCCTTATATATGTGTGTCCGTGTGTGTATAAAATAATTAAAGTCAGTGATATTTTCTACGCTTTCTAATTTTCTAATCTTTAGCTTTCTAATTCTAATCTTTGGCTTTCTAATTCTAATCTTTGGCTTTCTAATTCTAATCTTTGAGATTTTCTAGGCTTTCATCGATTCGAGAATGTATTTCCCATCGCATGTGTATTTTATTTTAGTAATTACTAAAGTTCGTTGTATAAGTGCCCTGTGGTGGCATACGGGCCTAGCAGGTTTTGCTCTTATGCGAAGTTGCATATATGCGCTTATAAGTCGCGCATGTGCAAATTTAATCCTAACGTTTGACTTTTTTTCCTCTAAAAATTCGGAAATTTAGTCCCTAGACGACGGAAGTTTAGTCCCTAGACGACGGAAGTTTAGTCCCTAGACGACGGAAGTTTAGTTCCTAGACGAAGAAAACTATGTCCTGAACCTAGGTAACCGGACATAACGGACCTACGCAACGATCACGTTTATCAATATAAGGCCGAAGTTAGACAAAGCAACCAAGAATATAGAGCAAGAGCAAGGATATTATTTCAGGATCGTTTAACGTAAATGACCACCAAACCAACTGCTGTTAAAGTCCCTTACACCAAGAAAAAGATTATCTATCAGGTGAAATGGTCATTGAGATCATGAAGTTTACGTGAAGCGAACAACGCGCAATAATTGTTTATTTCCAATGCGGTTGTTAGTCAATTTCATGAGCGTAATGTCTTCTAACAAAAAAATTATAATGGCGACAGGAAATTTCATTATACAGTACTATCTAACAAAAAAAGAACAAAAGTACGTTTATAGGCATGGCAAATTCCCCAAAAAACTCCACCATTTTGATGCAATGATCCATACGGCTGCATTGCTTATGTTGGGTAAGACTATTTTTTATTTTATTTCCGTTCAATAAGACACTAAAAGCGAGTCAATTTTCTGCCTCATCTCACCAAATCCACATTTCATGTTCTGCGACGTAGATTTCTAAGTAACCTCCCTTTTATACTTCTTTTTATAACCTCCAAAAGTAGTTGGCAAAGACATTTGTACTCTGTGATAGTCAATAAGTTGCAGGCATACGTTGTTGTTTCGCTCCGTGCCGTTTACTCGGCAGAAATTATGCCAGATTACGGCTGAAGGAAAGAATCTTTTAAAAAACAGTCCGATCAAACAAGCTCGTCTAAACCCGATAGAATGCTCCAAAAAACTGTTTTTCAAATTCTTTCAGCACGCACATAAATCGAGTGAGTGAGCATATGAGTAGATTCTGCAATCCATTGAGTGTAATCGCTGAGAATTGAAAGAGTTTTTCATACACTTGAATTCTTTAAGAATGAGAAAGGAAGGAGCATCAGCTTGCTTGGTCTACATGCGATGTAAGAGGATTGAACAATTATTGCTCGATTGACTTTTAACTCCTAAACGGTTTGAGACTGATGGTATGTGGACATTTATATTTGCATTCTTTCCCTGGTTTCAGTAAATATCAAGAACCAGATCTGTGAGTTCATAAAGTACATACAGGGCGTCCCGTTGAGGCCGCCTAAACTCTGCACAGCGCGATTCCTTGCAAAATTCTAAGCAAAAAATGTTAATGTGAAAATGCTGAGAAATCCATATTTTTCGAGTTATTAATGGTTGAAGTTCGGCCAATGGGAATAAAATTAGATCACCTTTTTTTTGGCGGAAACCATTTACAAAACAAATCACTAAGCCCTGCCTGTTATAGTTGAAAGCGAGAAACTCACTGGGCTTCCAAATGATTTCCCATTTTCAAGCACAGCCCACTTTTTCTGAGAAAACTGAAATTGTGACGTGAGGTATATTACGTAGCTTTATGTAAAGTTATCTGACTTGGTAATTTTTCTGATTGTCACAATTAGCTTATTTTGAAAAACGTTTTATTTATTTATTACACATAAATACTTCACATACCTTTTGACCATAAGTAATATCTAAAACACAAATTTTGATATAACTAGTCCAAACATCATTGAAATACTTCATGTACATCATTATCTGTGCTATGCAATATAACAATTAAGAATGACAATTGTTGGTTATCGCAATATCGTGATTTAACAAATAGCTTAATAATTAATACTATATTATTCGGCTAGATATGCCTTAACAGTATCACATGATTAGATGCCAGGATACAAAAAGCATGATGTAAAAGGAATTTACATGATTTTAATAGTAATAAGAATAATAGTGATAGGGATTAAAATGAACAAAGCTCCAAGCCCGTGTCCAGTTAAGAGTCGCGATATCAGCTCGAGCCAGTCGCCTTTTTGGTTTTAAGGTCTAAAGACTTTCAGTGGTTTGCGCCGCGCTGGGACCTGTTTCCGAGGAATCCAAACCTCTTAAGGCCTAGGGAACCGTCCTGACTACAGTGGTACACCCGCGAGATCTCCGGAGTGTTGCTCGTTCGTGTTTCGAACCCGAATTGAGGTTTCAGGGAGAACCTGCGATGGGACCGATAGCTTAACATGACTTGGGAACCATGATACACTTCATTCAATAAAGCTTACTAGAAGTCGAATTCAGTCCAATGGACTCGAAAGCTGGTATGTAAATTAAAATTTTTTTGCTAATTATTATATTAATGCATCCATTTTCTGCATTAATTACTGATACTGAGCGAATAATGAAATCCCAAAGGTTACTATATTAAGATCATGGATTGCATGATATAGCTTCTATGTTATCGGCTGGGGAAGAAAAAATTGCATTCGCGTTGGCTTTCAAAGTAAAATTACCGAATAAATTACTAAAAACATTTATTCCACACCTTTTCAAACACAAGAGTTCCTCAATTCGTTTTAACTACAGTCCGAATGATGTTAACAAATGTAAACGACATGAGGTGGATTGAACTTCAACCCTGAATAACTTCAAAAATAGGGATTTCTCAGCATTTTTGCTTAACATTTTTTGATTAGAATTTTACAAGGAATCACGCTATGCAGAAATTAGGCAGACTTGACGACACACCCTGTATATATACATATTCTAATTTGGAAATTCACATTCTAATTTCCATATATCGAGGATAGTTCAAAAATCCGAGTTTGTTTCCATAAGTTGGCTTCCGAGTTACTTTATCGATTTTTAAATAAAGGTTACATCATTCATTTTCTGGTTTATTATGATTTTAAGATTAAACGAAAGATATCCAGTGATTCGAAGGAAAATTATAATTTGGAAGTTAAAAAGACTAAGAAATCGATTTGAGCCCGGGATATTCAGAAGGGTTTAACATTTTTCTTTCATTCTAAAGTTAACAGAAACCTCGAAGCGGAACCATACCAGTTTAATTCGGAATTAAGCGCCAATCCCAAAGGTTCCTCACGAGGCGGCAAAATCGTTATTCCAAACCCTGATCGCAATTGCCGATAAACTGGAACAGGAACTTCTTAAAAGTCGCAAACGCTCAACGCCACGCCCAGGCTCGCGCCACAATAACACACAAAGCCACCATGGCGAGATTTTAGTGAATTTATTTGTAATAAAAAAATCATTGACACATTTCTTGTTGCTTTTGGATAATTTTCTAAATGAAGGTATGGATTAAAAGAAGGAAAAAATGGGGAGTTTCTAAGAATTTTACATCGCATAGAAACAGCAAAATTAGCCCGTAGCAGCTGGCTAAATAAGAAAGTTCTTAATGGTACGATTTCCATAAACTAGGAGACGAGTTCGAAGCAACTTCAATTCCTGGAGCCAAATTTTGTTAAAACGTTTATGCGAATCAACGATCAATATTTAAATAGTTTTAGTGTAGACAATGTTTTGATTTAATTAGCTATGAAGCGAATTACAAATTTGTAAACAACGTTGATACGTGGGATTATCCTGCTAGGGGTATTTAAGAGAAAAGTGCTAATAGCCTAAAGATTACAAAACGTCTTTCGCAGCAGCAGATAATCTTCCAGTGGTAAGGCGTACAATGTATTTTCGTTTTCTTCAAAAATTTGGGATTAAAAGCAAAAGGGATTAGAGATACTCCTGTTATTGAATGTCTGATTACATCGAGGATCAAATAGCTTTAGGTACTAGAAAATGTTAAACAATGAAGGTTGAAGACTTTAAGCAGAAAGTACTAAAAACTTTTAAGCGGCGATTGAGTATGCTTCTTAGGAAGAGGTTATATTATGTGTATCATGCATTGTGATTTAACATATAAATGTTATGATTATAGCTAGACATAGCAAAACAGTAGTTTAACTTCTTTTTAAATCATTGAAAACATGTTCAGTGAATTTGATGAATGTAGAAATATAGGAAAGCAATACAATAATTTACCAGGAGATTTCACAACGACATTTATTAAGACACTGGTGAAAGATGAAAAGAACAAGGCTTTTCGGAAGCGATTGTACCCATTATCAAGTGGACAAAATGAAGAGCGAGAAAATGTTCCAAGTTTATCTGCTTGTATGTTAGGAACCTCCATCTGACTTCATTTGGTGGGGGATAGCCCCATCTGGCGCACTCCCCGATACCCGATGACCTCAGATGACTGACCCCAAAACGAAACTGGAAATTTTTTTTTTCAATCCCACATTTGGGGGAAAGCCAGCTGACATCATCCGATGTGGGAAGTCCCCAGCTGGGACTACCCCCACCAAGTGATGTCAGACGGGGATTTCCAATATGCGAGTATATAAACTTAGGACTTTCACCCACTGTTCATTTTGTATTCACCTGACAAAGGAGCAGTTAGCGCTCGAAACGTTGTGTTTTTAAACCTCATGTCAGTGTCGAAATAACTGGTATTAAAGCAGAAATATATTTAAGCATCTACAAGGATATTGAAAAGCACATTATGTAAGCGCTTATGAGCATATACTAAGCAGGCGTTTAGATAAATTAATATTCAAATGCGTCTGCCTGCATATTTCAATGATAATTAAGAATTGATGAAGGGAAATGTGCAAAATTTATTCTTCTTCCTCAAAAAATGACGATATATAGAACGAAATGATTAAGATCACGATAAAACAAATATTGCTTCTAACAAGTTAAATTAAGCAAGATTCCAATTCTTAAATTACATGCACAATAACTCGAATTTAACTGTTGAATATCCTTTGAAAATACTGTTGAGAGTAAATTAATATTGCAAATGAATTTGCATATATATTAGAAGTCCGAAACTTTGGATAAAGTTATAGAACTGGAAACTGAGTTATATTTAAACGATTGTCCTTGTTTAATTAAAATTCTGTTCAAATCCCCATTTAAAAAACTATGTTTATTGACGCAATGCAAAAACCAAACTTGATACTTTAACTTTTTAGAGAACATCAATTTCATAAGAAGATCAGGGCCGTATCCAGGCTGAGACTAGAGGGGCTGATCCCCTCCCCCCCTAGAAGTAATGCCAGACCCCTGGAAATATGTCTCAAAATAAATTATCATAGAATTTTCCTACAAATTGTTTGCTTTGTTTGAAATCGTACATGGCAATAGAAAATATTTTTTGACGTTAAAAATGTATTCAAACTTGCTTTCCACGGTATATCTTGTATACATGGTATTTTTCACCGAGTTCTGAATCTTCATCTGCTTTTCAATGCGTATAAGGGAAACTATAGAGAAATACGAGTATACTAAAGTTTTAAGTGTATAATGCAAAATTTACGTTAAGTAATGTATTTATTAATCCTAAATATACTAGTCTCCTTATATATTAAGTGTTGCTAAATATATAAACAATAAGATTCATTAAAGTATTTGCTAAGTTTAAGCTCTTTGTAACGTTCGGAGCCCCATCCTTGTAAACACGTCCAGCTATGGGACTGAGGAAGATAAACTTTATAATAGTATAAAATTAAAAACAGAGTTCATAATATATTGACAGTTAGCTGACAATACGCAATTTTTTTGTGCCTTTGATATAACCATGTTCTAAAAAATAAGGTATTTATCAACACGTATGGAAATTGGAACCATGAAATTGAAATTCCAAATTCACTTTAAATTTTCAGTAACTCTCCAAAAAGTATTAAATAAAATTTTAGCAAGAACATCTCTCAATTTCAAGGGCAGGTTTTCCAGAAATGCATTGCGAAATCAAATAGTTATATAGTCTATCTATAATATTATGTTATATGTTTATTTATTATGCAATAATGAATTTAAATTATTAACGCACTCAATAAAGTTAATCAAGGTTGAATTTCACATCTTAAACACACTTGTTATTTACCTGTTCACTGAAGTCTAAAATTTTATTTTTAACACTTTTATTTCAATGCTGTGTTAATATTTTTTTAAATTTAATGCACATATATTCATATCACCAATTTTATAATTCGCGTTTGCCGCTTTAGCTAACATTCCGATTTTTAAGTATCTACAAGAAATTAATTTTCCATATCCGAAATTATTATTTACTTCCAAAACATCTCAAAGCAATAGTTAACAATTGTATCCCTTCATCGTTTTTTTATGAAATTTAATATTTTTTTATTTAAAAACGAAGACCAGATGCTTGTTTCTACGTAAGTTTAAAAGCTCCTTTGTTTGTACCGCTATTCACAAATTTGAGCATAATTATATAATAAAATCATGCTCATTAAAATAAATATTATATTACTTCTGAATTTAAGCAAATCCATGCTGTCTAAATATAATTAACTAGCCCATAAGATCTACAACCAAAATATACCTTAGTGATTTGCATAAAAAACTACGATTATGCGACGGGTGTTTTGGAAATATTATACAAGCTATCATCTACATATTCTTATATGTAATACATACAGTATTAAACAACAATATAAATCAACGTTTATTGGCGTAGTGATACCAGCGCCGATGTTATGGCGTGATTAGATGGTGAAACGTTCGAAAGAAAATAAATTATTTAAATAAAAATAGTATTATTAGAGGAAGAAAGAGGAAATTTTGGGTCCAGGCGTTTAGTGCTGAAATTTATCGAATTGTATGAGGAAATATAAAAATTAATTCGAGCGAAAGATACTATAAATAACGTCCAATGGCCTGAAGCATCGAATTCTGACAGTCGTGTCATGTTAAAAACAATAGAGGTGTTTCGGGATGTGAAAACAATCGAGATAATCATCTAAAATATCTCGCAATCGCGCACCGATCCGTGGTTCAGGGAATATTGAATTAAAATACAAGATACTGGGTATATTTTGCAATCTAGATAAGGATATACACGAGTATACGAAACACAACGCGTAGACAACAGTCGCTACCGAAACAGCTATCACTGTTTTTAATTTTAATTAAATTTTAATTAACTGCGATTATTGTGTTTCGCACTATCTAAGGTTATTAACACTTTAAATAGATATACTAGCTGTATGATGTAATGAATGCGAATGTAATAAATGTTGTATATATCTTCCACCTCGTGTTTGTGTTTATATAAACCTTAATAAGAGAGAGAGAGAGAGGTTGAGCGACGACCATAGCTAAACTTGTGGAGCATTTGATATGGAATTCAAAGATTTCGGGCTCCGGTGATTTTGTATTCTTCGCTCGAGTGTATATATTATTATCGGATTATATATTATAATAATAATCTGTTATTTTACTTTTTTACATGCAGGTACAGTTATAGGCAGTGCATTTTTTATAACGTTCACTTATTTTTATACTAAACAATTTTCTTCGTATTTTTTAAACAAATGTGATTATTTTTTTGTATATGTGAATGTAAAATAATCACGTGTATTTTTTAAACGCACGTGATTACTTTATATGCGTATACCTATTATTTTAGATCTAAGGAATTTAGTCAGCCATCCGGTGAATTATATGTAAAGGGTTCCAAGTAAATATTAATCTTAAAACAAATTTGGTCTCTCCTCACTTCCCCAATCCATTTATAAGTATCCTTTCCTTTACTGCCTTAACAACATTTCTCCCATTGCCTTCTTAACCAGCTTTAAGTTATTCAATTTCATGGTAGTTCAGGTAATATATTTCAATACTTCACTATTTAGACCCGCTGGGGTCAATGCTATTTCGACCCATCTCTGTTCATAGACCAATCTATATCACTTTCAGCACTCAAGCTGTTCTCTCACATAGTTTTCACCTACCTCAAGCACTCCTTTATGCTCGTTAGTTATAATTGTTCCAATCATCTTGTTTAGGTTCTGTTTCCCATTTATCGCTTCCTTATATATACAGAATTCTAAATATTCACAAAATTTTCTCACTTCACAATTTTTTCATGACCTACAAAAATTAAAGGACGCAATTTTCAAAATTTTGCCTTGGAGCAATATTCAATGATGGCAGAGAAGACAAATAACACAGCTATTTCAAAAATCCCAAGGCCTATTGAAATTTTCCAATCGTCGCAATAGGAAAAGAAATGTTCTTGGGGGGGGAACAAATTAGTTTCTCAAATAAATGGAGTTTTCGCTACACACGAAAGAATTCTTTCATAGCTTCGTTAATACGCAACTTTTATAAATCGGAAAATATATCGCAGCTTCAAATGTTCGAATTGCAGAAGCTCTGCATACTGCAGATGATTATCATTATAAGCACAGACTGTGAAACTAGATCGAAAATTTACGCAAAACGGACTGTTCTTGATCAAAGAATTTGATAAAATGCGCCGTAATACTTTTCCGCTTTCAGAATGGCCTTAAGATAGCAAAGATTACTTAGTTTCGTCGACAATTCCGAAGACGGGACAGGCATATAGCAGAAGAAAATGCTCCCATAAGTCATTTCAATACTTTTGGTACCAGAAGGCATCGATTCAGAATCGAATTCCGATATCGTTTTAAAAATTATCTTAAAAATCGATCGTCCATTTCTAAATTTAGAACAATATATTTGGAAAGTCACATGGAATATTTCCCATCCACTGTAGCACGACTATGAAGAATTCAATGACAAAAGTAATGTCGTAGACACATTTATTACTTTTAAAAACTTTAATACTTTTAGATCTAAATAAGATTTGCTAAAATTAATATAACCTCTTAAATTTAAAGGCTCTATTCTCTTAAAAATTAAAATGTTTGAATAAATTAATTTTAATGAATAATTTATAAAGAGAGAAAGAACTCATCCTAATAAAGAGATACGATTTTAAAGAAATTAAATTAAAGAAATTATTTGTTGAGCAAAAAATTAGAATTCTATTCTAAATCCATGACCTAGGGTATCAAATATTTAATACGTTTATTTTGACTAGTTCTTAGTATTCTCTTCCTCTTTAATGAGAAAGCGTTTCCCTCTCATAAACACAACTACGAGAAATAGACCACGAACGACTGTATTTAGTAGCTTGACATACTGATCAAAGCACTTGAACGGTAACAGGAAGATCACGAGTTTTGGTTCTAATTTAAGCTAATTGTCAATTTCTTTTTCTCGAGTTTTAAAGTGTCATAACGAAAATAGGACCGTAGGCCGATCCCGTATCATGGAATGCTGAAAACCACTTCCGAATCTAATTGGCTATTTACAAACTTGCTTAAAATTACTTTATATCGTCGTATTAAACAAAATTATACTTCACAGCTAGATAAACTTTGCGGTAAAGTAGTGTTTACACCTTTGGTTACAATGTGAAAAATCCCCATTTACTTCCAGTAGAGTAATATTATTAGGGATTTTCCCCCCACAGTTCTGTGTAGTTCATAATTATAACAATGTGGTTATATTTTTGCTTATCCTATGCTGTTTATGCAATCTTCTTACACGAGATCTATTGAACCTACATGAGCGATTTGAGAAACGCGATTTTCAAAACTAATTGGATTATTATTAAACGGAATTTCTTTGTCTGACTACAAGCGGACGTTGAAATTCCAGGAAGAAGTGCGAATACCACGCGAAATCCCATTTAGCACCCTCGGCAAGGTAACGGGATTCTTCCGTTTACAAATGAGAGTCATTTTCTCCCAGATATTTATAATGCGCGGCCAATACCTGCATAAGATCCATTCCATTCACCGGAGAAATCTTCCATTACGTACCTATTTCCATCTGGCCTGCTGCAAATTAATTGCTGGCGCTTAAAATTTCCAGAATACCTTCAGTACACTGCGCAATTGGTGGGACCGAATATTTAAAATACCTTTTCCATTTGTTAAGTAAAGCGCTTCTGCTTTATCGAACTTTTAATTGCAGGAAACGCTTCCAGCTCAATGTCGTCAAATATTGAAGGTGATACCTCCACAATACTTCAAAGTCAAAACTTTTCCCATTCCGCGGTATCTTTTTAACGAAGTATTACAGGCTTATTTCTTTTATATTAAATAGTAGATGACTTTTCTGTTAATTTTACATTATTTACATTATGCGTTCATATAATATATATGCTGCTTATTATATTACATGTAATACATTAACATTAAAATTAAAAAATAAAAACATGTTTCATTTTTAGATCCGATGTTTTTTTTTTCGTCTTAACCACGAATGTGTGGAGATTATGTACAACAACTCGTAGAAGAGGAATTACAGGTCACCTGTAATTTATTGGTTAGAGCACTTCTCCAGAAACGCAGAGACGTGGGGTCGTGCCTCACCAGTTTTCCGCAAATTCTTTTCTTTCTGCGAGTCGTTGTACCATGTTTCTTATTGTTCTTATATAATTACAATTTCTAATATGTACAGTGTGTCCGTAAAGTCATGGTGCACTTTTGACCGGTCACAGGAAATCAACGAAACAAGATAGAAATGTGAAATCTTCACCAAATAACAGACAAACTCTCCAAGTTTCTGTACTCTGATGTGCAAGCGTGTGCGCACACAGGTGATGACGCAACACCACGAACTGCGCGGCAGTGGATCAGCCCACGCCAGTCGAGATGTGGACGTTACAGAGGAAAATTCAGTGTGTTCTGTGGCTTGTTAATTCGAATCCGTGACCAAAGTGCAACGTGAATATCGTCGCGTGTACAACGAAGATTGTGTTTAGCGATGAGGCGACATTCCATGTCTGTGGACAACAAGTGCGTAGGGCAACTGCACTGAATAGGTATGAAACTTGGAGAGTTTTCCTTTTATTTAGTGAAGATTTCACATTTCTATCTTGTTTCGTTGATTTCCTGTGACCGGTCAAAAGTGCACCATGACTTCACGGACACACTGTATATAATTTACATCAACTTATATTTGATCCTTTATCTACATTATTTAACCTTTTCTAAAGAATTGAATCAAGTTGTCAAATCTTCGCAAATAAGAATCTAAGATCCTGTTATGTCTGTTAAGTGTATCTTACAATAAGAATTATGACGTAATGAAAAATAAATGTAAGAGCAGGCTTGAAAGGGAGAACCTAAAATATAAGAAGAAACTTATTAGTGACATCATTTCAAAGTATCATTTGAAACCTTGTCACGGTGATTTTCAATCAACGCGACATTACTCTTATTTGCTAATTACAGAGGAGAGCACAGGCAACATTCTCATGTTTCCACGAGGGTCTTAACTCTGTAAACAGGACCTGAAAGTTTTTTAGGTGAGAAAAAAGCGATACATCACGAAGAAGAAGACAGCTGAAAACGACAAAATCATAGGAAAATACCCAAAACTATAACATAAAAGCTCATGGATGAAAAAATGCAGAAGCTAGCACGATCTAAAAATAGGAAATTATAAAGACAATCACGAACGATGTTTTATGACCGAAAAGTAAAAAAAGTTATTTCTATAGATTTAGTTTTTTGTCATTGACGGTTGTGTGGACTGAAATTGGCAACAGCGAAGTCGTAAGTTCAGATTGAACTGGCATTTTCTCAGGGTTTGGCGCAGTATAGCCCAGATGCTCTTGCGCCATAAAACATCCAAACAAACAAACAAACAGGGACACAAAGAAATAAGTTTTAAAGATAATACTTTTCCCCCCCCGGCCAATAGCAAAATGCCGCTCAAATGACGTCACTAGAAACAGCCCAGTATTATAGTTCTCAGTAAAGAAACGAACCAATGAGATTCCAAGTTTAGAAAGGGGGCCGAGGAAAAAATCAATCTCCTTAACCAAAAATACGAAGCAGGAGGAAATTAGGATTATCGATGATCGGATCTCTGAGAGAATCAGAGAGAGAGACAGAGAGACAGAGACAGAGAGCATAGAGAGGGAGTCGAGATGAACTCTATGCAAGCGACAGCGAAATGATTTAATGAAAAAGATATGGAAAATCCGATGTCTTGAAGTAGTTCCAGAATTCTGATGATTCTACCAAATATGAAGTATTACACAGTGAGCATATTTTATTTATTTAATTTGTAATGAAGAATTGATTAATATGCATATTTACTTGATAAATGATTTTAATAAGTTTTAATAAGCATGGATACTGTGGATTATTTGATAATATATGAAGAAGAACCATCAGTTAATGTATGTACTAGAATATATAATTTCGTAAATTCTTGTTATCCAGAGAACAAAGCTCTGGGATTAATAATTTTTATTTATTTCATAATTTACGTGGCACTTGTCATAATGTCTGTTAGAATGTAAATAAATATAGTTCTGATGTTTATTAGTCACTAATGCAATTCCTTCAGACGTCAATAGCCAACGTATAAATGCTATGCAATTATACATACTTATTTTTTAATGTAGATAATTTAGGTCACAAAAACGAAAATAATCACAACGCGTGAAACCTTAATCAATGTCCTATTTGTACTAGTTGCAAACCACTAGACTAACATATTAAAATAACATCTTTAATTTCGGTGAAGCGGATTTTAATAATCCCCCTCACAACCTCTTGTTATTCATACCGCCTCGAAAATCTGTGATAAGAACAAAAACCGTTATACAAAAAGAGCTCTGTGAAAACCAGGCACATATAGATGGCAGCTGTTAATCTCAAATAACTTCAATTATAATGAATTATTGACAGGTAAGATATGTACGGCAGACGAATGGTAACTGTAATTTTTATCCTGGTGTCAAGATTCCAAAAATGATCCAGGATCATTTTCAAGCTAGATGACTGGTTAAGATAAGAATAATCGGAAATAATCGGAATAACTTGCAGAACAAAAAAAAAATCATAAGAGGATAGGAAATTTTGGAATACACATATTTAACTCGTGATCCCAATCCATCATATATATTATTTTCTTATATATAAACAGGACCCGATAGATAGATCGATGGGTGGGTGGATGGATGGATGGATCGACAGACAGACAGACAGACAGACAGATAGATAGATAGATAGATAGATAGATAGATAGATAGATAGATAGATAGATAGATAGATAGATAGATAGATAGATAGATAGATAGATAGATAGATAAACAGACAGACAGACAGATAAAACGCATTTAAATCGAGCGAGCATGAATTGCGGATAATACGGATTTTGTTTTGTAAAATGATGATATACAATGTAATTTGATCGTTGTTTTGCGAGAAAAACTTCTGTAGAACCCAGATTTAACAAGTAAAAAATTGCATACTTTTTTAAATAAGTGTACAAAAACTCATAAAAAAATCTAAATATTCGAAAATTAAATAAAAATCAGTTGTCCAGACTGCCTTTTTAACTTAGGGAAACATGATAAAACAAACATTTCAGCCCTCGAAATCAAAGAATTTATGAAAACTGTCATCTCTCTTTCAGAAAACATACGTATTAAAAATTCCTAATAAACTCTTTTTGGCAGCAGAGAATTACACTGACAACTATATATTTAATGCGCTAAATATTTTATAACGGAATTTTAATAAACTCAGTTTAATAAACTCATTTTAATCATGTACTGGAAAATGTAGCAACCAAGATACGGACCATTGTTTTTTGGCATTGAGCTTATTTGAAGAATTACCACACGATGATGTTTGTATAGCATTTTTTACTGAAGTTTAAGTGGTAAATAAGTCATTTGTTAAATTTTTAACAAATTTAAAACTGAAGATTATTGCATGCAAGTTGTCCGCATATATTGCCTGCATAGAATTTACTTCAATGTTTAAAAATTTAAATTCTGAAACAGGTTTAACGAGCGAACGGAGTTAAAAAGCCTTTCGTTGGTTCTAAATTCTTCTAAATAAAAAAATATTCGAGTCATGTTGCGTATATAATTGGTGCCCCCTATACCCTATATTGGTGCCCTACACTTTTATTACTTGCGTTTTCTGAACATTTTAAACATTGCAAGACTATCACTACGGTCCAATCATTTGAGTACACATTCACGAAAAACCAATTAGAGGCAAGCACACATTTCAACGTCATAAATCCAATTTCTAAGATAAATTTGAAAAGTGTTTTTTGAAAACGTATCTCCCAAATTAGCCGTAAGAAACTTGAAAGCAAACCTTTCAGCATTCGCAATTTCGCCTTCTTCAAACCATTTATAAGAAACGTGATGAAATCTGTTTTTCATTACCAACTGGTCCAAGAACAATATCGGAAAGTTTATTGTGATTCGTTGTATAAAATTATCATCAGTTACATATGGTATTTTTTTTCTATCATTCATGCTAGGTGCTGTTTCAGAATAATACTTTGAAAAAGTTCTGATTTCGATTGTGTTAATGGTTTGAATTCTTGATAAGCTTTAGACAGCTCCCGAAGATGATATAATGTTCGTAACTTCGAGCAATGAACCTAAAAAATGATACATTTCAGATATAATGGTTTTTGTGTTATGTTTCCGTTAGTATTCCACTTGGTAATGATTTTCCCGATACGCGTAGATGTCCATCCTTTGATATATCAAACAGCTCTTTTCAAAAAAATAAATATGAAAGTTGTCTATAAGGCTTTCTGAAAAATATTTTTTTTATCCTTGTTTGCTGGAGGCTGCAAAAAGCAGAATGATGCCATAAAACCTGCAGTTTTTATTCGATAATCTTCTCAAGTATGGACTCTGCAAATCGGTATTGAAGAGAAACCATCGATTTGATAAATTACATTAGCGCAGTATAGCCCAGATGCTCTTGCGCCATAAAAAATCCAAACAAACAAACAAACTACGTATTTTAACATTTTGAGCGTTCTTATTGCACAGAAGAGAACATGAACCTTTTTTATAATTTGTCCACTTTTTGTCGGTTTGAAAATTTATCGCCGTTTACTTCTTATAAACATATATTTGTAAGATATTATTACTTTTGTTAGGGCTAACATAACTGCCAAATAATGGTCAAAATACAAAGCCTCCTGGGCGAGTTTTTGTAGTTTTTTCGCGAGGAATTTTATTATGAAAAATGATTTTAACACCTACGTTTAAGCTCAAGAGAACCTTTTTAGTATAAAAGAAAAAGAAACATTGTCCCAATCCTAGTTTCGAAGTAGGGTCTCTCTGTTAAACCCGGAGCGCCTTAACCAATAGTAGTTGTGACATTAGTATGAAATAGTGGTATTGAAATGTTAGGTAAGGTCAGGTCAAATTTTATTACTTGGGTCACTCATTGCGACAATCAGTATCATTGAACTGGAAAGTCAAACGAAAGCTCAATGCACCTACCAATTAAATCTTTTAAATTGTATTGAACTAAAACAGTAGAACGTCACAATGTTCTGCATATGCTATAAATACCTATGCATCGTCGTTATTCACAGAGTCTATTAAGTAAATGATCTTAAATATATTATGTAAAATACAAAAATTTTCACTTGGTATAATATATATATAGTTAATATTTCAACTTTATGCTGCGCTCATTGATTTCACAATGTCGTGGTACCTGGGGACACATTAATAAAATGATGATATGTCACGTAATGCCACAAGCTTAGTTTTATTATTAAGGCTGAAAGGAAAAATTTTAATGTAATTATTTGGCGCAAAATATTAAAGTAGAAATTTCTTCCTTAATGTTGAAAACATTCGAGCACTGTTGTGTGCCCTGAAAAAAATATCAGAAGGTTCAGCAGTGGTACAGGCTTTAAATCTTTCCTTGGAATATATTATTTGACGTTTTAATTCTAAATTAATTACGGTTATTGTCATTTAGTTGTGTTGAAATATTTTTTTATCATCTTTCTATAGTATAATTATTTTATATAAAAATTTGCACATAGGAATATTTAGAGAAAATAAAGTGAAACCTCCCCAAGTGGACGACCCTAGTTTCTTTAAAAAAAAAGTGCCACTCAGAGAGGTTTTATCTTTACGGAGGTTTATAATACGAGGGAATAAACATTAAATTAAAAAGAAAACAATTGAAATTATATATATAAATGGAAATTTGTGCGCCTTGAAAAAAAAAAACTTGCAAAATATAAAAAAAATCGATTTGGTAATTTAAAATTTTAACTGTATGCCACATGGTTTTGAAGTATTGAATAAGTTCGCATAATTTGCGTCTCCAAACTTTACTAAATGTTTTCTACGGTGGAAAGCTATACACGATAGCTAAACGTGACTCTAAAACCACAATGCACTTCCATTCAATAAAGCTTATTAGAAGCCGAATGCGGTCCAGTTTGCTCAAAAACTGGGGTGGTCACTACTATATTACTAAGGTGCTCAGGGACGGCACTATATATTGTATCTTCGGGGTGAACATGTGTTTTGCTGCCCCAAAAGGACTTCATTTTTTGCTGCCCCTAATAATCTGCTGCTCAGGGAGAATGTACGGTTCTCCCCCCCTTGACGGCGGCCCTGGACTTACGGACAATAGATCAAAAACAGCTCTTTACTCCCAAAAGCTTGCTTATCAGTGCCTTATTTGTTAAAAGTTGTCTAACATACCAATAATTTTTACAACCAATAATTATTTTTTACATTCAATGCAAATATTAATGTAAAATATTAAAGCAAATACTAAACTCACGCCTTTTTTGATTTGCTAATTTTTAATTTCTTTAAAATATTAATATTACATGCTCGTGAGCATTTGCTATGAGAAGTAAAAACTTCTTTTGCTAATTACTTTTATGCATCATTACTTACGGATACTTGGCAAAGAATGAAATCCCGAAGGGTACCATACTAACACTGTATCTACCGGAAGCCTATCAATAGGCTATATATAGCCTATTGATATATTGCGATATATAGGCTATATATTGCGATATATAGGCTATATATTGCAATTGTTAGATGAAGTGTTAAGATCGTTGATTGTATGATGTAACATCTATGTTATTGGCTGGTGAAGAAAAATTTGCATTCACGTTGGCTTTCAAAGGAAAATTACCGAAAAACTGATCAAAAACATTTATTCCACGCCTTTTCAAAACGAAATTTCTTCAATCCGTTTCACCCGCAGCCTGAAAGACGTTAACAAATGTAAACGGCATGAGGTTGGTTTTATTTCAAACATTGATATCTAAAAAAATATGAACTTCGCAGCATTTTCGCTCAAAATTTTGCAAGAAATTGCTGTGTGCACAGTTTATGCGGTCTTGACGGGACACCTGTATATATATATTCTATTTTAAAATCCACATTTCGAGGCTTGTTTACAAATCCGAGTTTGTTTTTCATAAATTGACTTTCGAAATACATTACCGACTTTTAAATAAAGGTTACATATTTCATTTTCTGGTTTATTATAATTTTAAGAGTAAGGAAGACATCCAGTGATTTCCAGGAAAATTATAATTTGGAAGTTAAAATTAAGGAAATCGATTGGAGCCTGGGGTATTTGGGAAGATTTAACTTTTTTCTTTCAGTCTAGAGTTAACAGAAACTCCGGAAAAGAACATATTCTGAAGTTTAATTCGTAATTGATGGCTAAAGGTTCCTCGCGAAGCAAAATCATTATCTCCAAAAAAAAAACGCCGATCGCAGTTGCTGAGAAACTGAAATTAGGAACATTCGTAAAAATGTTAGAACAATCGTTTCGGGCTCGCTATTATTTACAAAAGAAAATCATTGACATATTTCCTGTTGCTTTTGGATAATTTTCTTAATGAAGCTATGGAATAAAGGAAGGAAAAAATGGTGAATTTGTGAGAATTTTACATCGTATGGAAGCAGCAAAATTCGCCGGTAACAGCTGTCTAAATAAGAATGTTCTTAATGGTACGATTTCCATAAACCAGGAGACGAGGTCAGCTCCTGGAGTCAAATTTTTTAAAACGTTTATGGAAAACACCGATCAATATTTAAATAGTTTTAGTCGACATTGTTTTCAGTTAATTAGCTATGAAAAGAATTACAAATTTGTAAACAACCTTAATATATAGGATTATAGTGTTAGAGAGGTATTTAAGGTAACAGTGATGATAGTTTAAAGATTAAAAAGCGTCTCTGGCAGCAGCGGATAATCTTCAAGGGGTAAGGCATGCAATGTATTTTGTTTTTCTTCGATATTTGGGATTAAAAGGGATTACAGAACTCCTATTATTGAATGTATGATTACATCGAGGATTATATAGTTTTAATACAAATAAAATGTTAAACAATGAAGGTTCAGGATATTAAGCAGAAAGCGCTAAAAACTTTAAGACGCGATTTTGTGTTTAATGAGGGAAGAAAGAGTATGCCATATATATTAACCATAGCGGTTGCGCCCGTTATGATCATAGCTAGACATATCGAAAATATAATCTCACTATTTTTTTTGTAATCGTTGAAAACGTACAAATTCAGTGAATTTTATGAATGAAGAAATATAGCAAAAGTGATCCTGCGGGGGACGGAGGAGGTGATCGCCCCCCCGTCAGGCTTAAATAGGAAAAAAATAAAGACGATGAAGAATATTTTATGTGTTGTTTCCTAGGTCTGCAAAACTCAATCTTACCTAACATCCAAAATCTCCAAATCCTGAAGAAATGCAATCCAGGTGTTTCTCCTCGAATCTACAAGCTTCTCACCCTTCAAGCTACGTTTTCAGTAAGTCTTGCTTCAGCAGAACGTAGTTTTTTTATCCTTGAAGCGCCGTTAAACTTGGCTTCGAACGCGGATGACAGAAGAGACTTTTAATACACACCCACAGAGACATTCATATTGATGTAAATAAAGTGATTGACAAGTTTTCAAAGAAACCAAGATGAGTCGACTTTGCATTATAAACTTCAAGTTTTTTAAAAAGTCGCTTATTATAAAAATAGTAAAATAATTACAATGTTTTTATAGTTTAAATTTAAACTTGTTCTATTAATTACATTGTAAATTATCGTTTTGGTTATTGTATATGTCTCCTTTGCTAAGTTATCCTTCTGTCATACTTGACTATAATCTACCCTAAACCATATAGTTTAATTAAAGAAAAGCGATAATTTAATTCATTGTCGTAAGTAATTCCAAAATAGGGGTAGCTGAGGCTAACGAGAAAGACTTTCTCGTTAGCAACGGGGTGGGGGGTAGCCAGCTGACGTCATTGGGTGTCGGGAAGTTCCCAGCTGGGGCTATCTTGCATCAAGGGATGACAGATAGAGATTCCTAATATGCGAGTATATATATAAACTTACGACTTTCACTCACTCTTCATTCTGCCTTCACTTGACAAAGGGAGCAGTTGGCTCCCGAAACGTCGTGTTTTTAAACCTTACGCCAGTGTCGAAATAACTGTTATTAACGTAGAAATATATTTAAGTATCTACAATAATATTGCAATGTACATTATGTGAGCTCTTATGAGCATTATTAAGCTAGCGTTTAGGTACACTAATATTCCAATTCGTCGGCCTATATATTTCAATGAAAATTAAGAATTGATGAAGGGAAAAATGAAAAAATTTATTCCTCTTCCTCAAAAAGTGGCAACGTGTAGCACGAAACGGTTAAGATTACGATAAAATAAATATCGCTTCTAACGTGTTAAATTAAGCAAGATTCCAATTCTTAAATTACATGCATAATAATTGAAATTTAACTGTCAAATATACTTTGAAAACTTTGCTGAGAGTAAATTAATACTTCAAATGAATTTGCATATATATTGGAATCTCTCGAAACTTTGGATAAAGTTATCGAAATAGAGACTGATTTATATTTAAACGATTTACGTTTAATTAAATTCTTGTTCAAATCCTTATTTAAAAAACTACGTTTATTAATTTAGTACAAAAATGACGTTGACACCATAACCTGTAAGAGCACATCAATTTCATAGGCAGGATTGGGATAAGGGGGGCTGAGCACGTCCCCCCCCCCTAGTAATGATGTCAGACCCATGGAAAATATTTTCCATAATAAATTACTGTAGAATTTCGTTTTAAATTTGTTACTTTGTTTGAAATTTTACATGACAATGGAAATTGTTCTTTGACGTTAAAAATGTACTCAAACTAGCTTTCTAAGGCATATCTTGTATACATGATATTTTTTTCAGAGGTTTGAATCTTCATCTACTTTTCAATACGTATAAGGGAAATTGTAAAGAAGTACGAGTATACGAAAGTTATAAGTGTTTAACGCAAAATTTACGTTAAGAAATTCATTCATTAATATTAAATATATTAATCTCCTTATATATTAAATATTATTAAATTTATTAATAATAAGACACAAAACATTTGCTAAAGTTAGTAAACATTTGTAAAGTTAGTAAACATTTTGAAGTTAGTAAACATTTTTGAAGTTAGTAAACATTTTGCTAAAGTACAGCCCTCCGTAATGTTAGGAGCTCTCTCCTTGTAATCAGCTTCTAAATATGGTCCTGAGGAAGATATACTTTATAATAGCATAACATTAAAATCCGAGTTCGTTATATATTGGCAGTTAGCTGATAATACGCACTTTGTTTTTGTGGCTTTAATATACCGATGTTTTAAAAATAAAGTATTTATCAACCTGTATGGAAATGGTAACCATGGAATTGAAATTCAAAATTCACTTTAAATTGTCAGTAACTCTCCAATAAGTATTAAATAACGTTGTAACAAGAACAGCTCTCAATTTTGATGGACAGCTTTTCCAGAAATGCATTGCGAAATCAAATAATATAGTCTATTTATAATAGCATATTATATGTTTATCAGTGGCCGCTCGTAGCGAGATTTTAAGGTGTGCACATGAAGCCAATTCACCAAAACCCAAAGTTACCTTAAATTTCTTTCTTATTTACTGAATGAGCTAAAAACCAGTTTCTTGACGAGTATAGGCCGTAAATTCATGTGTTTTGGTGAATTAGCCTTCATGCACACACCCTAAAATCTCGCCACGAGTCGCCACTGTTGTTTATTTATCATTCAATAATAAATTTAAATCACTAACACACTTAATAAAGTTAACCAATGTTGAATCGTTATCTAAAACATACTTATTATATTTTGTTAATCCGTGCATTGAAGTCTAAAATTTTATTTTTAATATGTTTATTCCAATGCTATATTAATATTTTATTAAGTTTGGTGCACCTATATTAATATCACTAATTTTCTGATTCTCGTTTACCGCTTTGGTTAACTTTTGCGATTTTTAAGTCACTACAAGAAATTCATTTTCTATATAAGAATTATTTACTTTCAAAACGTATCAAAGCAATAATTAATGAGTGTATCCCTTCTTAAGTTTTAAAAAAAATAATATTTTTTTTATTTATAAACGAAGATCCGATGAATGTTTCTACTGAAGTTTAAAACATCTTTTATCTATACCGTTATTCACTAATTTGTGCGTAATTATATAATAATATCTACCTCATTAAAATACGTATTATATTACTTATGAACTTTAGCATTTCCATGCTATTCAAATGCAATTAACCTACCCACAAAGTCAACAACCAAAATATACCTTAGTGATTTGCATAAAAAAACTTTGATTGTACGATGGGTGTTTTAAAATATTATACAAGCTACCATCTGCATATTCTTA
The DNA here is from genome assembly GCA_006491805.2 of Dysdera silvatica. NCBI lineage: Eukaryota > Metazoa > Arthropoda > Arachnida > Araneae > Dysderidae > Dysdera > Dysdera silvatica. The sequence goes on from QLNU02014802.1 coordinate 45,869,835, forward strand.
TATTTAATATAGACAGTATTATTAAATGCAGAAAGGATAAGCTTTGGGTCCAGGAATTTAGTACTGAAAATTTTCCGAGTTGTGTGAGGAATTATAAAAATTAATTGGAGCAAGATCTGCTATATATAACGCTTAATGTCCTGAAGCATCGACTCCTGTCAGTCATGTCAAGTTAAAAATCATAGAAATGTTTCGAGATGTTAAACAATTGAGTTCAACTAAACATCTCGCAATAGTACATCGATACGTGGAATATTTTGCGACATATCCAAGGCTATTAACACTTTAAATGGATACACTATTTCCATGATGTAATGAATATGAATGTAGTAAATTTCGTAATAAACGTTAATGAAATAAATGTTGCATATATGTTCCACCTCGTATGTGTGTGTTTATATATACCTTAATAAGAGAGAGAGAGAGAGAGAGAGAGAGGTTGAGCGACGAAAATAGTTAAATTTGGGGAGCAATTAAAAAATATCGGTCTTCGGCGATTTTGTACTCTTCTCTCATACCTGTATATTATTATTATTATTATCGGATTATATAATTTATTAATAAATAATTGTTTTATTTTTTTACATGCAGGTACACTCGTAGGCATTGTATTTCTAATAGCATTCGCTTATTTTTACACGATACAATTTTCTTTTTGCATTTTTTAAACACATATAATTATCTTTTATGTATGTGCATGTAAGACAATTTCTTGTATTTTTTAAATACACGTGAATATTTTACATACGTATACATTTTTGTTTAAATTCTAGTATCTTTAGTCAGCCATCTAGTCAGTGGCGGATTTATAAAATTGCCGCCCTTAGGCACAGCCTGTACTGCCGCCCCCTCCCTCCTTTACTAAGAAAGGAATATTTGTTAAAAAAGAAACGCATATCATACTCTTAACATTTGGTATGTAAAGCAGATATTTCATATAATTATTCAAACTAATAAGATAAATTTCAAAATTATTGCTACCATAGTCTCCGACTTCCTGGATTTGAGACACTTTTTGAATCCGTAATAATTTTAGTATGGATTTCTGGATCCTCTGATTTGATCTGGTTGGTAAAAGAAAGAAACAAACTAACACAATCACAAATATAAAATTGTAATGAAAGAGCGGTGTTATCAAAATAAATAGGAGCCCGAAACTGCACAGTAACTGTGATAGATAAGAAATGCGGACCATTTTGCGCAAAAAGCCCTGGTTGGTCCACAGTGATTGGCTTCTATGTCGGTTGGTTCAAACCGAAGCGCAATTTGTTACTATTAAGATTCATTTGCGGTGATGACCATTGGTTGGTATCACCGCGCTGAGGTCATGAATGTTGAAATGCGAAGCGTGGACTGTATACATTTTTGATAACTTTAATTAGAAACTAAACTATTGAAGAAATATTGGTTCATTCATACACACGGCGAGGAACCCTTAATCAAAGACATGCAACGGAGAAAAGAAAGATACTGACGAAGGCAAACCTTAACTAGTAAAACGGAACGCCCGCAGTGTTTGTTATGGTTTCTTAGTCTCTGACAACAATGCCGTTACCATCTAGATTTCAACATGTAACAAAGTAATAATTAAAAAAAAACTACAATTTAATGCCGTTGCAACTAAGATTTAACGTGTAACAAAGTAATAATTAAAAGGCTACATTTTTCCTATTCTATTGCAATGTCAATGCCAACTTTCCTTTGTCCTTAACAAGCCCATTATTGCCAACACAGGCCATTGTTTCATTTACCTTTAATGACGCCTGCAAAACGTATCCGTTCTGGCTTGTCTCGAAGTCAGAATGTTAAAATCAACAACTAATGGAAATATCCATGTATTGATACCAGATACATTCGCTTCTGGTGGGAAGTATCGGATATTGTAATGTAAACAATATGATCATATGGTCATATCTCTTTGTCTTTCGATTCTGTAGTTTATATTTGCAGGCAAGTTAAAATCTCAGCGTCGCTGTTGGGGAAAACAAGGCAATAAATAAAAAGGCACAATATTTTCAACATTGTCCAATCTGGAAAATTTTATTTTTAAGCTCTTTATTGTCGCCCCCCCCCCGAGAAGTATCGCCCTTAAACCCGTAACTTGTGTGCCTACTTAGAAATCCGCCATTACATCTAGTGCTTCATTCGTAGAGGGTCCCAAGTAAATATTTGTGACAAGACAAATTTTGGTCCATCTTCACTTCTCCAATCAATTTACAAGCGTCCTTTCCTTCACGACCCTAAAAACATTTCCCTCACTACCTTCTTTAACAGCTTCAAGTTATTCAGTTTCTTCAATTCTTCAAGTAACGTACTTCGTTACTCCACAATTTAGGTCTTCTGTGGTCAATACTATCTCGGACAATCTCTGTTCATAGATCATTATGGATCACTTTCAGTTCTGAAGCTGTTTTCTCACACAGTTTTCTCTTACCTCAATCATTCCTTTATGCTTGTTAATTATAATTCTTCCAAGCATCTTGTTAAGGTTCTGTGCTCATTTATAGCTTCCTTATATATGTACAGGGTCTTTTAATCGGGTACAGAAGCCCCATTGAAGCCCATGTTAAATTTGTGAAATTTAGGTACCTTTTTTTCAGAAACTGTTCAATGCAACTTTCCAATTTATTTACCATGTGATAATGAAATATTTTTACATATTTCATTGTGGATGTTTTTAATATTTGCTTTTTTTATTGTTTTATATATTTTTTTAACCAGAACCAATTTTTTCTCGTCACGAATTTCACGTTTAACGTGAAATTAAAAAATAAATAAAAATAATGAAAATAAAAGCCCGCACTAAAATATGTAGCATTATAAGTTTTATAATCCTTAAAAATTTCAAAGCAACATCTTTTATAGGTTTTTCAGAAAATGTACCTATGTAGTAAAAAAAACACATATTCCGAAAACGAGCTTTAAAGTAAAAAAATGTATTTTCTTATCAGAATTTTTACCTTCTAATAGAATCCAGCACAATATAATGGTTCATCTGGATCTCCTGCTTCCTGAAAAGCAGTTTCTGTTTGTCTTTTTTTTCTGTTAGACCTTTTTTGGCGTGCCAATTTCTCATAATCGGACAATTTGCGATTCGCAATGTTGATTCGCAGAAAGTCCTTCTTTTCATTTCATTAATACATTTGGTTCCAGGAGACACACCAACCCCTGTTCATATTTCGCACTTCATACATGCCAAGTTTTAGTGCAGTTAACGAAACAAATACCGTTTTTGGCACTCGCGACCAAATGACACTATTCACACATTCATTAGGATTCTGTGTTTGTCCATGAACACACTTCTTCAGCAGTTCTGGATTGGACAGATCTCTAAATACATCTTTAATTGCTATCATGATGGCTGACGGTACATGAAGGTGGCCATTGTGATCGTAAACAGCACCAGCAGCTTCTACCCTGCGATACTTGCACCAGCTCTCATCACCAGAAGGACATAACCCGTGTTGCGGTTCGTCGTTATTGGAGATAAGGTGGAAATACTCTGCCCAAATGTCTTTCTGCATGCGTTTCCAATCACCTGCATTCCTTCGAATAGCTAATCAATAAAACTTTTGTATTGTGAGTAACAATAAGTGCCTCCGTCAGCCTATTTCTTCCTCCTAATGTTTTACCATCATCTAGTTTATCCTTCAAAGAAGTGGACTTCAGCTTCTTTAACCTTGTGCCAATACGCTTTTGCACGTGCCCTATACTTTCTAATTTTTCAATAACAAGATCATAACCATATGGTTGCAAATCTGTAACAGCCCTATTTGGCATAAATAAACCACACAGTTATGTAAATAACTATCTGGGCCTACACCCACTTACAAAATTTTTAGAAGTAAGAAATTTTCAAAAAATAAAATAAAATACTTCTAGTTGCCCGATTATAGTAAGACATATATCATTTTAAAGGAAACTTTACAAAGTTTTAGAAATTATCAAAAAGTGAAAATAGCATTTTTTCGAATTTCTGCTTTCCTTACCCACTTAAATTAAACGCTCCCTGTTTAGAGGGGTGTATAGGAAGAAATAATGGACGGATTTATATGAAATTTTGCACAGAAATGTTTCTCGATATGCGCTCGCGAGTTATATAAAAAAAAGTAATATACGTCTCACGGTTACGGTTATAGTTACTGAATTTTGAAATTATCAAATAGCAACATCCCAATTTTTTAACGGCATAATGATAGGCACCATCAGAAACCGTAAATACCGTTGGAATTTTATTTTTAGACCTAAGACTGACAAAGTTATGTAACGTTATTTCAAAGATAAATTGAGAGAAAGAAAAAAGGACCGTTAACTGGAAACGTCTTTCAAAAGCTTCGAGAACACGCTGTAACTGAGTAAACCTTTCGCAATTAGCGACGTCGATGTTTGTTAGTATGTAATACAGATGTACGAAACCAAAATTATCAGAGGTATCACAGTTCGGAAGGCAGAGAATTGTGGAGCGTACGCATTCATTTCCTATACAAAACACTCATTGTTTACTGTATTTGTCGATAGATGACTGTGTGGCCATAACAGGTTTGCGATTTGCATAATGGTTCCTACTGTAACTCTATCATAGTAGGTACTATAAAAGCGCAGCAGTCACTAAAAAGCATAATTATATAATAAGCAGATATGAGTAGTCTATTATTGTAACTATGTGGCTATATTTTTGCTTAACCTATGCTATTTTTGCAATCCTCTTAAACGAGATCTGTTAAACCTACATGAGCGATTTCAGAAATGCGATTTTTAAAACTAATCGGATTATTATTAAACAGAATTTCTTTGTCTGACTACAAGAAGACGTTGGAATTCCAGAAAGAGGTGCAAATACCATGAGGAATCCCATTTAGCACCCTCGGCAAGATAACGGGATTCTTCCGTTTACAAATGAGAGTCATTTTCTCCCAGATATTTATAATGCGCGGCCAATATCTGCATAAGATTCATTCCATTCACCGGAGAAATCTTTCATTACGTACCTATTTCCATCTGGCCTGCTGCAGATTAATTGCTGGCGCTTAAAATTTCCCGAATACCTTTAGTAATCTGCGCAATTGGTGGGACCGAATATTTAAAATACCTTTTCCATTTGCTAAGTAAAGCGCTCCTGCTTTATTGAACTTTTAATTGCAGGAAACGCTTCCAGCTCAATGTCGTCAAATATTGAAGGTGATACCTCACAATACTTTGAAGTCCCAACATTCCCCATTCCGCTGTACCTTTCCAACGAAGTATGATAAGCTGATTTCCTTTTATTAAATAGTAGATGACCTTTCTGTCAACTCTACATTACGCCAACGTATAATATTTATGTTGCTCGTTATATTTCATAAAATATATAAGAATATCAGTAAAGATGGAAAACACGTTTCGTATTTATAAACGACGTTTCTATTTTCATCCTAATTATAAATACGCGGAAATTATGGTACAACGACTCGCAGAAAGGAAATAATTGGTGGAAATCTGTTGGGGCATGATCCTATGTCTTTTCTTTGCTGGAGAAGTTCTCTAACCACTAAGGTTCAGATGACCGGTAATTTGTCTTCCTACGAGCGTATTTAAGCTTCTCACTGTAAACTGGTTATTCTCGGAAAATGGGCTGTGCTGTGACGGCGATTTAAACATAAATCGAGACCAGTTTTTTGAATAAGCAATAGATTAGTGTTTAAATCGCCGCCACAGCACAGCCCATTTTCCGCGAATAACCAGCTCACAATGAGCGGCTTAAATACGCTCGTAGGAAGAAGAATTACAGGTCACATGTAGCTTAGTGGTTAGAGCATTTCTCCAGCAAAAAATAGGCTTGGGATCGTGCCCCACCAGGTTTCCGCAAATTCTTCTCTTTCTGCGAGTTGTTTTACAATGTTTCGTATTGTTCTCATCTAATTACTATTACAATTATCTCATATGTAAAATTTGCATCACCCTTAATTCCATACCTTGTCCACATTGCTTAATCTTTTCGAAAGAACTAAATTTGGTTGTCAAATCTTTGCAAATAAGCAACAAAGATCCTATTGTGTCCATTAAGTATATCTTATACTATGAAGTAATGACATAATAAATTTGAGAATAAACCTAGTAGTGACATCATTTCAAAGTGTCATTTGAAATCTCTTATTATTCATATCGCCTTGGAAGTCTGTGATAATAACGACAGTCGTTATACAAAAAAATGCTGTCTAAGAATGCAGACATATGTAGATAGCAACTGCTAATCTCAATTAACTATAATGAATTATTGACATGCAAGGATATGTAAGATGGACCTGGTGACTGTAATTCTTATCCTGGTGTCAAGATACCAAAAATTATCAAGAATCATTTTCAAACTAGATCACAGGTTAAAATAAGAAAAATCGGAATAAAGTGAAGAACAAAAAAAAAAGTGACAAGAGGAGAGAAAATTTTGGGAGCCAAGGATTTAAAAATTCCGAGATCTTATCCATCAAGGATATTATTTTTCTATATATAAATAGTCAGGCAGGTAGGGAGGTATAGCACATTTATAAAGAGCCCGCATTAATTGAGAAAAATAGGGATTTTGTTTTAGGGTAAATCCGGGTTACATGCCACATCAGGTATAGATTGCCCCGCCCCCACCTAGTTCTGAAACGGGCTGTGGGATGACCATTCAAAAAAAAAAATGCTAAAGGTGCAGCATTTAGTATTTGAAGAGTATTCGGTAAAAAAAATCGTGTTCCTGTGCCTTTTTGTTTTTAAATTAACAAATATATACGGTGAGTCATAGAGTTTCTTATGAAATATTTATCTGCGCTATCGTATTTTGTATATTACAGCTAAGACTTTAACGATGTCAGTGGATTCCCTGTTTGAGCGAAGCATAGTCTTAGTATAGAGTGTTTTTATTGTTATTTCGCCATGTTTGAATTCAAGATCAGGAAGGCGTGGGGTGTGGCATCTGTACCGTACAAATTGGTGTACACGCCGCAGTTAAAATCAGGGCCGCGCGTATTCTTTTGGACGTTAATTTTAATTTTTAGAATTTGTCGTCATTTTGCATTATTTGCTGATAAATATAATCTCAAATCCTAACTAAATGTCGCCAGTTTATTTAAAAAAATTATTTACTTGCAAATACATAAAAATATCACCAAAGTTTTCAAAAAATCCGCCAAATTCATAAAAAGCTCTCCAAAATTCTTTTTTTTTTCGTCATTATTGATACTGGAACCATCGCATAAACATGCACTTGAGTCGAAAGCATAAGACCTTGCAGATACAGAGCCATCCACGAGTAAAGGTTTGCCTGAAAAGGATATTGCAACTCCCTCGAAACATTTGTAAGCAGTATCTCCAATTCCAAAATTAAATAAAGAAAAAAGGAAAAGCAACGAAGAAATAGGCACTTGTCTTAACTATTTCAGAAAACAGAAGACCGTTAAAAGAAAGATAGTAGAAGAAAGTTGGAAAAGAAAGAAATAGAAATAACGATAGAAGATGGTCAGATATGAATCAAATAGTCATAGTACTAGTTCTGAAGTAGATGATGTTTCTGGGTTTGATTCCATTGCAATAGAGAAAGGCAGAGATAATCCTAATGATATGAGTAAAAGAAAGGAAAGTGAAGCTGGGTCATCACAAACTTTGGACGTGAATCATTCAAGGAGTATAAAGAAAATTATTATCGCACAACAAAAAAATGCGAATGGTTATATTGTGCTCTATGTAAGTAAGGTAAGTGATTGTGTGATCATGTAGAATGTACGATTTTTGATGAGTTTTGTGCCGACTGTGGGAGAGAGAGAATAGATTAAAAAATCAACCCAGCCTATTTGAAAAAAAAAGTAATTCATTTATATCATTATTTTGTCCATGTTTGTTCCGATTCTGAAAATGAGTGCAAAATAAAAACAGCGAATGTTTTTTAAATTTATTCAATTTTTATGTTTTATAAAATCGCAATTTCAGTTATTCTATTTTTTCATAACATAGTTGTTGAAGAAACGTATTTGATAGGAAGTAAATTCATTTACTATACGAAGCGCGGCAAGCCTCATGGTGCGGCGTAACACCCGACATACTCGGCAGAGATGCCGCAACGAAGGGTGTTAAAAAATAAATTATAGCGGCTTATTGAATTTTTTGTAAATTATATTTTACTAATATATATGCTTCTTAAAAGTGTATCGATTATTATGACTAAGTAAATTTCATGTTTGTGCGCCATGGGTCTCAGAATATCGATTTTAAAAAAAGTGAGGCATGTAACCCGGATTTACCCTATAAAATGATGAAAAGCAATGTCATTTAATCATTGTTTTGCATGTAAAACTTTTGTAAACCCAGATTTAAAGTGCAAAAAATAGTGCAATTTTTTAAACAAATGTGAAAAATTCTTAACAAGATCTCAGCATTCGAAATTACATCAAAATCGGTTGTCTAGACTGTTTTCTAGCTTAGGGAACATGATAAATACAAATGTTTCAGCACTCGAAATCAAAGAATTTCTGAAATTGTCATCTCTTTCAGAAAACATACATAGTAAAAAGTTCCTAATAAACGCTTTTTGGAAACAGTGGATTAATTGACGACTATGTATTTAATGCGCTAAATATTTTATGACGAAATTTTAATAAACATATGTCCTGCAAAATGTGGCAACCAAGCTACAGGCAATTGTTTTTGAGCACCTTTACATGGAGCTTTTTTAGGGAATGCCTACTATATGATAAAGTAGTTTTGCACAATTTTTTTACTGAAATTTAAATACATCATTTGTTAAATTCTAAGCAAATTCAAAGCTGAAAATTATTGAATGCAAGTTGCCCTTATGTATCACCTGTCCAGAATTTACTTCAATATTTGGAAGTTTAAATTCTGAAACAGATTTAACGCTGAGTGGATTTAAAGGGTATTTCGTTGGTTCCAAATTCTTCGTTATATTCGAGACATGTTGGATATATAATTGCTTCTCTATGTATAGAGTTATTACTTGCGTTTCTTGAGCATTTTAAACAAAAAAAATCACTGCTCAAATCACTGGTTCAAATCACTGGCAAATCAAAAAATCACTAGCTCAAATCACTGCCTTCCACTCGTTTGAGTAAACATCAATGCAAAACCAGTTAGGGGCGTGCACTCAATCCTTCCAACATCATAAAAAATTTTCTAAGATAAATTAAAAATAAGTATGTTGGGTAGATTTATCTTAAATGTTGTATGTAATATGTATGTTGGGTAGATTTATTTTAAAGTATGTTGGGTAGATTTATCTCAAAAATCAGCCGCACGAAGCTCAAAAACTAACCTCTCAGTATTCACGATTTTGCCTTCTTTTGAACAGTTTGTAAGAAACGTGATGAAATCTGCTTTTCATGGTCAACTAGTCCCAGAAAAGTATCGGCAAGTTCACTGTGATTCATTTGGATTAAATTATCATCATCAGTTATGGGTGATATTTTTTTATTATTTGTGCTAGAGGCTGCTTCAGAATAATTCTTTGAAAAGGTTCTGTTTTCGATTGTGTTAATGGTTTGAATTCTTGATAAACCTTAGACGGCTCCCAACGATATAGTGTTCGTAACTTCGAGCAATGAACCTGAATAATGGTATATGTTGAATATCATGGTTTTTGAGTTAATGTTTCCGCTAGTATTCCACTTAGTAATGATTTTTCCGATACATGTAGACATCTATCCTTTGATATATCAAACAACTCTTTCCAAGAACATTAATATGAGAGTTGTCTATAAGGCTCTCTGAAAAATATTTTTTCTTCTTTGTTTTCTGGAGGCTGCAAAAAAGCGAAATGTTACAAGGTATTATTCAATTCACATCCTGGAATATTTCGTGAGAGTAGAGGACAGAGGAGTTGGGGTCTTCTATGTAAGTTCCGATGGTACATATTTATCCGAATCAGAACGAAAAGCCGAAAGGCCAAGACAAAAGCGTTCTAAAACTTAAATCCAATTTTAGATTAAAATATTTCTTAATGATACAAATTTTGAACTGACAGTTAATACTGAATTATTTCCTCGGTTTTAGGTCATAAGATAAAAAAAATAAGTAAAATTCCTCTCTTCTCGGTCTCAAAACGTGGTTGTTTCTAGAGGGATGACCACTGGATGGAGGTAAATTTAGCATTTAGTCTATGGAGGGGAGGTAATCCATTTCGAGGAAAGCTGATCATTAAGGTAGGAGATCATTTAATGGAGGCGGTTGTTCAGAGAGGTTTTTACTCCAAGTTTAAATGGCTGCGTATATTTTAGAACCTGGAAAATTAATTTAACTTACCAATGTTGACTAACGCAATATTTCAAGAACATTTCTGAACGTCAGTGTAGAATATGTTCACAAATTAGTGACACACGAAAGGGAGGGAGGGGGGGTCCACCCCCCTACTTGGATATCTTATCACGTCCGCATCACATAATCTTCTTTAAAGCCACTTGACCCCCTATAGCTACTCGAATCCCCCCCCACATACGTTTTTAATTGCTGCGCTACTATCACAGATTATATAAAATATATTGTGTAGCAATTAAATCATTGAATTTCTAATTTTTAATTGAGTTTCGCTTTGATATGCTTATAACTTTTCTATTGACAGCAAATAATCCGCAATAACAAATTTAAAATAATATAACGTTATGCCGTAATATTATTATTAAAATAATTCTCCATCTAATTCGAAAAATTCGAATAAAAATAATAATGGAAAGAAAGGGGCCGAAGGGATTTGTAATATGGGAATAGACCCTAATACATAATTCAATATGTGAACAGCTTATAGTACAAAATGCAATATGCGAATGGTTCCTAGTACATAATTCAATATGTTAACAGCCTTTTAATACATTATTTCATGTGGAAACAATCCCTAGTGCCTAATTCAATATACCTAGTACAAAATGCAATATGTGGATAATCTCAATACCTAATTTAATACATATAGTGCACAGTGCAATATGTGAAGAATCCTCAAAACTTAATTATATACATATGTCTCTATATTATTATCTTAATGTCATAATTGTCCAAGTTTTACTTTGCACAGGCTTTCGCAGCAAATCGTTTAAATTTCTTGCTAAATATTTACAGACAAAAAATACTTCCTACTGACTTCTCGCTAAACTTTGCTACTCGGGAATTTTCTGCCATCTCTCTGGGTACTGCGAATTCTCCTAATCTGATAACTTGCTCAAAATACTGATTTTTCCAAGTTCCTCACGTACAAACAGCATAATAACGCTCACCACTCTCGATGAAGGACTACCGTGTCTGCGTTTGAAAGCTAAAATTTTAACTTTTAACTTCATATATTAAAACGGATTTTATCCCTAATACTAGGAACTTTATTTGGTAATTCGTTATAGCTTCTCCTCTAGTTATTTTCAGTTTTTAACAAAGATTTTCAACTTTTCAACAACGTTTACTTTTTCCACGATTAAAAATATTTAGCTAAGACATGCCAAGAAAAAGTCAAAACGTTCAGATAAAGACAAATGCTTACGTTAATTATTAATGCTACAGTTTACGTTTAGTAAGTATGGCCTCATGTACTTTATCGACTATCGCAGTTAGTAGTTGTGAATAATTAACGATTAGTACTAGTTCTTTTCGTTTAAAGAATAGAAACCTATAATTATTTTATCCATAAGTAATTTTTCTAAGGCATAAAATAATTAACGAAACTTACATCTTAATCTCTGAGACGAATCTTTTTTCGAAAAATAGATCTCCAATATTAATTCTATCTTTGATTAATGATATCATTATTCTACTTTTCCTCTGCAACAGTTCCCAAATAAAATTGCTGAAATTAAAAGAAGGTTTCGGAAATCGAAATCGAGTTTTCTGGCTTTAATAATCAAGACACCTCGCGTATTTCATCGCGTCGATTTCATTTCCATTACAACCGCTTCGTGCTTCCGGAATTAATTATGCAAACAACAATTAAAATATTGGATTCCGCGAGCTGACTACAGTCGACGAATAACTTTCCAATCGAGATTATTTTTATCATAATATAAATGGAATTACAAAGATAAACAAGCAAATGCAGCGACCGAATTATTGGAACGACTCCCTAGACAGCAGTTGTTACATCGCATTATTTTTTCTGACGCTTTGTCGTTTACAAACAACATTACTGACATTGCGAAAATCGTTAAAATAAAATAATAATCATCATAGAACTTACGACAACCGCATTATTTTTATAATTCCAAACGAATTATTGCGATTTCTTTTAGTTGGCTGCTCTCTCTCTCTCCAGTCATAAATAGGGAGAAAAAATACACTTTTTGAACGTGCAAGTGAAACAAATCTGTATTATATAATCAACTACTACACTTGTTTGTATTAAAGCTGTTTCTCCACAATTTTTTTTAAATTGCTTTCAAAAAAGGTGAAGTGGAAAAAAATATTTGTTTTTGAAATTTATTATGCTGCTCCCCATGGATAAGAAAGCTACCAACTTTTCCAAATGTCTATCGACGCACGCAACCACAGGGGTATATTTTCGTAATTTTTGTGGGAGATTAAACGTAGGTAATACTTTTTTTGCCCCTATACATATACGCTGTAATTAGAGTTGTATTTATAGAAAAGGAAAAGCACACAGTTCTGGCCCGGATCTGAACGGAAAATCCTCGCCATGGACCAGAATGTCTTAACCAACTAGACCACCATGAGACGTGAATGATGCTCCTTTTCTTCCTATTTAAGTTTATGAAAGATATTATCACCCTTCATAATTTGAAGTGAAGATGAAAGGAGCATTATTTCGTCTGCGTATGGGGTCATGAGCTCAATTTCAGTTTATGTGAACGTGGTCCTTTTTCTACATGCCTTGCTTCTTAAACATAATTTTGCCGCGACGAAATAAACTATATGTTATCAAAAGAAAACTAAAAGTGTAAAAAAGAAAGTCGGAGAAATTGAAGTCGAAAACTAATGTCATCATTTAAGGGTCATGCGTTTGAAATCATATGTATGAATATCACATTCTATTTCCTTTTGTGAAATTAATTAATTTAATTAATTAATCCCGTTACATTTTTCCTTAACAAAAAGTTATGTCATGGAAGATTATGCCATACGGTTTAAAAGAAAAACTAAACTGATAACTTTAAACGTGCTTTTGTATAAATCTTGCAATTTTTTTGCACCTTTATAAGGAAACATTTCAGTTCATTCGAGTTACGGTTCGTTATTGTAATACGTTATGTATTTCAATCTCAGAAATTTTCTTATTTTGGTATAATTACCTGAAAAATTGCATTATCTTAAACTTTCTAAGATGAAAGCCTTTCAAAAGGGAAAAATTTTATTTCTAGGTATGATGTACGCAAATTAAAGAGAGTATTACGTTGTTCGCAATAAAAGGCTCGTTCTCGCAATAAAAGGGTTTCATCCTGTACATCTTTTGTGCAACGTTAACAAATAAATACTGTTGGTTACAATAGTGTGGTTACAATCGAATTCTTTTCGAAATGTTCGAATTCTTTTCGAATTGTGTTTACAATCGAATTCTCGTTAAACCTGGAATAGACTGTACTAGCGTTATCCAGTGCACATTCACATTTCAAAGGATGTTATCACATCCTTTTGAATCAATTTCGTTTCTTTTCTCTTGTTTTTGTTCTTGCAGGTCACAACAAATTAACTGCAGTTCGTCCAAAAATTAAAAAAAAAATTAAATTCAATCTATTTCTCTGACATTTTTCAAACACTGAATAATTTTAATAATAATGACGGCTTTAAAAGCAAATTAAGTGTAAAATACACGTGTGGGGTAGATTTCACCTGACTACAATTAGGGATTATATACTAGGAAATATGTCATAATAATTAAGTTACGTTTGCGGTTATGTTGATATAGGAAGAGTAGTTTCAGGGTCCCAACAAGCATGGGCGCCAACCTCTGGGGAAAAGAAATAATGTACAGTTCTTTGCCAATGTTGAGCAATTTATACCTCGGCGCATATACTGACAAGCTAAATTAATATATTTCATTATGATGGTTGCAAGTAATTGCGTTTGTAAATTGATCTTTTAATTCATTTCTCATTGCATAACAGTTACCATTTGAAAAATTGTTGGGAAACTAAAGTTTATATTCAGGTAAATCCTGAGCCGTTTTTAGGCGTTTTGGCGCCCTTGGCGAGAATTGAAAAATGCTGCCCCCACCCTTTTACTACCATTACTCTTTCGACTAGATCTCCCTCTCTACCACCACCAACACCCAGCGGTAGAACAATGTAAATCTTCTATTATACTTTTAATCATTAAACCCGTTAATTATATTTATATTTTAGACATATTAGTTATTTTGTAATATTAGAATATTGTGAATAGTAAAACAATTGCTACATGTTATAATCGTTTAATTTCAACATTTTATATTTTTGAAAACTGTAATATTGACGGAGTAATATTTCAAAACACAACGTTGTATTATCAGAGCTAGAAGGCTTAAATGTATTAGATATAAAAGGACTTGTATGCAAAATTAAACAATAAAACATAAAAAAATTTTACATTCGTCAAAGTAAAGACTTATTAAGTAATTGTCCATATGCTTTTGAAAACAATTCGATGTTTTAATTTTTCCTCTTTTTCATTATTTTGTCTATTCTTTGACTGATTCATCAATTAATTTTTATGCCATTTTACCGCCCTATGCAGACGTCTGCTCTGGCTAATGGTAGAATGGCCCTAGGTAAATCCCTATACATAACCTTGTTTTGGTAGCATAAAGTTAAAATCAGAAATGAGCAAATACAATGGCATATGATACATCCAATAAGGTTAAAAGATATTTGAATCTTCAAAGAACTAAAAAATATTTGTTAATATAGCTACATAGCAACTAAACCAGGACTATTATAACATTAATTAAAAGGTTATATTTAAGATGTTTGCGTTACGGAATAAAAGTTGTTAGTTCGGGATTTCTGATGTATATTTCGTTTTATATAAATATATCTGATCAGTAAAAACTAAATAATCCGCGGAACAGAAGCCCCGATTTCATTATACTTACTTTTACTTTAACCCAAAATTCTTACCCGCTTGATTCAATTTTGAATTCGTGTAAATGTAGTTGATATAAAAGTATTAAAATATCACACGTTACACAAAAAATCTCATCTAAAAAAAAAAAGTGTGAATAAATTTTGAAATTTAACAAATCAAAAAACAAACAATAAAATGACCAATCAGGAAGAGGAGGAGTGTCCTTTTTAAAGGAGAAAGGGTTTTTGGGAAGTATTAATATGGGACTGTTTCTGATGCATCAACCTCACAAATTCCATTCCATGTCAGAATGCAATCTTTTCACAGAAATGATTTAATTAGGCTAATTGCCTGTGTTTCCATCGCAATTACGGTAATTAAATGAGTAATTGATGATTCACCCGGTTATCGGTGGATTAGAATGTAAAAAATTAATTAACCTGCTATTCAAATTCATGAATTTTACCAGCATAATCTTGTCGAATATACTGACGTATTTTTCTTCGATTTGTTTGATGAAATACTTATTTTAAGTCACTAATAATCAGATTTTTAAGCTCATTTAGCTTAAATTTTGCTTATACCTGCTTATACTTACCAAGTACAAATTAAGCATTTACAAACTCACGGCGTTCAAATTTGTGGGGATTTTACGCAACCAATGTATTCATATTTTTAACAAGAACTGCTTTCAGGACACCGAATCCATTTCGGGGAATAATTGAGATAAATTATTTGATTTCAATTCATGATCATTTTTGCACAGATTATTTCGAAAAGAATTAAGTTTCAAAAAAATAAATTCCCTCGATGGCAATTTATTAAATATCCAAAGGACTGTAAAAATTATTATCGTGCGGGCGTTGTCGATAAAATCTTTATAAATGATGTTAGAAAGTAATTTCTTTAAACATTTAAACTTTCCACTAAAAGATTTTGAGTAAAAATTAATTTCCATGCTCCATCATATGTCGATATCATCTGCAGATTTTATTAAACGTAAATCTGGCATCACATCTATTCACCAATGAGCGTATGCGAAACTCTCACCGTATCCAGGTTAGAAAATTAGAAAGAAAATGTTGTGAACAAAAGAAAACTGTTTCACAAAGGAGATAGAAGCTAAGAAAACCAAGACAGGTACTCTAAAGAAAAGATAGAATTTCATAAAAGTAAGAAAGATTCACGCCTTTAAGAAGGAACAGAGAAATATAAAGGAGGAATTAAATAGAATTTAATGAGAAAATGTCGCCAGAGAATATATAGGGGAGAACGGGGTACAGTGCTTTACGGGGCAATGTGGGGTTATTGATTTATTTAGTAGGATAAAAGTGTTTAAGAAAAGGAAAAATATGCTACATTTTGTCAACTTATATGGCTACACTGTGCAAACAGATCGCAGTCATCTATCTATATTTTGGAGGGAGGCAATAGCCATTTTTGGTCTCATTTGACAGGTCGTTTGACCACAAGTAAGTGTTGTTTTTCTGTATTTGTGCACTAAATTGCCATTCAATTATCAATATTTTGGCATCAATCCATAGGTTAAAGCTTTTTTATTGCATATGTATGATGGTTTTTAATTTTATTTGTTAGTGGTATGTAAATTGTGACTTTTGGTGTATGAGTGTCTCTTGAGGCACAGTGGGACATTGTCACCTAACATAAAAATACCTCAGATTCTCAAAAGTTGAAACAAAATTATTAGAATTTATTATTTTCAATTAATTATTACCTAAGGCTTACCTTTTCGAACTACAACTTTATGTTATGTGAATATGTAATAACACCATGAGTTAACCTGAAATCGTTAGAATTGCATCAAAGATGGTATATATATATAGGTAGCCTATATTGTGGGGAGAAACTATACTTGCTGTTTTTGCTTAAAAAAACATTTAAAACTAATTCATAGAGCAATCTCTGTTATACAAATTTTATTATGCTTGGCATAGAAAAAACGCTAGCACATTTTGTAATTAGGGTTTTCATGTTATTTGTTAGGCCTAACAATTTTGTTTACATTTTGGGTGCAAAGAATGGTGCAAAAGAGAGAGAACAAGTGAAATTGGCTGGAGTAAAAGATGTTGTGACGTGGGAAGCTTTAAGGACAGTACTTGAGGATAATAAATCATTAAGGGAGACAGCAAGAGCTCTTGTAGTTTAAAGTAGTGTTCAATGACCTTATTTTAGCCATCCGAACATTTTTGATTGTTATAATTTTTAAACCATTTTCCGTTATTTAAATGTTAACCACAAATCATACAAATTATAAGAATGAAAATAATGTATCATCATACAAATATCTTTGTTTATTTTTTGTGTCCCATTATACCCCATTCAATGTCCCAGTGTACCCTGGTCAGAGGCATAGCGGAACAAATTACATACCTTAGGAAATGCAATATTTTTTACAAAGGGAAAACTTGATGAAAAAATATGAAATAATTCACAATGAGAGATAAAAAGTAGTACTATTACGTATTTGTTAATTTTCTAATATTAAAAATGTACAAAATATTAGCAAATAAGTAAAAATTGTCGTCCAACTATACCCTGTTCTCCCCCTACGTACTTAGAAAAGACAAAATATTCGAAGTAGTGAATACATATTTACAAACTACAGGGAGATATACATTTTGCTTTTCAATTTCATCTTTACCAGCATTTAAGATTTTTCATTACACGAGTAGGAACTACCCGATCACTATAAGGACCTTTATGGCAACGTTATTTCATCTCGAATACTATCAAAAGCCCTTGTGAGAAATTTTGCTCAAAATGAGGTTTTTTGATGTTTGTTTGGTTTTACGGCTCAAAGACTACAGTGGTCATGCTGCGCCGGGACCTACTGTTTTCCGAGGAATCCGAACCTCTTAAGGCCTAGGGAACCAAACCCCGGACTACAGTGAGCAGTGCGATCTTTATGAGATCTCTGAGTAAGCGTTCTTTTTGCACTGCTGGGAGTCGAACCCGGATTAGCCGCGCAATAGGAGAACGCGTTACCACACTGCGCCACCGCAGGGCCCGGTTTTTTGAAGAAATAGAGGCCAAATTTGTTGTAGAAGACCTGCAAAGAATGAGCCGAAATGTGTGTTAACTTAATAAATATTTCTGTATAGGAACCGCATCTAGAAGAAATTTCTATCGACAATTAATTGTGTTTTATTTTTGGAAAACATTTAATGGTTTGTGCGTAATGAGGTAGAGATCATGTATTTGTTTGCAGAGACCAAATCTGGGTTTTAATCTCGCTCATATTAAATGTGTTCTCTTTTTCTATTCCTGGATTGATTCCGTAGGTCAAAGGTATTCCCATCCCTCGAAAAACTGGTAAATCCTTCTGCAGCATGACCTTTTCTCTCCTTGCGTCATAGAGTCTAAACAAACACACCAAATTCAAACCAACTTAGGAGATGTCTTATGGTATGTTTTCGTCCTTATGCGCGTTGTTGAATCCTTGTCTTCGCCCCCTTTAAATTTATTCTCGTCGTCAAAATAAAAATAAGTACCTATTGAACGTTTTCTGTGAAGTCGCGCTAAATTCAGGCTACAATCTAGGAGCTAAGTTATGTTCAACAACCCATGAAAGCGAACTATTATTAGTATCATTTAGTAGCGTACAAGGTAAGCCGAATACAAGGTGCTGAAGATGAAGAGGGTGTTTTCCAATATTGCTTCCACCTGCTACCTTGCGATAAAAGCTTCTCCTAACTCGAAAATTTCCGCAAAGTATTATTTGAAATCGATGAACGCGCATTGAGCAAAAATTCTTCTGCTGGGGACATCTTTCTTGTCCTCTTTTTATTTAGATCTTCAGCATCTTTTAAATTTGAAGTTAAGATGAGCGCACTGAATACAATCTGTTTTCTTGAATCTGTTGTCCATTTTCAAGCTTTTCTCCCATTCAAACGGATGTTGAACGTCTTCCATTGTTTGCGTTTTCCTTTCAACCATCCAGACTTGGCTTTTGTTCTGCTTAAACATATGCACTTTTCTATCGAAATATCTTGTAATTGAAAATATAATGCCCGATGAAATATTTATTTGGAAGACGAATCTCAGAGTGGAATTCTCCAAATAATTCTACTTATTATCATCATTAAAATGCAAGACAATTAAAGAGTCATACATCATAATGTACATATAAAAGCAATTAAAATTTTGACATATAATTTATAGAAGAGGGCTCTGTTGTCTGAAGAATATCAGCACGTGACTTTAGGTTATTCAAAATGTTGCTAATCGTTTTAGAATATAATATAATAGTCTGTATGCTGAGGATATAATTTAGACAGAGAAACAGTATATGGCAGATTGTGAAATTTGAGTGCTCAGATGCTTGTATATTTGATTACTGCTTTTCTTGTGAAACATACAAGGAACATTACCGTTTAAAATGCCATAAGTTTCGATACGGTAAACAATTACTGACATATCTTTTGTCATCATGTAAATTAATTTATTGAGCTAAAACTTTCGGTTTGGTCTTTCTGAGCCCTCTTTTGAAGGTTCAAACGATAAGAAACTGACCCGAATCTAAAAACTGTTTGGAAATACTTTTGTTAGCATTATTGCTATATCCTTAATTGGAAGGACAACAAAGTGAGAATAATAATAGGGATCCCAAACGTTTCTCAATACTTTTTAACTTCTTGCAGAGATAAAAAATTACGAAGCATACTTTGATGAAACAAAACTATACCACCCATCAACAAACTGAAATGTATCCGTACTTTTGTTTTGCAAAATACAAAAGAAGTCCATGTAAATAATCGTAAGGGGCCATACAAAAATCAAAAATTTATTCAGAAATGTTTGGGCTCTTCCTAAAAGAAAAAAAACAAAAACAAGCAGAAGCATAAATATGCCTAAAACTTAATATCTCAATAAATTAATTATTCTCTCTCTTTCTCTTTTAGCATTTAGCCGACAACTAGTATATTTTGTTTTTATTTTTCGTTGTTGTTCAAGCTACTATTGCAGGAACCAATTTAAAGGAAAATTTTTATCCAGTGAATGTGACTGAAAATGTACCAATACAGTGAAAATCGTTTACAACAACACAGGTTATAACGACCAACCGCATATAACAATGGAATTTTTACAAGAAGTTTGGTTTGCTATTCTACTCCATACTAAATATATCGGTTATAACGACATCGTATATAACAACGAAACCTGCTATAACGACGGCGATTTTGTAGTCTACGTAGATTCTAAGTAGGGAAATTCGTATCGGATATAACGACGCGACTTGACAGTCATAAAGCAGAACCACGTGGGTTAGTTATTAAAATTTAAAGTTAGTTATTAAAATTAAAGAGTAATTTTAATCTGGTTCGATTTCAGATGTCTGAGAAATTTTTATTACTGCTAAACCTGAATATTAAAGATAATAAACTTAAAAAAAGGTGATTTATTAATTGAATATCACGAGGGTCATATTCTTAAGGGGCCCATTCTATTTTTTCAGCGTAGAGCCCACAAAACACTTTAACCGGCACTGTTCTGAAGTCATTAGTATAATATAATAAATACTATTTATTACATTTGTTTTCTACATTATATACTTTAGTAGTATTTTCTACAATTTTTTCAATTTAAAAAACTAAGAAAGTACTATGTACTTAGTGTGGCTATAAATATAATATAAACGGAAATTAAATTCATTATAATTATGTTTTTATTTAATTTTGAGATCAAAAAGTTTAGTACTTTCTATTATCAAAATAATGTATAAAACTCTAGAGTACATTGCTATAGGCTACTATGATTTTAAAAAGACATCCTTTATAACGACTATCGGTTATAACGACCGAATTTGCACGGTCCCTTGGAGGACGTTGTAACTGATTTTTACTGTATATATTGTGTTTGGTAAGAACTGTATTACGGAATATTCACTTCTTCTGATATCAAAAACTGTCTTCAATTATTAAATAAAATTTCAATAAAATTCGTAGTTATGGAATTATTTTTGGCAACGCTTTTATCTCAAGAAAAAGAAGAAAGAAATATTACTGAAAAGAACTTTAATTCATTGCACAAAGGTTTTTTTCATTTATGTTTGTTTGTTTGTTTGGCTTTTTTATGGCGCAAGAGCATCTGGGCTATACTGCACCATTTCTTCATTTTTATCTCTTTTCATACCGACTTTATCCTTAATTGGAAAAATCATTACGAAGCAGTCACTTCTTTAATTATTACTTTCAATACTAATAATAATAATAATACTTCAAAGCTTTAGTGATTTACTCAGTTATTTATATAATCTCGCCAATACTAGGAAAGTTTTAAAAATAATTAAAATTTTAAAAATATATAAAAATTTTTAAAAAATTTAAAAATTCCACAAATATTTAGAAATTGTCAAAATATGTAGAAATTGTAAAATATTTAGAAATTGTAAAAATATTTAGAAATTGTAAAAATATGTAAAAATTTTACAAATATTTAAAACTTGTAAAAATATATTCCAACAAAACTTGTAAAAATGTTTCCAAATAAAAAATTCTAGAAATATTTTCAATAAAAATATTCTAAAAATATTTTCCAATAAAAAATACTAAAAATATTTTGCAATACAAATTCTAAGATGTTTCCCAATACTTGGAAAATTCAGAAATTCTTGAAAAGATGAAAGAGAATAATAATATTTATTTTAACCTTTATAATTATGTTACCTGTAATAATGATTTATAAAGTGCAGTCTTACAAACGATAATATTTACCAACAAAACAATAGTTTTAGTTTCACCAGAAGAGTGTCATAACTTTCGTAAACATGGGTTACTTTGCTCTTGTTTAAACACACATATATATTGCATAGATTTCATTTAACTTTAAGTGCGGGTGTTTACATTAGAAGTAGATATCCGTCACTGAAAAACCATTCAGATTATTAGCTGTGTAAACCAATTATCTGAAATACTCGATATTTTTCTATATTTCGTTCCTATTTTTCCGCAAATACATTGGAGGAAATCAATTTTCTAGTGTATTTTTCACTAAATTGGCGTTACGGAACACGGCTTTTTTCCAGCGATACCCTATTATAACTCATTCCACGACTTAATAGTATTAACGTCGTTTTGCGCCATTGAATACGATGTCTGCAGACGGAAATGAAGCGAAGTGTTACCAGGTTTTCCACATACAAGGCATTACCAGTTAGGATTCGAATTCATTTCGGTTATTTCTGGCAACCAAAAGCGATCTCACTGAATGCTTTCGAAGACCATAAAGCGGCCATCACTGCTTTTGGTAAAGAATGCGAAAATTGCGTCCTAGTCGAAATGCGAACAAACTCAAGAACGGAAAATATAGACCATTACTCAGAAAATATATATATAATCATAGTGCGTAAAATCATTAATAATAATAATAATAAACCTTACAAATACGTTTTGCTCTTTCAATTCCTTTAACTTTTATCACAAATCCTTTAATGTTGCCAGTTAATTGTTATGATGTTCGAAATCAGATTACTTTTGAAGAAGTGAGTGAAAAAGCGTATTGAAATTTTTGTAAGCCTTTTGTTTTTAAATTTTCGCATTATTTTCATAACTTTAATATTAATTATGGGTAAATTTATTACTGTATAGTAAAACTTATTAAATGAATTTGATTATGATTTAGCGGAAGGGAAGGAATTTCTATATATATAAGTATAATTATTATATAGCAATAATTAAAACAAAACCTATTTTTTCTTTATGGTATATAACCTGTATATTAACGGAAATAAGCATTGAAAATCATTATTCCTTTATGCTTGTTAATTATAATTCTTCCAAGCATCTTGTTAAGGTTCTGTGCTCATTTATAGCTTCCTTATATATGTACAGGGTCTTTTAATCGGGTACAGAAGCCCCATTGAAGCCCATGTTAAATTTGTGAAATTTAGGTACCTTTTTTTCAGAAACTGTTCAATGCAACTTTCCAATTTATTTACCATGTGATAATGAAATATTTTTACATATTTCATTGTGGATGTTTTTAATATTTGCTTTTTTTATTGTTTTATATATTTTTTTAACCAGAACCAATTTTTTCTCGTCACGAATTTCACGTTTAACGTGAAATTAAAAAATAAATAAAAATAATGAAAATAAAAGCCCGCACTAAAATATGTAGCATTATAAGTTTTATAATCCTTAAAAATTTCAAAGCAACATCTTTTATAGGTTTTTCAGAAAATGTACCTATGTAGTAAAAAAAACACATATTCCGAAAACGAGCTTTAAAGTAAAAAAATGTATTTTCTTATCAGAATTTTTACCTTCTAATAGAATCCAGCACAATATAATGGTTCATCTGGATCTCCTGCTTCCTGAAAAGCAGTTTCTGTTTGTCTTTTTTTTCTGTTAGACCTTTTTTGGCGTCGCCAATTTCTCATAATCGGACAATTTGCGATTCGCAATGTTGATTCGCAGAAAGTCCTTCTTTTCATTTCATTAATACATTTGGTTCCAGGAGACACACCAACCCCTGTTCATATTTTGCACTTCATACATGCCAAGTTTTAGTGCAGTTAACGAAACAAATACCGTTTTTGGCACTCGTGACCAAATGACACTATTCACACATTCATTAGGATTCTGTGTTTGGCCATGAACACACTTCTTCAGCAGTTCTGGATTGGACAGATCTCTAAATACATCTTTAATTGCTATCATGATGGCTGACGGTACATGAAGGTGGCCATTGTGATCGTAAACAGCACCAGCAGCTTCTACCCTGCGATACTTGCACCAGCTCTCATCACCAGAAGGACATAACCCGTGTTGCGGTTCGTCGTTATTGGATATAAGATGGAAATACTCTGCCCAAATGTCTTTCTGCATGCTTTTCCAATCACCTGCATTCCTTCGAATAACTAATCAATAAAACTTTTGTATTGTGAGTATAAGTGCATCCGTCAGCCTATTTCTTCCTCCTAATGTTTTACCATCATCTAGTTTATCCTTCAAAGAAGTGGACTTCAGCTTCTTTAACCTTGTGCCAATACGCTTTTGCACGTGCCCTATACTTTCTAATTTTTCAATAACAAGATCATAACCATATGGTTGCAAATCTGTAACAGCCCTATTTGGCACAAATAAACCACACAGTTATGTAAATAACTATCTCGGCCTACGCCCACTTACAAAATTTTTAGAAGTAAGAAATTTTCAAAAAATAAAATAAAATACTTTTAGTTGCCCGATTATAATAAGCCATATATCATTTTAAAGGAAACTTTACAAAGTTTTAGAAATTATCAAAAAGTGAAACTAGCAGTTTTTCGAATTTCTGCTTTCCTTACCCACTTAAATTAAACGCTCCCGGTTTAGAGGGTTACACAGGATGAAATAATGGACGGATTTATATGAAATTTTGCACACAGATGTTTCTCGATATGCGCTCGCGAGTTATATTACGAAAGTAATATACGACTCACGGTTACGGTTATAGTTACTGAATTTGCAAATAGTAACACCCCAAATTTTCAACCGCATAATGACAGGTACCATCAGAAACCGTACATACCGTGGAATTTTATTTTTAGACCTAAAATTATCAAAGTTATATAACGTTATGTAAAAGATAAATTGAGAGAAAGAAAAAAGGACCGTTTACTGGAAACGCCTTTCAAAGGCTTCGAGAACTCGCTGTAATTGAGCAAACTTTACGTAATTAGCGACGTCGATATTTGTCAGTATGCAATACAGATATACGAAACCAAAATTATCAGAGGTATCATAGTTCGGAAGGCAGAGAATTGTGGAGCGTACGCATTCATTTCCTATACAAAACACTCATTGATTACAGTATTTGTCGATAGATAGCTGTGTGGCAATAACAGTTTGTGATTTGCATAATGGTTACTATTGTAACTCTATCATAGTAAGTAATGTAAAAGAACAGCAGTCACTAAAAAGCATAAATATATAATAAGCAGATATGAGTAGTCTATTATTATAACCATGTGGCTATATTTTTGCTTAACCTATGCTATTTTTGCAATCCTGTTAAACGAGATCTGTTAAACCTACATGAGCAATTTCAGAAATGCGATTTTTAAAATTAATCGGATTATTATTAAACAGAATTTCTTTGTCTGACTACAAGCAGACGTTGGAATTCCAGAAAGAGGTGCAAATACCATGAGGAATCCCATTTAGCACCCTAGCCAAGATAACGGGATTCTTCCGTTTACAAATGAGAGTCATTTTCTCCCAGATATTTATAATGCGCGGCCAATATCTGCATAAGATTCATTCCATTCACCGGAGAAATCTTTCATTACGTACCTATTTCCATCTGGCCTGCTGCAAATTAATTGCTGGCGCTTAAAATTTCCCGAATACCTTTAGTAATCTGCGCAATTGGTGGGACCGAATATTTAAAATACCTTTTCCATTTGCTAAGTAAAGCGCTCCTGCTTTATTGAACTTTTAATTGCAGGAAACGCTTCCAGCTCAATGTCGTCAAATATTGAAGGTGATACCTCACAATACTTTGAAGTCCCAACATTCCCCATTCCGCTGTACCTTTCCAACGAAGTATGATAAGCTGATTTCCTTTTATTAAATAGTAGATGACCTTTCTGTCAACTCTACATTACGCCAACGTATAATATTTATGTTGCTCGTTATATTTCATAAAATATATAAGAATATCAGTAAAGATGGAAAACACGTTTCGTATTTATAAACGACGTTTCTATTTTCATCCTAATTATAAATACGCGGAAATTATGGTACAACGACTCGCAGAAAGGAAATAATTGGTGGAAATCTGTTGGGGCATGATCCTATGTCTTTTCTTTGCTGGAGAAGTTCTCTAACCACTAAGGTTCAGATGACCGGTAATTTGTCTTCCTACGAGCGTATTTAAGCTTCTCACTGTAAACTGGTTATTCTCGGAAAATGGGCTGTGCTGTGACGGCGATTTAAACATAAATCGAGACCAGTTTTTTGAATAAGCAATAGATTAGTGTTTAAATCGCCGCCACAGCACAGCCCATTTTCCGCGAATAACCAGCTCACAATGAGCGGCTTAAATACGCTCGTAGGAAGAAGAATTACAGGTCACATGTAGCTTAGTGGTTAGAGCATTTCTCCAGCAAAAAATAGGCTTGGGATCGTGCCCCACCAGGTTTCCGCAAATTCTTCTCTTTCTGCGAGTTGTTTTACAATGTTTCGTATTGTTCTCATCTAATTACTATTACAATTATCTCATATGTAAAATTTGCATCACCCTTAATTCCATACCTTGTCCACATTGCTTAATCTTTTCGAAAGAACTAAATTTGGTTGTCAAATCTTTGCAAATAAGCAACAAAGATCCTATTGTGTCCATTAAGTATATCTTATACTATGAAGTAATGACATAATAAATTTGAGAATAAACCTAGTAGTGACATCATTTCAAAGTGTCATTTGAAATCTCTTATTATTCATATCGCCTTGGAAGTCTGTGATAATAACGACAGTCGTTATACAAAAAAATGCTGTCTAAGAATGCAGACATATGTAGATAGCAACTGCTAATCTCAATTAACTATAATGAATTATTGACATGCAAGGATATGTAAGATGGACCTGGTGACTGTAATTCTTATCCTGGTGTCAAGATACCAAAAATTATCAAGAATCATTTTCAAACTAGATCACAGGTTAAAATAAGAAAAATCGGAATAAAGTGAAGAACAAAAAAAAAAGTGACAAGAGGAGAGAAAATTTTGGGAGCCAAGGATTTAAAAATTCCGAGATCTTATCCATCAAGGATATTATTTTTCTATATATAAATAGTCAGGCAGGTAGGGAGGTATAGCACATTTATAAAGAGCCCGCATTAATTGAGAAAAATAGGGATTTTGTTTTAGGGTAAATCCGGGTTACATGCCACATGCGATATAGATTGCTCACCCCCTAGTTCTGAAACAGGCTGTGGGGTGACACTGCAAAAAATACCAAAGGTTCGCGATTTAGTATTTGAAGCGTGTTCGGTAAAAACATCGTGTTCCTGTGCCTTTTTGTTTTTAAATTAACAAATATATAAGGTGAGTTATAGAGTTTATTATGAAATATTTTCGTGTGCTATCCTATTTTGTATGTTACAGTCAAGACTTTAACGATGTCAGTGGATTCCCTGTTTGAGCGAAGCATAGCCTTAGTATAGTGTTTTTATTGTTATTTTGCCAGGTTTGAATTCAAGATCAGGAAAGCTTTGGGTGAGGCATCTATACCTTACAAATTGGTATACATGCCGCAGTTAAAATCAGGGACATATGCCGCGCGTATTCTTTCGGATGTTAATTTTAATTTTTTGAATTTTTTGTTATTTTGCACCAAATGCCGTTAAATATAATCGCAAATCCTAGCCAAATGTCGCCAATATATTTAAAATTTTCTTTCCTTACAAATCCATAAAAATATCATCAAAGTTTTCAAAAAACCCGCCAAATTCATAAAAAAGCTCTCCAAATTCGTTTTTTGCCACCATTATTGAGACTGGAAACATCGAATACACATGCACTTGAGTCCAAAGTATAAGACCTTGCGGATCCACAGCCATCCACCAATCAAGGTTTGCCTGAAAAGAATATTACAATTCCATCGAAACATTTGCATGCAATATCTCCAATTTCAAAACTAAATAAAGAAAAAAGGAAAGGCAATGAAGAAATAGGCACTTGTCTTAACCACTGCAGAAAACGGACGGCCGTTAAAAGAAAGTGTTGGAGAAGAAAGTTGGAAAAGAAAGAAACAGAAATAACTAAAGAAGGTGGTTAGATTATGAATCAAATAGTCATAGTACTAATTCTGAAATTGATGATATTTCTGGGTTTGATTCCATTGAAATAGAGAAAGGCAGAGATAATCCTAATCATATGAGTAAAAGAAAGGAAAGTGAAGCTGGGTCATCACAAACTTTGGATGTGAATACATGCAATGAATATGAAGAAAA
Organism: Dysdera silvatica; assembly: GCA_006491805.2. Taxonomy (NCBI): domain Eukaryota; kingdom Metazoa; phylum Arthropoda; class Arachnida; order Araneae; family Dysderidae; genus Dysdera; species Dysdera silvatica. The sequence goes on from QLNU02014802.1 coordinate 45,897,792, forward strand.
TTATTATCACACAACTGAAGATGCGAATGGTTACGTTGTGCTATATGTAAATAAGCGATGGCTTCACGCAGAGTGTACGATTTTCGATGAGTTTTGTGCCGCTGTGGGAGAGAGAGAGAATAGATTAAAAAATTAGTCCAGCCTGTTTGAAAAAAAAGTAATTAATTTATGTCATTATTTTGTCCATATTTGTTCATATTCTGAAAATGAGGTCAAAATAAAAACAGCAAATGTTTTTTGAATTAAATCAATTTTTTATGTTTTATAAAATCACAACGTCAATCATTCTATTTTTTCATAACATAGTTGTTCAAAAAACGCATTTGATACGTCGTGAGTTCATTCACCATCCGAAACGCGGCAAGCCGCCTCATGGTGCGGCGTAACAATCCACACACTCGGGAGAGATGCCGCAACGAAGGATGTTAGAAAATGAATTATAGCGGCTTATTTAATTTTTTGTAAATTATTTTTTACTAATAT
>QLNU02014802.1:45901063-45912329 GCA_006491805.2 Dysdera silvatica
TAAAAATTAAAAATCTGCAATTTTCTACATTTTCTCTCGGCAGAGCGAACTCTCCTTTATCTGTAAGCCTGCGTAGAATATGGAGTTGCAAGAGCTCATGAATTATAGGCAATGGATTTGGTTTTGACTTCCAAGTTTAGACGTATGATGTGTGATGTCTGTTACTTGTATGGTGCGCTGTTGAGAAATGACTGACAATATTTCGGCTTCTACTAAGAGTAAAATTTGCCAGACACTAACATGATTAAATAGCTACCAATGTTAGGCATAGAAAAAGTTTTTAAATAATTACTCTTCTGAAGCTTCTTAAAACTGTAGTAATTCATTTTTCCTCCACTTCAATTTTTATGGGAAAATAAATTGGATCCCTGATACTTTGAACTGCATTTCGGGATTTTTTATCCCTATACATTTTTCGTCTTACATTTCCATCTTTTAATAGCTATGTAGCACCTTAACGCTGTTGGCATATTTTTTTTCGCTTTTGCACAATAGTGAGGTATTGCACAGAGAACATCAAAGTGTTCAGAAGATGGAAATTGTCAATAGAGAAAACCATGTAAGTGAGAGAAAATCGCCTAAGAATGATATTTAAACTTAGCATGCTTCAATTAACATTAAATCGCACCTCTCTAATCCGCAACTCTCTAATCCACAACTCTCTAATCCGCAACTCTCTAATCTGAAATTTTCTAATACGCAAATCTGTAATCTGCAATTCTGTAATCCAAAACTCTCTAATCCGCAACTCTCTAATTCTCAAGTAACTCGGTAGGTTTTCAACGTTAACAATATCATCATTATGAAAGAACAAGTAAAAAACAAAGAACACCATCATTATTGCCTTTACAGAAGACGTTTACCTTACCATTTTTATTGAGGACAGACAGACAGACAACAGCGAGAGCAGGTCCAATATCTATTGAAACCGGCTAATAACACATTAATTACTGTAGCCATTGATGCCTAAACTTTACGGGAATTAACTCTACTATAAACACTTGATTGTCTATGATAGTGCGCAATGGATGACTATGGATTAACGATTCGCTAAAATTAATTATGTTTGTTTCAAAGATAGGAAGCTTAATTTGCTATTTCTATAAGCAATTCCCCCTAAGGCACCGAACTATTAATGAGCTGCATTTTAGTTTGAGACGAATCTTTTTTAAAAAATTAATCTCCGGCATTAATTCCATCTCTGAATAATGTTATGATTATTCAACACTTCCCCTTCAGCAGTTTCTAAATAGAAATGCCAAAATTAAAAGAAGGCGGACCAATTGGAAAAAATTTTTTTTTGACTCCTATTACTCCGAGAAATTCATGTAAATATTCGTTAATTTTGTGCCCATTATATCCGCTTCAGGGTTATAAAATCAATTATGCCAACAACACTTAAGATATTCTATCCTACGAGTCTTATGTATATTCGATAAATGTCATTTCAATCAAGCTCTCTTTCATTAAACTATAAATAGAATTATTGGAGTAAGCCAAAAAAAAAAAAACGTGGTGACCGCATTGTTTAGACAACTCCCAAGGCAACAATTAATTTACTTTATTTTTTTCCAACGATTTGTCCATTTCAAATATCACATATGTCATTACGAAAATCGTAAGAATAAAAGAATCATCGTATCACTTAGCACAATTACAATATTTTTATGGCATAACCCAAAGGGAATCATTATGAGTTTTTTGTCTGCTTTAAGTCGTAAATAAGGGAAAAGATGATTTTTTTATTCCCCAAATATGCAAATAAAAGGAATGTCGTGTTCTAATCAATTGTTGCATTTATATTGCCACTGAAACTTATACATTTGTATGATATGTTTTAAAAAGAGTGTTGCAAAATAAAGCTTAAATATAAAAAGGATTGCCATAAAATTCGTTTGCATATTTTAATTAAAGAAGCAATACAAGTATATTTTTTGTTATTTCAGATAGAAATTTAGATTACAAAGTATGTTATTATCAATTAATTTGTCCAAAAACAGTTTTATTTTATAAAAGATTCTAATTACGTTAATCAACAAATTACACATAACAGTACTGATTAACTAGTTTATCTAGAGAGTATTTGACAGAATAAAAAATACACAACTACGGAAATTCCATAAAACCTATTTCTTATTAAAATTCTAATATTTTTCTGTCGTGGATTTTAATAATGAATTCTGAATACTATTTTCAATTTATTAAGTGCTTTTTCCTCAACCGTATGCATGGGGATTTAATGGGGTCATAATTCCACGATCTTCTTCTTCTTCAAGCACCTTCTCATCAACAACCTCTTATGCCGTGTAAGAAGTTACAGCTTTCTTCTCTCCTCCATTCCCAACCTTATCACCAGTTAACAACTTTAAACTCAAAGTTAAAGATACGGACGTATCATCAAAAATATCATATGGCAGAGAGTATTCTCATAATTGTAATTAGGTTGAAACTAGGAGTATATAAATTAAAATCCTTTGGGGAATAATCAAACTCTAACATCATAATTAATTAGGAAATAAGTTAAGAATATAATAGAAATAAAATACAGGGTACCAGGGAGGAAATTACATAAAAAGGTTAAACACTGGTAAAATAGCAATGAAAAAGATCACTCAAGCTTTCGGACGCATCAGCAGCAGTCCTTCATCAGGAGTAATGACGATGTTATGTTTCTGTCTCTTTTTTATACTTGAAATTTCTGGAAAACCCTTCATCAGAGTAGTCCCGCAGAATGGAAAAACCCAATGAGAACCAATGGGAGGCCTCCAATAGAATCATGGAAGAACCCCAATAGGGACCAATGAGAAACCCACACTGCGGGTTACCTAATGTTGGGGATGTCTCATACATTTCAGAGTAAGAGTTGTTTATAAGTTTCTGGAAGTGGTTGTGATGTATTAATGGCTTTCCCGTGTAGTTTGTAAGTTTCCCAAGATTCTAAGAAGAGTCTACTATTCTTGTTTGTGATGTGACGGTGTAGTATTTTTGTTGAGTCCCAGTCGGGTTCGTGTCCGTGTTGTAAAGCGTGTTCTGCCAGACGTGAGGCTATGTCTCCTTTCGCGAGTGCTTGTTTGTGTTCTTTTTTTCTTGTTTTGATCATTCTTTTTGTTTGTCCTATGTAATGTTTGTTGCAGTCTTTGCATGGTATTTGGTATATGGCGCCTGTGAGATCTTCTGGTGGAACTGGGTCTTTAACTTTTGTAAGTTGTTTGCGAAGTGTTGTGACAGGGGAATAGAATGTTTTGATATTTGCCTCTTTAAGGATGCGAGAGATTGTTTCGGAAATGCCGTGAATATATGGAATAGATATGCGGGTGTGAGATGTATTGTTTAAAGATGTACTATTGGGTCTACAGTTTCTGAGAATGAATCGTTTAGGGTATCCATTATTTTTAAGTGCCGTGTGTATGTGTTTTGTTTCTGTGTTTGAAAGTGTTTCATTACTGCAGTGAGAATTCGCTCTAAGACTTAATGTTTTAACAACGGAAGCTTTGTGGCATGTTGGATGATGCGATTTAAAATCGAGATATCTGTCTGTATGTGTGGGTTTACGGTAAACTGAGGTGAAGATTGAGTTATCGTGAGATCTGTGTACAAGAACGTCTAGGAAAGGGAGTTTATTGTTCTGTTCTGTTTCGTATGTGAATTTTATATGTGAGTTTAAGTTATTAAGGTAATGGAAGAAGCTTTGGAGTGTATTAGTTTTAAGTACAACAAACGTGTCGTCGACGTATCTTTTCCAGAATTTAATGTTAAAATTCGGTGAAGACAAAGCAGTTTCCTCAAATGACTCCGTGACCAAGTTAGCCACAACGCTTGAGACCGGAGATCCCATGGCAGTGCCAAAAACTGATCTACAGAAACAACCATTTAAGGAGAACACAGCAGAGTCCAAACAAATTTTCAACAATGTACATATGTCGTGAGGTGTTAGTGAAGTGCGTTCATGTAGTGTTGTGTCATTTTGGAGGCGTGTAAATGAGGTGTCGATTGCAAGTGATTTGGGAATGCAAGTGAGGAGAGAAATTACACCGAATGAGACCATGAGGTCGTCGTCGTCAAGTTATAGGTTATTTAAAGACGTGCAGAAGGATTGGCTAGTAGAAACAGTGTAGTCGTTATTACCGGTTATAGGAGAGAGTAGACGTGCAAGATGTTTTGATAGGTTATATGTAGGAGAGCTGCAGAAACTAACTATAGTTTTAAGAGGAATATTTTGTTTATGAATTTTAGGTAATCCGTAGAAGGATGGTAAGCGGCCAGAAGTGCATTTTAAAGAGTCGTAGAGATTAAATGTAAGTTTTTTAGATTTATAGAGTTTTAGAAGGAGAGAGTTCATTTTGGATTGAATTGTTTGTGTAGGGTCTTTTGTGATGTGGGTGTATGTATTTGTATCAGATAAGAGTGTAGAGACTTTATGTAAGTAGTCTGGACGATTTAAGACGACTGTAGTACGGCCTTTATCAGCTGGCAGTATGACAAGGTCCTTATCGTTCCGTAGCTCCCGGAGGGCAACCCTTTGCATAGGCGTTAGGTTGTCCCCAGGGAGTTTTGGACGCCGAAGGAGTCCTGCCACTCTGCAGCGGATATCAGCTGCAACACGTTCGTCAGTGTGAGTATTTTGTAGAGCATTTTCTATGGAAGCGAGAATCTGTGGTGTAGGAATTTTAAGTGGAGCAGGTGAGAAATTTAGGCGGAGTGATAGTACGAATTGCTGTTGTGGTGTGAGATTTTTATTTGAAAGATTTAGTATCCACTTTTTTGTAGGAAGTTTTGACTGTTTTGAAATAGAAGGTCTAAGGTTGTTAAGTTTACGTGAATGAGTAAGACGAATATGTTCTTGGATTTTAGATTCTTGTGAGCGAGTAGCGGATTTAACTAGGAGCATGGTAAGAAAATCAAGTTTAGTATTTAGAAGGGAAGTAAGAAAGGATATTTTATTTTGAAGCTGAGCGAGTACGCGGGGACAGAGAGAAATTCTAGCGGAAAGAAATTTAAGACTTATGTTATGTGCGATGCAATGTCCAAGAGATGAATTTACAAGAGGTTTAACTTTAAGTGTGAAAGGGATAAGAAATTCCTTTTTACAGGTGTGATTAAAGTGAAGATGTTCTTTAAAACGGATAACTTTAATGTGTGTTTTGATGTATTTATGGACAATTTGAAGAGTTTCCCGACCACAGTGTAAACGAATAAAATTAAACATGGTGAAGTTGTCAGTGAGTGAAGTTAAGTGTGAGTGAAGTTAAAAGTGAGTAAATTGCAGAACTTACATTCAACCTCTACGACTCTTTAAAATGCACTTCCGGCCGCTTACCATCCTTCTACGGATTACCTAAAATTCATAAACAAAATATTCCTCTCAGACCAATAGTTAGTTTTTGCAGCTCTCCTACATATAACCTATCAAAATATCTTGCACGTCTACTCTCTCCTATAATCGGTAATAACGACTACACTGTTTCTACTAGCCAATCCTTCTGCACCTCTTTAAATAACCTACAACTTGACGACGACGACCTCATGGTCTCATTCGATGTAATTTCTCTCTTCACTTGCATTCCCACATCACTTGCAATCGACACCGCACTTACACGCCTCCAAAATGACACAACACTACATGAACGCACTTCACTAACACCTCACGACATCTGCACATTGTTGAAATTTTGTCTGGACTCTGCTGTGTTCTCCTCAAATGGTTCTATCCATAGACAAGTTTTTCGCACTGCCATGGGATCTCCGGTCTCAAGTGTTGTAGCTAAGAAGAGAAATTAAAATTTCTTTGGAAGTTCAGATCCCCAAAGATTAAACATTTAGAAAATGAGAAAACACCTACAAAATATGAAAACTTTTGAAAGATAAGGATATATTAAGGAGAAGATGAAGTGTTCTGAGTTGAATAAACTCTTGAATAAATGAAAGTTTTAAAAAGCGAAGTAGAATGTAAAGTTTTGAAAACCAGAACATCATCCACTGAAGGTAGAAGCACTTGAGTTACTTTCATGAAATATGTAAATGATATTAAAATCATTCATATCCATCACGTATGTGTAAATACATAGAACCTCTGTGTTTTAAAATATTTTGTGTTGTATAAAATATTTGAAAGTTAAATTATGAAGCTATTGTTGTAATAATTTATGCATCAACTTTTCCCAACAACTTAACACGTCTTCACAACATACGCGATATACTACTTAATACTTTTCTTTCATGAAAAAGTATGTCTTACATTACTGAATAATATTTTATTTTCCTAAGATGTAAGTTGACGAAATATCCGATATTAATACTGAAAAATAAATATTGTAAATAGGCAGTGCAAATGTAAAGGACTTCCGGCAAAAGTTTGCATTGAAAATAGTTGCTAATGATTTACGTTTGTTATTTAAACAGCTCAAACAACAATGTCAATCAATCAACGTTTATTGGCGTAGTGATACCAACGCCGATGGTATGGCGTGATTAGATGGTGAAACGTTCGAAAGAAAATAAATATTTCTGCCTTCGGTGGGACCTGAACCCACGACCTTCCACTTGCCGGGCGGAGGCTCTACCCACTGAGCTACGAAGGACAATATATAATCTCTTTACGAACGTATATATATTGTTGCCAGTTATTTCGCAGAATGGTGTAGTACATGGACTACTATTTAAACCAAATTGCAAAGAGACTGGTATTAAATTGATCGAAAATTTAATAAAAAAAAAATGTTTGGTATCACTACGCCAATAAACGTTGATTGATATTGTTGTTTGATTTAATCTGCGTAGTGTTCGATTTATATAAATTTAAACAGCTGTTTTTCCTTGCATTTAAGTTCAGCCTTTGCTAACATGTAAGATTGACGACTAGAAGATCTGGACATCTCTGGTGGCGTATATGGTATGACCTCGTCTTCTCTCGTAACAACCCAAATTCTGATATTCTGGCAATAACTTTTTCGCCAAATAAACAACTTTCTGAAGTAGGCTTGAAAAGAACGAGCCTAGAGGCAAGTAAAATGGCAATTTTGAATAAAGGAAGTATACCTGAAAACAACTTCTGCCAGCAACTAAAACACTTCCCATATTTAGAAAAGATTCTCAACCTTGTTCTTTCAAATGGCAGCAAGACCGAACCTGAAAATATCAGGAAATAACTAGAAGAATAATCGATTTTACACAAAAAATCAACTTCTAAATTTAAGTTGCACAATGGTATAAAGATCATAGGTTCATCCACAATACATAAAACCAGGATTTGTATCTTCCCCTCATGTAAAATGCTTACCATTTGTCCTATCAATATGCATTGCAATAGTACATACCAGGCCTGTACTACATAGCCAAGCCGGGTCCTACAGGGGCCTGTCCCCCATTGCCTTTTACCCCATATGTCCTTCGCCTTGCGCAAGTTGCCCCCTTCATTCTGGCTACAGATCTGCTACATACCATACGAGACAAGGGGATATTTCTCTCAAAAACTGATATGTCCCGATGCAGCACGGCCTTGCGTCATGAACATAAATAAACACACCAAATATAAACAAACTTAAGAGATGCCTTATTGCATATTCTCGTTGTAGAATTTTTGTCATCGTTCTCTCAATTTATTCCGGTCGTCGAAATAAAAATTTGTATCTTCTGAACGTCTTTTGAGAAGTCCCGCACTAAGCATTGAGCATCAATCAGCACTCCATGGACTAACTGACGTCTAACAACCTGTAAAAGCGAACTGTTACTAGCATCGTCAAGTGCCGTACAAGGTAAGCCAAATATAAAGCACCGAATACGAGAAGGACGTTTTCCAATATTGCTTCCACATGCTACTTTGCGATAAAAGCTGCCCCAACTTGAAAATTTCCACAAAGCTTTATTTGAAATCAATAGATGTGCTGAGCGAAATTTTCTCTACTGAGGAAATCTCTCCTGTCTTCTTCTTTTCAGCACCTGCTAAATTTAAATAAAATAATAAAAGTTCAAATAAGCGAACGCAGGGGGATTTCAAAATGTTTTGAATATCTTTTCATTTTGCAGAATTTGTTACTTTAAATAGAATTTCAGACTACCCTATTATCTTCCATTGCTTAATAATTCAATATCGCTTTTCGTTTTGCTTAAATATGCTTGCCTTTCTTTTAAAATGATTTGGAATTAAAAAGATAACGCGTAAAGAAATTTTGATTTAGAAGTCGCACTGAAATTATCCAAACAATCCTATTAAATATGTAAATAAAAAATAAGGATGTTGATTAATTAAAGATTACAAAATATATCAAATGAATTAAGAATTTTCTTTGTGAAATATATAATTAATTTATTATTCATTTCACTCTATACGTGAAGGAAATTTTCACTTGTGCCATACGCATCACAGGTCACACCTCCCCTTGATATTTGAAACACACTTAACAATGTTACTATTATCTTTAGTATGCTATCACGGTCTAAATGCTTAGGAAATCTGTCACGTAGAAAAAACCTAGTTAGATATTTACAACACGACACACAGGCTTGAATAATATGCAGATGCTTCTGTTGAATCATGCAAAAAACGTCGTCTTACGTGTTTCCCATGAGCTTTGAAGTGGCGAAAATAATTCATTAATATTTGTTTTTAAGTACAACGTAAACATGTTTATCATATTTAATATTTTATGTCCTTGAAAGCCTTTTTTTAAAGATTCAGGCTATCGAGAACCGACTGACGACGAAGAAAACAAATTGAAAATATTTTTGTTATCATTATTCGATTCACCTTTGTAATCTTTTATAAAAAAGAAGGTTTAAAGCACGTATACAGTTTTTTTCTTTAAAACAAAAGACCGTATAAGCAAAGCATAAGCTCAAAAATAAATATATTTATAGATAAGTATATTTCAAACTGAATATTTACAATTAATTTTATTATAATCTCTCCCTAACTCTCTGTTTTTCTCTCTTCCACCAGAGAGTTATAATCTCTCTAATTCTCTGTTTTTCCCTCTCCCACCAGACCTTTCTCTAGCTCTCTTGATGTCACTCTTTACATTTAACAGATAAAATGTGTTTTTCTTCTCCTTTCATATCAATGAATCAGTTAATTTTTTTTAAATTTTTTAGAAGTAACTAAGTGTCTGCCGCTTTATATTATATTTAGCAAAAACTATTACAGAATATTCATTACTGATAATATTAAAAACGTTCTTCAGCTATTATAAAATATTTCAGAAAAATTCGTACCTAATGAAATTCGTTTTGGATAAATTTTCATTTACTGAAAAAAAAAACCACACAAACAATTTTTAAAAAAAAACATCTATTGGAAATATAATTTTATTCCTATAACCATTAAAAAAATTTCATTATCCGTTGGAAAATATATTATGGAACATTTTCTTTTACAAGTCACACAGTTGATATTGTTAATTAAGCTTGGCTTAATTTTTTGATTAATTAATTTAATTAATTAACTTACCTGCGCTTTTTGTCCTTGACACAAGGAATTAAATGAGACATTAAAAGTTTTATTTTCATTTTTAACAAAATTCTTTTTAAATTTTGGTTTTAATGTTATTCGTTCTTATTTAAACTAATATATAGTGTATAGTTTTTATTTAGTTCTAAGTGTAAGTGTTTTCCTTAGAAAATACAGCTCAGGTAAAAAACTTTCTGTCTGTAAGCTGCATAAGAAATATAGCGAGCATAGTCAACGTTTCTCCGCACTTTAACCGGCATTAGTGTAAATAGAAAGTTTATAAGGAGAGTTGAAGGATTATAAATGGGGTCGGTGGTGATTACAGAGCTACAATTCCATATATTTATATGTACGTATATATACTCAAGTGTATGCGTATGTTGCACTATAAAGGCACATGAAAGGTACCTGTTGCGCAGGCGTGTAGTGTAGCCGAAACGCCGTTTCGGCAGTGCTTTTTTAAGGTCCCTGCCACTCCATTTTGTCCTTCATCCTCCCCCTCAACCATACGACCAAGGACAACGTATTCCGGCACTGCGTAATTTTTGACTACACCCCTATTATTACATTTAATTAGGTATGTGGATTAATAGGACAATATAAATTAATGTTCGCAAACTATAAATTAATGGTTTCAAATTGTAAATTAGTGGTTTAAATTGCAAATTAGTAGTTAAAAATTGTAAATTATTGATTAAAGATTGTAAATTAGTGGCTTCATGTCGCAAGTTGGCGAATTCAGAAAGCAAGTGTTTCTAAGGTGCCTGGGATATATTAAATTTGATATATAAATATACATATATATATTGGCCTGAAAAAGGGTTGCTGGTATCTAACTGGAAGGAGACCCACACGCTGAACGTATGTGACGATGTGTGGAACCGCCCAGGCCAGTAACCTAGTGTCCTACTCCGCCTTCAAGTGGTGCAGGCTGAGCTTCTGTTGCGATTAATAACATACGGTTGAAAGGCGGAAGGGGAGACCAATTCACCAACCCACGTTGGCAACGTGGTGAGGTATGGCTAATTCATCACATTATGTTGACACACCAGAATGCATGGCTAGTCTCCGGGTGCTGGAGAGGTGCTCTAAAGCTGGAATATAGAAGACATAGTTGCAAAATTCTTTGCCAAATGTCTTAACAGCGGTAACATACAAAACCAATGGGATTCTACAACAGTAATTCTTTTGCATAAAAAAGGTGATAAAGAGGATTTGAAAAATTACCGACCAATTAGCTTATTACCTGCTAGTTATAAAATCTTCACAAAAGAGCTAACACATCGCCTGCAGAAAAAATTAGATGCAGCTCAACCAAGAGAACAAGATGGATTTTGAAGTGGATTCAGTACAGTGGACCATATTCAAGTATTAAGAGAATTAATTGAAAGAACACATGAATATGAACTTCCATTGTGTGTTGCATTTATTGACTATGAGAAGGCCTTTGACTCTATAAAAACATCAGCAGTCATCAACTCTTTAAGATCAACAGACATTGAGGATGTGTACATTGACATGGTGAAACGTGTGTATAAAAATGCAAGTGCAAAATTTCGGTTACATAAAGCTACCAAAACTATCAAACTTGGCAAAGGGGTGAGGCAGGGAGATACCATTTCTCCAAAACTTTTTACTTCTGCTTTACAGATGATTTTTCAGCTGATAAATTGGAATAACAAGGGAATAAAAATAAATGGTGAATATTTAAATCATCTGCGGTTTGCTGATGACATTGTTATTTTTTCAACGGACCCATTAGAACTCCAAGACATGGTACAAGAGCTCTCAACTAGAAGTTAAGAAGTTGGACTCAAGATGAAC
>QLNU02014802.1:45917218-45927683 GCA_006491805.2 Dysdera silvatica
TTTTACTAAGAAGATTTTTTTGTTCAAATGCTTTTTAATGTAACTAGCTATTTTTATTTATTAATTTAATTGCCTTTTTTTTGTATATTATTTAGTATTTGCAGATTCATTTTTCCTACATTACCCATCTAAATTACCCCATAATCATATGATTATGTATCAGTGAGTAATATAGCTCAATTTTTGTCCTTTTTGGTGACCTAACTCGAAATCGACTTACTATTCCATCCCCATTACTCATTTTTACTTATTTATATATATATATATCATCATCATCATATTCAACCATTATCTTTCCACTGCTGGATGAAGGTCTCTTCAAATGCTTTCCACACAAGTCTATCCTGAGCAATTCGCTTCCACGTCACCCCAACCTGTTTTCTTATTTCATCCACCCATCTAGTTTGAGGACGTTTTCTAGGTCTTCGGTGGTCTCTTGGAATCCAGTTCAGAAGTTCTGTTGTCCATCGTTGATCAGTTCTTCTTGCAATATGCCCAGCCATCGCCATTTCAGCCCTTTTACTTTAACAATGATGTCCTCTACTCTAGTTTGCTCTCTCACCCAAGTGTTTCTTTTTCGATCTCTTCTATTTATTACAAGCATGCACCTCTCCATGCTCCTTTGCGTTGTCTGTAACTTTCGTATTGCTCCAACTGTTAGACTCCATGTCTCTGATCCATAAGAGAGGACTGGCAATACACACTGGTTGAAGACCTTTCTTTTTAGACACAAAGGCAATTTCCCCTTCAGGATAAAACTGTTTCTTCCAAATGCACTCCAGCCAAGTTTAATACGTCTGTTGAGTTCTTTCATAATGTTGCCATCCATTGAAATCAGCTGGCCAAGGTAAATATATGAATCAGCAATTTCTAGCTCAGTGTTGTCAACTTGTATTTTTGTTTCCTCTACAAAATTATTGAACATGATCTTAGTTTTTTGTAGGTTCATCTTGAGTCCAACTTCTTCACTTCTAGTTGAGAGCTCTTGTACCATGTCTTGGAGTTCCAATGGGTCCGTTGAAAAAATAACAATGTCATCAGCAAACCGCAGATGATTTAAATATTCACCATTTATTTTTATTCCCTTGTTATTCCAATTTATCAGCTGAAAAATCATCTGTAAAGCAGAAGTAAAAAGTTTTGGAGAAATGGTATCTCCCTGCCTCACCCCTTTGCCAAGTTTGATAGTTTTGGTATCTTTATGTAACCGAAATTTTGCACTTGCATTTTTATACACACGTTTCACCATGTCAATGTACACATCCTCAATGTCTGTTGATCTTAAAGAGTTGATGACTGCTGATGTTTTTATAGAGTCAAAGGCCTTCTCATAGTCAATAAATGCAACACACAATGGAAGTTCATATTCATGTGTTCTTTCAATTAATTCTCTTAATACTTGAATATGGTCCACTGTACTGAATCCACTTCGAAATCCAGCTTGTTCTCTTGGTTGAGCTGCATCTAATTTTTTCTGCAGGCGATGTGTTAGCACTTTTGTGAAGATTTTATAAATAGCAGGTAACAAGCTAATTGGTCGGTAATTTTTTAAATCCTCTTTATCACCTTTTTTATGCAAAAGAATTACTGTTGTAAAATCCCATTGGTTTGGTATGTTACCACTGTTAAGACATTTGGTAAAAAATTTTGCAAGTATGTCTTCTACATATTCTCCAACTTCTTTCAGGATATCCAATGTAATACCATCATCACCAGGGGATCTTCCTTTCTTCATACTTTTTATTGCAAATGCTAGTTCTTCTTTTAAGATTTTAGGAGCTGTTCCTTCGACTATTTCAGTGTCTTCGTTTAATTCACTGTTACTTTCGTATAGTTTTTTGTAGAATTCTTCAACTCTTCTAAGTATTTCTTCCCTATTTCTTGTTACGGTGCCATCCTCTCCTTTTAATGCAATGATGTATTTCTTCCCAACAGATAAACTTCCTTTAACATCCCTAAGGCTCTTGTTATTTTCAATGGCTTTCCTTACTAGCTCACAGTTGAATTTTCTTATGTCTTCTTTCATGCTTTTGCGCAGAGTTTTACAAAGTTCTATGTACTCAATCCTGGAACTGGTATTTTGATTGTCCACCTTCATATCTCTTCGCCTTTTCATGAGCTGTTTCGTCTTCTCAGATAATTTGCTATTGTGCTTTTTACATGTTACACCACCAATTTCCTCAGCAGTTTCAATTATTGTCTTAACAATGTTTTCATTTGCTTCTGAGATATCAATTTCTTCAATAAGTCCTTCCAGTGCAGAAAAGCGATTTTTTAATTCCAACTTGAATGCCTCAGTATTTGCTTTCAGTTTCATTAAATCCACCCTCTTACTTACTTGTTTCCTAATGAGCTTCTGTCTTTCTAATTTAGTATTTAAGCGCACTTTACATCTCACCATTCGATGATCACTTCCAGTATTAAATCTGTTCAGTACGCTGCAATCTTCAATAATTGATTTCTTGTTTGCCAGTATATAGTCAATTTCGCTGGTTCCTCCATTGGGGTGTTTCCATGTCCATTTTCTTTGTAGTTTCTTCTTAAAAAATGAATTCATGATGCTAAGATTTTCAGCTTCGGCAAATTCTATGAGTTGATCGCCACGTTCATTCCTTTCCCCATATCTATATTTACCAACCGATGTCTCTCCTTGTTCCTGTTGTCCAATTCTTGCATTAAAATCCCCCATGATGAGCTTGATGTGTTGTTTCCCCTCAGTGTGTAACTGTTTGATTTCTTCATAAAATTCCTCAACCTCTTCGGCGGTATGGCTTGATGTTAGTGTATATGCCTGTGCTATTTGAAGTTTGTATTGCTAGGTTAGTTGAACAACGAGCCTCGCTGCTCGATCTAATGGTCTTTCAACGTGGGGAAGGTGGTCTTTAATTCTTTTGTTGATTAAGAAGCCAACACCACTTGTTCTTCCAGTTTCCGTTCCTCTATAATAAAACAAATGTCCACTTTTAAGTTCCACCAACTCTTCACCTTTTCTTCTAACTTCACTGAGTCCTACAATGTCCCATTTGATCTTGTCAAGTTCTTCTTCCAATTCTTGAAGTTTTGCTTCAGAAGCAAGGGATCGTCCATTATACGTTGCCAAGGTCAATAACAAACGGCAGCCTGGGCCATTCCAGTGATTCTTAGCACCCCCTGCTTTCATGCCACACTGACCGCTGCCTTGATCAGGAGCACTCCAGCACCTGGAGACTAGGGGCCATGGTTTCTAGTGTGTCAACATAATGGAGGAATTAGCCATAATTTCACCACGCTGGCAAGAAGGTTGGTGAATTAGCCCTCCCCTTCGGCCTTTCCATCCGTGCAGCAAATATTAATTTGCCTCTTGGATAGAAAGCCCGGCCCGCACCACTTGAAGGCGGGGTTACTGGCCCGGCCGGGTCCACACATCGTCACATACTTTCAGCGTGTGGGTCTCCTTCCAGTTAGATACCAGCAACCCTTTTGCAGGCCATATATATATATATATATCCCAATTCAGTTTATTAATTAGAGTTGTTCCTAGGAAGTCTATTTATTTCAATAGCCTCTATTTCTTTTCCTTCAATCCTAGTCTTAATATTTTTTACAGCAATATCAACTTTTTTATTTTTATTCCTAAAAAGCATTATTTCAGTTTTCTTTGCATTTACCTTCTTCCTGTTTATCTTAAAAAAATAATGATTATTTTGTTTAATTTCCTGCAGTCTTGCTGTAATATATTTACGTTTTCATCCCCCATAGAAAGTAAACCGTTTCCCAATATTTCGAAAAGAAAGGTACGTAGTTGGGTTGCCTTCCCTGGAGATGGATGAAGCAACTACGGCAGCTGAATGGGTTCATTCACGGTCTACTTTCAAGGGAAGAATCTTTTTACTGAAGGGAATAATAAGTTTCGAATGAAACCAATGGCTGACGTCGTTCTGAGGATTGGGGTTTTATGGTGTGTAGTCACGGATCTTTCAAAGAAGGAAGACAAATGTAGGAGAAACTAGCTTTCGAACTGGTGCATGGTGAAAGTCTATAGATTTCTGAAATATTTTTAACCTTAATACAATGTGAGTCTATAGTTTCAAAAGAAAAAAACTGTGGGTTTTTTCTAAAGATTTCGTTCATGTGGACAATTTTTGGTGAATTCGTCTTAAATGGTATTTTTAATCATGTGGTTGTATTGAAGAAGTATTTCAAACTGCGGTTATGAAACTTAGATCGAAGAAAAGTGAATTTTTATAATATAGTGATCTAAAACATTTCTTCTGTTTGACAAGTTGAAACTTAACGTAGAAGATCTCCTTAATGTATGCAAATATTAAGCTTAAAGACTTACCACCTCATATATATGTAATATTATTTATTTGCTATAACACTGTCTGTAATAGAGTGGCTCGATTTTATTTATTTCAGAAGCATTAGGATTGCATTTATATTCGAAAATATACTACGCCGTTTCTACGACGTGTTTTCAAATCCAATTTACGTTTTAGATCTCCCCAAAGCACGTTACTAAATTGAACACATAAAACCAGTACCACCTTCTAAGCCTGCATCCGAAAGGACTTGTAGCGCCCCTTATAAATAATTTAGTAATAAAATATATATCCGATATATACAAGCTACCGGTGTAAATAATTTACTCCATCGTGAATACAAGGTGTTTCTTTATTCTTTTATAGATGTGGATTTAGTATTTTTTTACCTATTTATTTCAAATATTTACCGGGAATAAGATAGAGAGCTTTTTATGTCACAAATGTTAGCTTGTCGATTTCTGTTGGACCTATCAAAATACTTTGAAATTTCGATGATTATCCCATCAATTTCTTTCATATTCCGACAGCTTAAAAATTATGAAAATCTAAAGAAAATGTTTCTTTTCACTACATATTATTTATTAGGATGAATATATCATTATTGTAAATAGATTTAAAGATAAATTGTATAATATATTTTCCTGTTGATCTTGCTATAAATGATGTTTGATCTGACCAGAGCCGTTTCTAGATGTTTTGCTACCTTAGGCGAGAATTGAGATATGCCGCCCCCACCCTTTTACTACCATTACTCTTTCGACTAGATCTCCCTCTCTACCACCACCAACACCCAGCGGTAGAACAATGTAAATTTTCTGTTATACTTTGAATCATTAAACCCGTTAATTATATTTATATTTTAAACTTATATTAGTTATTTTGTAATATTAGAATATTGTGAATAGTAAAACAATTGCTACATGTTATAATTGTTTAATTTCAACATTTTATATTTTTGAAAACTGAGATATTAAAGGAGTAATATTTCAAAACACAACGTTGTATTATCAGAGCTAGAAGACTTAAATGTATTAGAGATAAAAAAACTTGTGTGCAAAATTAAACAATGAAACACGTAAAAAAATTTTACATTTGTCAAAGTAAAGATTTATTAAGTAATTGTCCCGTATGCTTTTGAAAACAATTCGATGTTTTAATTTTTCTTCTTTTTCATTTTTTCTCCTCATTTGCTCAGTTTTTTCTTTGTTTGATTTAAAATTAAAATTTTTACGCCATTTTGCCGCCCTAGGCAGTCGCCTACCTGGCCTAATGGTAGAAACGGCCCTGGATCAAGCCCCATTGTTTGCGTTGATTTCCAAAGGGCTGTAATTACAGCCGATACAATGAATGATCAATTGATAAATGCAAAACATGCTATATGGCGTTCATGTAATTGTGCTATTGAAGTTTTAACATAAAATATCTCTCACAAATTGAAATCCAAGCCATCGAAATTTTTCCATAGACTATAAGATTCAAGCTCGTGTACAGGATGCAAAAAAAAGGGCCCTTTCTCAAAATTTGGTGTTTTATAAAATGTTTTTCCATCATAAGGAGTTTGTGTCAATAAGGTTCAAATGGAGAAACGAACAATCCTCCAATTCCACTCCTTGTGCATGGACTTGATGAGGACTCTTGTATCAAAGCATTTCTTGTTGGCTTCATATTTAGAAATTTTTTATGGTGAAGCGGTTACCGTGGGTATTTTTTCAACTTCAGCCACCTGTTTTAAGCTTAACCACAGTGAATCAAGTTTTCGATAATTAATTTTTTTATTTAATTATGTTTATTGCTATTTTATTTATATATTTTATGCAAGAGGGCCCATTAGTTTCATGGAAGATTAAAAATCGAGTTATTTTTCTGTTTATTGGTATTTTGCACATCGAGGTAGTTGAAGCCTTATTCCACATATTAGATATTAGGAAGAAATATACAGCCCGCTTGGAAAACGTAGAAGCGAACAAATATTTGATTCCGAAAAGCAATCGGAAGGGAGATTCCTGTTCTTTAGTTCTGCGAACGACGCTTCCATATGATCATAACATTTCTGATAGTTTGTTAAGCAAGTATGCGTTTAAAATTGTTACCGAAATGTCTTTGTTATTTGCGGACCTTTAAATCATCTTGTGATCTTTAAAACTTTTCGTAAGATTTTCATCACACTTTCCCAAAAAAAGTTTCTTGCCCCTTAGAGGGTTATCGAAGATTAGATTTTATTGCTTTTTCTAATTTACTTCATCGACAAAAAACGTTGGATTTCACCATTCGTGGCAAACGATGTTCTTTTATCGGGCAATTTATCGTATTGGTTCAAAGACAAAGAGAACAAAAACAAAAAAACCTACACTATTGAAGTTCAATTCTTTTCTCGTCGTAATGTTGGC
This sequence comes from Dysdera silvatica, assembly GCA_006491805.2. NCBI lineage: Eukaryota > Metazoa > Arthropoda > Arachnida > Araneae > Dysderidae > Dysdera > Dysdera silvatica. Next base: position 45,923,910 of record QLNU02014802.1, read on the forward strand.
AATAATAGTCTTTTTCTTTATTATTACCTCACATTAAACTTAAATATCTTCGTCCATTGTCTGCCTTTACCTACTCGTGCGCTTTACAGAAATTCCCCTATAAAACTGTATTTTTGTGAACGAAGATATTAAATATTAGTAAACGTATTTCGTCATAGCTTCCATAATATTAATAAAAATAATAAAAAATACATGTGGCATATGGGAAAGGTGGACATTTTGCTTATAATTCTGTTAGCTACGGGCCTGATACCAACCGCACTGCACAGGAATTTCGAAATACTTGAGACAGATTCCAACGCCTACATTGAGATCCAAAAGGCCACAATTTTAAACACGTACTGAACAGTCAAGAAGTTCCTCAACGTATTTTCAGTTAATTTCAAATAATGAACTCTTTCACTGAATGAAAGATATATGGCTATCACTTCTAATAGATGCATTTTACTGCAATAGAAACTCGATTTTCTGGATCTTATTCATTCGGATCTTCAATTATCCAGACTCCCGGAGCTGAATTTTTTTCCTTTTTCAAACTAGCGCCCTCTTGCGGAAGACGAGAGGAAGAGAGTGTGAGAGGAACGGCGCCCATGATAACGGAAACCCCATTCACGTGTCACGTGGTGGCTGGTCGGAAGGTTCTTGTTATGTATTTAAAAAATCTTCGAGGCGTCATAATTTTCTACACACACACACACACACACACACACACACATATAAGAACTTTATTAACAGAAAAATCCTGTTCCGCCACAAGGCACTACAGGGATGTAATACATAACTGGCCTAACATTACCAAAATATATAAAAGTGAACAACATCAGAAAACACAACCTACTGGACGATACACACACACACACATAAAAAACAATAAGAAAAAAATAAAAATCCATAAAAGCCTTATAAAATGCACAAACGTTCAATAAAGGTCCATAAAAATGTGATAAAAACCAACAGTCAGAACTAACTGTCCTCATCAGAATCTTCGACGCCATCACAAAACGAAATATACGAACCGGCCTTGAAACCAAAGGTCAACATAACTTCGTCCCCAGAAGAGGCGATACATACATACATACATACATACGTACGTACGCACACATACATACATACAAACAAACAAACAACTCGGCTGCTGAATAATTTTATCTATAGCCTACTTTCAAAGGAATGAAATAAAGAAAATTAGACTAAAAAATTCAATCGCAGATATCGTTTTATGGATTAGGGATTTATAGGGGATTACCACATGAACTTTGAAGTTAAAAGGGCAATTCCCGAAGGCACACGCCTTCCAGGTTTCATCCCATAACTTTTCAGACATCGAAACGTTTTTTAAACTTTGCCGATAGAAAAGGAATATAAATTTTCACATACGCGTTTTTGGTTCTAATTGGAGATGTATAGGAAGGCATTTTTAAATACAGGAACTGACAAAAAAGGTGCCAATTTTTAGAATATTCTTCCAATTACTAAACTCGCAAACAACAAAAAATATCATTCGTATAAAAATGATTATTATATGATTGGGAATTAACAAATGAATTTTTTTTTCAAACTGAGAATATATTTTTAAATTAATATTGGGAAAATTTTTGCATGGAATATAAATCATCAAAATTAATCAAGGGAGCATCTTATTTTAATAAAGCATAATAATATTATAGATATTAGAATGATATCTATAAATGATGTTAGTGAGAATATAATAACAAGCAATTATAAAACTTCCATTAGTTACGGAAATTTTCAAAGTTTCGAAATACAAAAAGAGAATTTAATCATCACAGCGAAAAATAGAGTAAAATTCATTGTCTAATGCAGGGGACGGCAACGCGATGACGCGAACCAATTTTAAAATGCCCGCCATTCAAATATCTAAATTCGAAATTTTAGATAGTTGAATTAGCTTAAATTGTAATAGAAAATTATTGCGATGGAAATGCTACCACCTATCAGTTTGACAAAAATTTTGATTCCTTATTAGATGATTTTAATGCCAGATTTGAAGAAGTTTACAAATTGGAGACATTCTTAACGTTTTTTAATTAATTATTTTTCTCGTATAGAGGACCATGTCCATAACAAAATTTCAACCAACTGTATTTCGGTATTTTCAATAATTGAGAACTTATAATTGGAAATTACAGATATAACAAATGACATTGAATTAAAAGCACATCATAACGAAGAAAATTTTTGGAATTTATTGATTGGAGATAGCTTCCTAATTTTGAGAAAATGTGCTCTAAAATTGGATTTTCTTTTCACGTCGACATATGCTTGTGAACGTTTATTTTCAAATACGAAATACTTAAAATCAAAGTACCGATCAAACATCACTGAAGCTCATTTGGACCAGTGTCTAAAAACTGAAAACTCAACTTACATGACACATTACAACGAGTTGACCGCCGATTTTCAATGTCAAATATCGCATTAATTTTCAATTTTAAGGTCATGTTTTTTCACATTTTTAGCGGGTTTCAATAGTTTTTGAACCAACTATTGTTTTGACTTTTATATCTGTCTGTCTGTCGGTCTTCACTCAGTAATTTTCTAGTTTTGCACTCGATCTTCTGTAAATGCGATAATGATGGTTATTGTTAACGTGGAAAATCTACCGAGTTACTTGAGAATTAGAGAGTTGCGAATTAGAGAGTGGAGGATTATCGAGTTGCGAATTAGAGAATTGCGAATTAGTGTTAATTGAAACTCGCTAAATTTAAATATCGACCTTAGGCAATTTTCTTTCATTTGCTCTTTTTTTTTAAATGTGAATTTATGTATTAAAAAATTATATAACAAATTTATATTGCATTAATATTTTCATGTTTAAATATTACCCCCCTCTTCTTCCTCCCATAGTGCCCGCCCAACTTTCACACTTCTGAAATAAACCCTAATAGTAAAAAAAGTTTGAAAACCCACGATCTAATGCAATTGCATATTTAAACGTAACAGGGTAATATGTTATTTTAATATTGATATAAGAAATTGAAACATATTGGATTGTTACTAGAGTTAATGCAAAATAAAGAGAGCAAAAATATTAAATATTTAATGTTAGTAAGCATGTCCACGTAATTTTAGATAGAATTCTCAGAGTTTTCCAATTGAGAAAATACAATTTACCTAGCATTTGTCAGTGAAGTTATATCATCCATATTGCAAACTACGCTTCATTACCACCATCTATCATTGCCATCTGACATTTCCTCCCAAACTGCCGGAAAGCAATTTCAGCACTCTCAGTCTAAGAATTAGTTCAAGCAGATACTGTAATCTGCCACAAAATTTGTCCTGCCTTTAGAAGTTCCGACACATAGTCAGACGATAATTGGACTAGAGTAGAGGACTTGTTATGAGAATTAGTTTAAGTACCGGAACGTTCTAATCTCACGAAATTTATCCGAAAAAAAAAATAGGATTTCTTTGTGCCTATTTCCCATCAATTTCCAGTAGCATTACGAAATGTTATTATTAAATGAGCGGGATATTTAAACCAACATTTTAAATTATTGAAATCACACTCTTACTATTGAAAAAAAAATAACATTGAAAATGTGTTTTCATCTTTTCTTTTCAGCTTCGACAATTGCCATATAGGCAATACAAACGTAAAAACGTTCAATGAGTAATTGAAAATATATACCGTTGTAAATATTTTGATTGTATTTCTTTTATTAGGCAGATGTATTTGCACTCATTGTTCCGTAATAGTTGAAGTATGTGTGATACAATTTCTACATTTAGTACTTTATAGTCGGTGGA
>QLNU02014802.1:45927783-45960816 GCA_006491805.2 Dysdera silvatica
ATATATATATATGGCCTGCAAAAGGGTTGCTGGTATCTAACTGGAAGGAGACCCACACGCTGAACGTATGTGACGATGTGTGGAACCGGCCAGGCCAGTAACCTAGTGTCCTACCCCGCCTTCAAGTGGTGCAGGCTGGGCTTTCTATTTATGAGGCAAATTAATATTTGCTGCACGGATAGAAAGGCGGAAGGGGAGGGCTAATTCACCAACCCGTCTAGCCAGCGTGGTGAAATTATGGCTAATTCCTCCATTATGTTGACACACCAGAAACCATGGCCCCTAGTCTCCAGGTGCTGGAGTGCTCCTGATCAAGGCAGCGGTCAGCGTGGCATGAAAGCAGGGGGTGCTAAGAATCACTGGAATGGCCCAGGCTGCCGTTTGTTATTGACCTTGGCAACGTATAATGGACGATCCCTTGCTTCTGAAGCAAAACTTCAGGAATTGGAAGAGGAACTTGAAAAGATCAATTGGGACATTATAGGACTCAGTGAAGTCAGAAGAAAAGGTGAAGAATTGGTGGAACTTAAAAGCGGACATTTGTTTTATTATAGAGGAACGGAAACTGGAAGAACAAGTGGTGTTGGCTTCTTAATCAACAAAAGAATTAAAGATTGTCTTCTGGAAGTAGAAAGTACATCAGATCGAGCAGCGAGGCTCGTTGTTCAACTAACCCAGCGATACCAACTTCAGATAGTACAGGTATATGCACCAACATCAAGCCATACCGACGAAGATGTTGAAGAATTTTATGAAGAAATCAAACAGTTACACACAAAAGGGAAACAACATATCAAGCTCATCATGGGGGATTTCAATGCAAGAATTGGACAACAGGAACAAGGAGAGACATCGGTTGGTAAATATGGATATGGGGAAAGGAATGAACGTGGCGATCAACTCATCGAATTTGCAGAAGCTGAAAATCTTAGCATCATGAATTCATTTTTTAAGAAGAAACCGCAAAGAAAATGGACATGGAAACACCCAAATGGGGGAACTAGCGAAATTGACTATATCCTGGCAAACAAGAAATCAATTATTGAAGATTGCAGCGTACTGAACAGATTTAATACTGGAAGTGATCATCGAATGGTGAGATGTAAAGTGCACTTAAATACTAAATTAGAAAGACAGAAGCTCATTAGGAAACAAGTAAGTAAGAGGGTGGATTTAATGAAACTGAAAGCAAATACCGAGGCATTCAAGTTGGAATTAAAAAATCGCTTTTCTGCACTGGAAGGACTTATTGAAGAAATCGATATCTCAGAAGCAAATGAAAACATTGTTAAGACAATAGTTGAAACTGCTGGGGAAATTGGTGTTGTAACCTGTAAAAAGCACAATAGCAAATTATCTGAAAAGAGAAACAGCTCATGAAAGAAATATGAAGAAGAGATATGAAGATGGATAATCGAAATACCAGTTCCAGGATTGAGTACATAGAACTTTGTAAAACTCTGCGCAAAAGCATGAAAGAAGACATAAGAAAATTCAACTGTGAGCTAGTAAAGGAAGCCATTGAAAATAACAAGAGCCTTAGGGTTGTTAAAGGAAGTTTATCTGTTGGGAAGAAACACATCATTGCATTAAAAGGAGAGGATGGCACCGTAACAAGAAATAGGGAAGAAATACTTAGAAGAGTTGAAGAATTCTACAAAAATCTATACGAAAGTAACAGTGAATTAAACGAAGACATTGAAATAGTCGAAGGAATAGCTCCTAAAATCTTAAAAGAAGAAGTTTCATTTGCAATAAAAAGCATGAAGAAAGGAAGAGCCCCTGGTGATGATGGTATTACATTAGATATCCTAAAAGAAGCTGGAGAATATGTAGAAGACATACTTGCAAAATTCTTTACCAAATGTCTTAACAGCGGTAACATACCAAACCAATGGGATTCTGCAACAGTAATTCTTTTGCATAAAAAAGGTGATAAAGAGGATTTGAAAAATTACCGACCAATTAGCTTGTTACCTGCTATTTATAAAATCTTCACAAAAGTGCTAACACATCGCCTGCAGAAAAAATTAGATGCAGCTCAACCAAGAGAACAAGCTGGATTTCGAAGTGGATTCAGTACAGTGGACCATATTCAAGTATTAAGAGAATTAATTGAAAGAACACATGAATATGAACTTCCATTGTGTGTTGCATTTATTGACTATGAGAAGGCCTTTGACTCTATTAAAACATCAGCAGTCATCAACTCTTTAAGATCAACAGACATTGAGGATGTGTACATTGACATGGTGAAACGTGTGTATAAAAATGCAAGTGCAAAATTTCGGTTACATAAAGATACCAAAACTATCAAACTTGGCAAAGGGGTGAGGCAGGGAGATACCATTTCTCCAAAACTTTTTACTTCTGCTTTACAGATGATTTTTCAGCTGATAAATTGGAATAACAAGGAAAAAAAAATAAATGGTGAATATTTAAATCATCTGCGGTTTGCTGATGACATTGTTATTTTTTCAACGGACCCATTAGAACTCCAAGACATGGTACAAGAGCTCTCAACTAGAAGTGAAGAAGTTGGACTCAAGATGAACCTACAAAAAACTAAGATCATGTTCAATAATTTTGTAGAGGAAACAAAAATACAAGTTGACAACACTGAGCTAGAAATTGCTGATTCATATATTTACCTTGGCCAGCTGATTTCAATGGATGGCAACATTATGAAAGAACTCAACAGACGTATTAAACTTGGCTGGAGTGCATTTGGAAGAAACAGTTTTATCCTGAAGGGGAAATTGCCTTTATGTCTAAAAAGAAAAGTCTTCAACCAGTGTGTATTGCCCGTCCTCTCTTATGGATCAGAGACATGGAGTCTAACAGTTGGAGCAATACGAAAGTTACAGACAACGCAAAGGAGCATGGAGAGGTGCATGCTTGGAATAACTAGGAGAGATCGAAAAAGAAACACTTGGGTGAGAGAGCAAACTAGAGTAGAGGACATCATTGTTAAAGTAAAAGGACTGAAATGGCGATGGGCTGGGCATATTGCAAGAAGAACTGATCAACGATGGACAACAGAAATTCTGAACTGGATTCCAAGAGACCACCGAAGACCTAGAAAACGTCCTCAAACTAGATGGGTGGATGAAATAAGAAAACAGGTTGGGGTGACGTGGAAGCGAATTGCTCAGGATAGACTTGTGTGGAAAGCATTTGGAGAGACCTTCATCCAGCAGTGGATAGATAATGGTTGAATATGATGATGATGATATATATATATATAAATAAGTAAAAATGAGTAATGGGGATGGAATAGTAAGTCGATTTCGAGTTAGGTCACCAAAAAGGACAAAAATTGAGCTATATTACTCACTGATACATAATCATATGATTATGGGGTAATTTAGATGGGTAATGTAGGAAAAATGAATCTGCAAATACTAAATAATATACAAAAAAAAGGCAATTAAATTAATAAATAAAAATAGCTAGTTACATTAAAAAGCATTTGAACAAAAAAATCTTCTTAGTAAAAAATCCATAGCTATTTGTGATAGCACATTTAGTATATAAATATAATATATGGGTTTTTTTTGAAAGAGTAAGTTCTAACTTGTATAATTTGAAGAATAGCGAAATTTATACGAACGGTTATACAAGAAAATTAACGGTGGTTGAGTATCCATACCAAAATAAATTTTTTAAATGTTTCAAATTTTTATAAAACTGTTGTGAAGTTCAAAAAAGCATAAAGTAGAAGAAATAACGAAGTTTTAATTGACTTATTTCGTTCATTCGGCTATTTATAAAGGCTATTTGTTACTTTTCCAAAAATTTCGCTGTTTCAATTCTTCTGTTCCTTCTTTTAAAAAAAACTCCGATTTTACTTATTTGAGACGTCTCTTGATGTACTAACTTCCAGCATGAAGTTTTCGGCTACTGTTGGATTTTTAATTTCATAAAAAGGAAGATAGAAATACTAGTACAGAATTTTAAGTATCTGAGTAATGGAAAATGGGTATAGTGGCCCATGACTTTTAAGAAAAAAGAAATTATATCTCCACAGAAATATACCAAACAAAAGTTAAAAACGAATCTAACGAAACCTACTTGGAAAATACACAAAAATTGTCAAACAGATTTTTTATATCATGATTTTATAGCTTATAAATTTTTAAAAATAAGCAATAATAAATATTAAAATCTGTGAATAAATTCTCACATAAACAATTTTACTCTTAAATAAAACTGGTCAAAGCAGGCATTCGAAATTAATTTTTTAAAAAATACTTTAAAAGCAACGTAACGAATTATTGTAATTCTATTTATTACTAAAGTAATAATATATTTATCTTTAATCTTACCAAAAGCAAATAATTTACATTTAGTTTCACCGAAAAAAGGTTAATTTTAATCTCACCAAAATGAATTTTCATCATATGTTTAGATTTTAAAACACATTCCAAAGCTCTTCTACTTTGAAGAACGACTTCTCAACATTTTATTTTCAGACATTCATTCCACCGTATCTCAGAATGTCGTTTCCCCACTGATTTTAAATTTTTGTACCTAGCAGTATCAGTAATTACAAATAAATTTGACACCCACGTATCAGTAGCTCAAACTAGAGCTAGTTTTTGTTTAGGAAAAAACAGACGCCGTCCTCATGCCAGATTCGAACCAGGGTCCCCGCGGTGTCTTGACCTACTAGACGAATGAGAACAAGAAAAAACGCTTTTTTCTCCGTATATTAAGTTGTAAGATATTATTACCCTTCACAGGGATAACACAATTTCCAAATAATGGTCAACACACAAAGCCACCTTTTCTCCTAAACAAAAATAGCTCTAGTTTGAGCTACTAATACGTGGTTGTCAAATTTATTCATAATAAAAAATCTTCCACGAAAAACTCACAAAAATCTCGCCCCGGTGGCTTTGTGTGTTGACCAATATTTGGCAATTGTGTTATCCCTGTGAAGGGTAATAATACTGTCTTACAGTATCAATGATGCTATAGTTTAAGTGTAGCAATTTAAGTTCGCAATTCCTCCCTTACTCCCTTCTTGAAACAGGGAATAACCCCTTGGGGGATTTACCACCTGATTAAGAACATCTTCTTTAAAGGATATAATCTCTACCTTTCTCTCGCTTCCTCTCTCTCTGTCTTGTTATTTGGAGTTTCAAGCTAATCCTCTGATAGGATTTTTTTAATTTTTATGCAAATCTCTTTATTATTAGAGCAACAGCAAATGACAGCAACGGGGACGTAGCGACTGTACAGGAATAGTAGGCAAAGCCTTGTGTCCTACATAGATTTTTGATCATTTATTAATTAGCTTACGATATTAATTAGCTTAAAATTTCCTAATAAGGGAATTATATATAGAGCTAAAGCTACACATATTCTTTATGACCACCATCAACACTCCCTCCCTCCCTTGCATACGACAGTGACCTTTGTTTAATAGAAATGAAGGCCCAAAATTATTTCTTGCTTAAGTGCCCAAGAAATTTATATACGCTACTGTTGGTACATGGTACAAGGTGTCACATTTGGTCCATGGTACAAGGTGTCACATTTGGTCCATGGTAAGAATTGTCACCTTTGGTACATGGCATGAGTTGTCACCTTTGATACATGGTACAAGGTGTGCCACTATCGGTACATGATACAATGTGCCATTATTGGTACATGATACAAGGTGTTCCACTATTGGTACATGATACAAGGTGTGCCACTATTGGTACATGTTACGAGGTATCTGCTGTGATAGAAGAGACCTTGAAATGTACAAGCCCACAATCTAGAAATAAATTACAGTTGGGTAACACATCGCTGACTATATATTATCTAACTGTAAATATGACTATATATTATCTAACTGTAAATATGACTGTATATTATATACTGAGTATATATTACTTAACTGAAAAAAAAATACTTGTCAAATCTTCGATAACCATAATCTCATATTTGAAGCGTAAGGTTTTCTCGTTATTCTTTTAGATATGCTTTTGAATATTAGTCGACTTTGTGTTATATTATAATCTCAAATCCTTCATACAAACATGTATAAATATAACAGAAGCATTTTTTAATTCTGACAGAATTTCCAAAATGGGAATCAATACATTGAGTAAAGGTATTTTTTACTCTTCGCAGATATTTCATTGAACAAGTCATCTCCGTTAAATGACAGATTGCAATTTATTCGAAGGAACTTTATTCCCTCACTTATAAATCATTCGTTAGGATTCCCTTAAATATATGTGAATTTCATGCATGCCCACATAATGGCACGTGCGTGTACATTATAACTTGCTCCTTTTTTAAATTAGAAAATCAGGAATTTAAGTTCATTAATTTTTGCGATATTATCCTGATACAAAATTTAATTTTTCTCCAAGGAGATGCATATTTTTTACAATAAAATATTGAGAAAATTATCGTTGGATAAATATTTTATATTAGTTAAGTTATATTTTATTTGCTTTAATATCTTATAGTTATATTATTATTAGCTTCGTTTAAAAAACAAATTTATTGCTAGTATTAAAGTGGGATTTCAGAGTATGTGAATAGGTTGTTTGTTTTCCTCTCTCTTTCATTTAAATACTCTCCTGCGTCAAAATTTCCCGTCGTATAAAAATTAACCTCCAAAAGTTTATTTACTTTCTATTATGTTTTTAGGATTATATGTTTTTAGGAAATATAAGATTTCGTTCAGGAGGAATAATATTTTCAGATATCACTCTTCTATTAATTTATTATAAAAATAATAATGTTCTTCTATGTTTTATTTATGAATTCCCTACGTATATAAAACTTTCCATTTTTCATATTTTATGAAACGTCTTTCCCGGGAAAATACCTTTGAAACCAATTTCTCGATCCTCTTCAAAATTGAAATTTTTCAAAGCGGGAAATATATTTTAAAATGAAGAACATAATGAAATTCTCTTGAATGAAAATAAATATCTAGGATAAAGCTATGGTTGAAAATGTACTCTAATATATGCCTATGTGAATGGTATTTTAATTTAGAGCTATATTATATTTTTAATATTTAATAAATCTATTAGTAGTGTGAACTAATAAATTAAATAATCTTTGTAACGTTCACATATGTTTTGTGGTGATTGGTTGATAGAATATTTTAACATAATATATATGGGAACAATCAGCTATAAAATTATTCAATTAAAAAATCAACTGAATGAGTTCACGAGACATCATCTCATTAAGCAATGATAAGGTTTTCTAGAAAATTTTGTTCTTTTAGCGTTCCTTTAATTTCGCCTTGGCATATCAAAAATTACAGAATCAGGATTAGGTATTTCATTATTTCATTTTGCGTGATATTATCGAGTATATATCGCTTATATATAAATATAAAACGATATATAAGTATATATCGTTATATATCGAGTTCAAATAAAATTCATTCAGATCCACTATTGTCTGAATATATTTGTAACTAATACGAAGATGACCGGACAATTTTAAGGGAAAACCATAAAAGGAAATACAGTGGACTTTACTTTTGGCCAACCTAATATTTACGAATTGCACTGCATTTTTATGTAATTAATTTTATGTTATCATTTTTATGTATATAAAAAACTGACAGGCATGCATATATCAGTTTTTTTATCACGCATACGCTGAAGTCGAATTAACATCTGCGTTTCTATGTATAATTAAAGATTACGTGAAAGCGTATTCTGAAGAGCATGAAACTGATCAAAAAGGTCGCGATTTCTACAATATTCGTTTCAGTATTAATCTTACATGCGTAAAAATATTATTGAAAATAGCTACATAATCACTACGATTGGGAATTTAATGATGAATCTTACTCATATGTTATATTCTTTCTTTCTTTCTTTCTTTCTTTCTTTCTTTCTTTGTTTATTTATTTATTTATTTATTTATTTGCTTGCTTGCTTGTTTGTTTATTTTTTGTTTGTAAATTAAAATTAATATAGGAATTTTTTGTATGTAATAGAAAGAATGCATTAAAATTCATTAAGAATCTTATTTTAATAAACGCTCTAGAAACAGACAATAATAAAGAAGGCTGACATTATAATGGTATTAAAATAATTACATTAATGAGAGAGTAAATTTACACAATTACAAAACCATCATTAATTAGAAAAGATTTCGAAATCCTTTTATAAATATATAAATATCCTTAAACCTACCCGGAAATGACCACTTCACAAGAAATCTAAATAATCTAATACCAGAATTCTCCAAAACAAATCTTGGATTGGTACGCATGGGTTGTATGGGCCCTAGGGTGTGGAACCCTCTTCCTGACAGAATTAAAATTTTGAGTTCACTCCCACTTTTTAAAAAATATCTACATAAATATCTTTTGTAAAACAAATTTTTTGCATAACTTTATTGATTTCTGCCTGTTGTTATAATTATTTTAATTTATATAGTTATTTTGCCTCGGGCAGCTGGGACTCTGTCAGACCTTATAATCTCTACCCATAGCTGCCCGAGCAGATCGATTATTTGTATGTTTTTTTTATTCCATAATCGTTTCTGCCCGAAAATAAATTTGAATTGAATTGAAATATACTTCATACAGTAGCACACTATTAAAACTTAGTTTTCGTTCTTTGTTCAGAAATCCTACTTGGGAATTCTTCTTTTGAAAAAAGGGATCATTTTTCTCCTTTAAGGATTAACCTGATCTCCCAAATTTTATCACGGCTCATTGGTTCACATTGAATTCTTAATTTCCGTGAGCTGGAGCCTAGCAATAGCAATAAATTCTAAATGGAACTGTGAGCTCGAGGAAATTTCTCTCGTCAATGTTTTATAAGAGGAAAATATCCTTTTTTCAGTAAAAATATATATGCTGTGGCTAAAAAGAAATATAAGGCTTTGTTGAAAAATGCACTAAGATTACAACAAAATTTTCTCCTGCTATTGTGATCTCATACGTCATAAAATTTATAAAATATTCTTGTTAGTAATAAGACTAGGAAATCGAAATTTGGTTTATATACAAGAGGTTGAATACTGGTAGAATAGCGAATTGATCGCCCAAGCTCTCAGATGCGTCAATTTCTTAAATAAGATTACGCGAAAAAATTCAACATTTTTCTATTTCAATTTAAAAAAGCAATAAAGCAAGCACTAAATGTATAATTATCATATTGTAAAACACAAAATAAGTTATTTATTCATCATTTAACTTAGCAAAATGTAATTTTAGACCTGCATTTAAACCTTGAAGCTCTCCTGAACTCCTTATTTCGTAAACTGTGCAAACTCAGATCATTTGAGCAAATACAGAAGCCTGACCTCATTCCACATATATTTATGACCGCAATCAAACCTCTCCCCCTCATGCTTTAAACAACGTGCAAAAGCATAAAAATATAAATCAAAAAATTCAAAATTGACCCCATCTTTTGCAAATCCCTTACCCTACATTAAAAATGCACATATAGCAATCGTCAAAGCATCGAGTACTAGGATATTTAAAATTAAAACTTGTATTAATTTGGCATTCTAAAATTTAAAATTACTAAGTGATAGTTTTAAGAAGAGTTTACCAAACTGTGCACCTTGAATCGTGGCAAGAAGGAAGTTCATCACATTTTACCGCATTAACATTTTAATAAAACATTTTTAAACGTGAATCGCAGGCAGCAAAGTGTGCGATGGGTAACATTCGCGACCACTTAGAACGTCTGAGCGATTCCTTCTTAAAATATTTTGCAACGGCTTTGGAAGTAACGTTAAAGAAGTATGATTGGGTAATGAAACCGATTGCCGTGTCTTCAAAACGAACCCGATTGACACCAACTGGTTAAAAATATTTTATAAACATTACGTCAGACACCGGTTTTAACATTGCCTTCCAAAATACGTCTTTTTCGAAATTTAACGAATAGATTTAAACAACTGGCTGATAAACAAAAAAGTAATTTTTCTCAACTATGTGGCGTATTTGTGAAAATATAAATTTCCTGCCTAGGTGGCAACTAAATTTAAGTATTGAAACCGTTTCAACGCTGAATCTGGCATTCGGTTGCATCTATCCCCAACATGACCAGACTTCGCCAAACTATACAAAACTAGTATTAAATATTATATTTATAGTATTAACTACTATAGTATAAATACCATAAGCTACAAATACTGTAAGGTATAAATACTATAAGCTATAAATACTATAGGCTATAAATACTATAGGCTATAAATATTGCAAGCTATAAATATCATAAGCATTAAATATACTATAATCATTATATACTATAAGCATTAAATACTATAAGCGTTAAATAATAAAAGCGTTTAATACTATAAGCATTTAATATTATAAGCATTAAATACTATATTTTGTAATTAGTATAAAACTTGTTGTTCTACATATGCCATTTGACCCTACGGTGCTTCAGTGTTAGCACCTGTGCGTTGCGTGATGTTAATTTTATAGTGCCACTCCCAGCATTGTAAAAAAAGATGAATGCTCACCCTTTAACAACTTACTCATTCTTGACCATTATTTCCTGGGCCTTAAGAGGTTCGGACTGCTTTGGAAACTATAGGTTCCGAAACATCATGGAAGGTGCGATGCCGTAAAATGAGGTAAAACGTATCTTCTGTGCATTACTAACGTTGGTATAAGCTCTACCTAAAGAACATCCAATGAAAGCCAGACGCTCCACTCTCAAATTCTTTTTTAAATACAACTGCGGGAAAGAAAAGGTTTGGAAACTATTACTCCGGGGAAATGACTTCCAAATTGGTAAATTTCGTTTCAAAATATGTTATTACATCTCAGATATATGACTCTATATTCAACTCGAAGAAATATGCTTTTCAAGGAAACTATTGAAAAAGTGGATGTCAAGACTCAGCCAGGAAACAAAAGTAATTCTCACTCTTTCCAAATACCCTCTCCCGAAAAAAAGCCATCTCCGTCAAGTGACAGGACGAAATTTATTGTAAAACATTTCAGGCAGCGTCTTATAAATCATTCGTAGAGGTACTCTTTAACGTATGCAAATGCCATGCATAAGATAAAGCAGAATAAAAATATTGTTGTTATTCACACGCTATATGTAACATTAACTCGGTTTTCTTTCTTTCGCGAACATCTGTAAATTGCATTTTCATGCTAAAATGTAAGATCAAGAAAGCACTGCGTGTTTTAAAATCAATTTCACTTTCTAAGCTTTCTCAAGATACGCTCTTAACTTCTAAAACCTTGCGTCACTTTCGACGATGCGTACAATATAAGCTGAATGCACTTTCGTGCGGGTTAATGCTACAATCTGTAGTCTACCCAAGCTGCTGATAAAAATAAATTTTTATTGCTGCGCTCTCAGGTTTTACTACTTCAAAATTTTCCTTCTCTTACCCAGGTACACATAGTATTTTTACGTTCATTTTAACATTTATATATTCGAAATTTCAGCACGTCCACTTCCATAAGATATATTACTGTAAACTCAGATTTCCTTGATCTTTATTTTTATTCATATCGTCTGTCCTATTTCTTCTCTTATTCTTAATCTTAAACGGAATTCATTCAAGTACCTGTTGACTTCGTACAACCTACAATATCTCTTTCCAGCAATACGGTCTTATCATTTCTGCTACCAAACTCCGTAATGTATGTTTTGAGTAAACAATATCATATTTTCTGAAACAAAAATATATAATTATCAAAATACGAAATGCTATTCTGATCGAGCCCTCATTTACTTGGCCATTTTTTGTATTCGTTTAATATTCCTATGTTACAAAACATAAGGCGGTCTATCTTCCGTAAAAGTAACATAAAAATCAATAAGGGATTACTTAAATTTCACATAAGTTCTCAGATAAGTTTCATGTCCAGGTAAACCAACAGTTAGCTAAGATGGTGATAACGGCTAAATGTGGCCAAAAGCTGGGATACATTTACACTTGCCATTATCTTAATCTTTTCGGATCCCCTACTTAAACGCCAAATTTAAATTTCGTCGAAAAGTGGAGCTGTTTTTAGAAGCCGTTTCCTGTTTCTTTAGGCACGTCCATAGAAGAAAAAAATAATTACTGGAAAATAAACCTGGAAAAGCTATAAATGGCCTCTTTATTTCTTTTTTTCCTGTAAATTCTCATTGAATTTGAAACTGTTCTTTCTACGCCATTTCTACAGCCTAATATGTATATTGCCTAAAAATACAATGGAAGAGTTTTTATTGCTTCGGGTTATACAAATCACAAGAAGATAAAAAGAACTAGTTTTGCTAACGGAAATTTTCTAAATTTCTGGGCACTTACTGCAAGCAGTTACGTGTGAGTAAACGTACCTTCCTTCTATTAAGTCTGGAACACGTATTTTGTAAAATCCAAGTCTTTCCTATAAGTGCTTCAAAATTGTGGTCATCAGGGTTTCATAAATAATTGACGTGTTTTATAAACTACCTTGTATATATCATCCTCCTCCTCCTCCTCCTCTGCTGATCTCCAAATTATCTTTTGATTTTTGGAACTCTTCGAAAAATTATCAAACTCGTCCAAAAGTTTGTTCTTTTTCTTTTGAATGTCATCAAAGCATGGGTTTTATCATCATTTCTAATTGACTTAATAGAAAATGAATTCGAATTCAGCGTCCATAAAAACATATTCTTTTATTGGAAAATTTATTTAGTTAGCTTAAAGCTGACTGAAAATTTAAACAAAGTGGCAATATTATAGAAGAGTTTAATTTGTTTTTGCATGATTTAAAAATATGGAAATTTTCCCATTTTGTTCCATTGCATATAAATACCCCCACTTCTTCTTCCACCTTACATACACATTCATTTACAAGGATCTCCTCATCACCTGTAGTTCTATGAGAAGATTTATGAAAAATGAAACATTTTATGCATCATTTAAATGAAATATTATTGTGATAAGTATACATTTGGACCTTCTTTGTGTGTCACAGGTTTCTTACGTATTTATTTTGATTTTAAAAAAAATAATTTCATTTACTACTTCAAAGAATTTATTTGCTTTAAAAAATTTCAATTTTGGCCCTGGGGCTTCTGGAATGCGAGGTTGACGCCAAAGATATTTACGCCGAAAGGCATTTCATAAAAGATGAAAACTTAGACATTATTTTTTCCATAGAGAATTTCGTAAACAAATAAGGGGAAAAGAAAATTAGTATTCCGATAATAAACGAACGGAGGAGGAATAAATTTAGAAAATGCTATTTTATAGAGATTGAAAAACCGATCCAAAGACTGCGATCACAAATACTTTTGGAAATTCATTTTACTCCAGTGAATTAATTTGATGTAATGTCAACTTTTAAAAGGATAATTACATATCCGTTTAGAAATTAACTTGAATTTTATTTTAGATATCGTATTAAATGTGATTTTGAGTATGACACTGTCTACTAAACATCAACTATAAAAAAAACTAAAACAAGACGTGCCACAGTTGTGCACTGAAACCGATATGGGGAAAGGGGGCCCCGTCCATCTTAGTCGTTTATAATTTTGAATTTCCCGATTCTGCTATGCGTTATTTTAAAAAGGTTTTACAAGTACATTTTAAAATAAGGTACTTTTTAGCTCATTACCGAACGTTAAGCAGTATCAGTACATTTTGTAGTATTTTAGTATCTTGTATATTTATTAAAATGTTTGACAGCTTTAAAGGAAGTAAGGATTTTTCTTAGCCCCCCCCCAAAGTACTCATATGAGCGCCGCTGCACCTATGTTGTAAAATATTCATCTATATATATATCGTTGTTATCATAGAATAAAAAACAGGATGTTTAATCAAATGACAGAGCAAAAAAAAAGAATTCAAAAACCTTATTTTATATTTCAACTACGAAGTAAACTACGATGCTTTTCGAGGTATACGTGAGTAGCTTATTATAAGAGCTCACACATTGAATGTACGTGTATTTAATGGACTCTCTATAAATGTTATATAATGGGTTTATATACATACACTTTTGCCAAACGAAGCACCCCTAAAAACAAGTCGATCATCTCAAAATTTCGCATGCAAATTCTTTTAGACCAAGTATGCAAATATATAAATTTTCAAAGCCAATGAGTGTTAACTTCGATCATAGCAAGCACTTCTACTGCACAACTGGCATCGTACAAAAGAGGTAAAAATTGCGGACGGTTTGTTTTGACGAGTTGTCGGCCTCACAGCTCCCCGGAGATGCAACTAGAAATGCGAGTACAACGTTGTCGAAGACCTTATAGCTAACTGGATGACTTCAAACGTGGTTGCATACTCAGAATACGTGAAGCTGGCTGGACCTACAGAGAAATAAACAGCCATATACACCGTACGGGCACTGCTGAAAAAAAGATGGCAGCAATGGTTGCTTGGGGGAATTCATCAGTGGAATGAAGGCTCTGGAAGGGCGAAGTGCACGAATGCGAGGCCAGATCGTTTGGTTTGTGTGAGCCCCAGGATGACCCGCGGCATCGTTGTCCGTCATCCAATTATACTACAGTCTATTCCATACCACCCGTGGCACCTTCTACCATCTTACAACACTTGGCTGAGGTGGGGTTACCCTCACAGCGGCTTTTAAGACGTTTGCCTTTAACCCCACACCATCGACAGAGTCGTCTGGAGTGGTGTCATAGCCGATCATCATTGCTGCCAGCAGATTAGCATCGCATGGTGTTCAGCGATGAATCCTACTTCAGTCTTGGAGCAGATGATCATCAGATCCATGTGTGTAGGCGCCAGGGCCAGCGGTCCCAACCACCCTTTGTTTTACAAAGGCACACAGCCATTACCCCTAGTGTGATGGTGTGGGGTGCTATCTCATACGACAGCAGGACGTCCCTAGTCATCCTGCGTACAAATTTAACAGATCAATGATATATTGATGACATCCTTCGGATATTTTCATTACCCTTCATGATACGACAGCCATTTTTCAACAAGATAATGCCAGGCCCCACTTGAATAAAATATATCTATGAGTTGCCTCCGTACTGTTGATACTTTTTCTTGGCGTACAAAGTCAACAGACCTTTCGCCAATCGAATATATATTGTATATGACAGGCCGCCAGATTTGCGTACAGCAAAATGTCGCAGATCTGGAGCAACAAGTGAGCAATACTTAGCAGAATGTGTCGCAGATTGACATTAGGAATCTTTATCATTCCTTACCTAGACATATGCCCTGCCGCCAAGGGTTTCACCAACTATTGATTTGAACGTTCAATGTAAAATCCTTAGTTATTGATGAATCCTACGGCCTTGAAATTTTTATTATTCCTTACCGTGTGTTTACGTTTAATTTCAATAAAAACGGATGATTTCTTCATAATATTTCGTTGTTGGTTTTTTTTTTGCAAAAGGGTATATATATGTCATGTCTTTAATTTATTATCTGAAATCTTGGTATCGCTGACTTTTGGTGTATATGTGGTCTGTATACTGTTTGTGTTTTAAATTGCTATTTTTTGAATGATTGCAATTTTGTTAGTGTTATTAATTAGGGTTATTTCTAATCGGTTGCATGATGCTGTCTGTTTAGCTGTTATTATCCAATGCTAGTACAGCTTGTGTGTTTCATTTTCTAGAATACTTTTTTGTCCACACTTCTTATAGAATAATTAAGCTTCATCAAACCAGCTCGCTGGCTGGGTTTTAGTGTATTATTTTTACCAGCTAGTCATGCCTATGGTCATGGTCGTATCTAGGGGTAGGCTTAGGGAAAGATTCCACGAAACTAAAGTTATAATAGTATAATGGGATAGCAAAAATACGTACACGTATTTTCTTTTCAAGCTAGTAAAATATAGAGAGAGAGAAAATTCAAACATTAAATAATTATCATATACGCTGTTACAGATTATTTCTAATTCTTTCCTCAAGAAAAGGAAGGGGAAAGAGGCCTTTAGATCGTGAATTATCGCAATTTTTCTTTGAAAGTGGAAAAATATAAATGGCTACATATAGTAGTAATATACAATTTTGTATCGACGATCTAATGCTTACATTTAAATGTAAAAAATTATAGCTGTGCAGAAACCAAGGTCTTAAGTTTTACAGTCTGTTCTAAATACTTCACGAAAGCCTTAATACAATTTTGTGTTTAGTTTCTAAAATCTTAAACAAAAATCTATAAAAATTAAATTTATCAAATTGTTTAAAAACGCCTTTTGTAGACTTTGAAAACTGATTTGCCAATTTAAGTGCTTCTGGTGACTTTAAACCTCCAAGGCAACAACGAAATACTAAGAGACAGTACAGTTTTCTATGGCATGGCTGTAAGATGGTTTTGTTTCTTTGGCATAAAAGCTGAAGGATTGCTCTCCAGCTCGGGAAGAAAAATACAAGTTGGATGCTCCTCTCCGGAGATGGATGAAGGAACCGCGTCCGCTGAATGGTCTTATCCATGGCCTACTTTCAGAGGAATGTAAGAGAGGATATTAGGTCTACAGAAACCAATCGCAGACGTCGTCTTGGGGATTGGGTTTTATGGAGGGGATTGTCAAGAGGTTTTAAGAAAAGAATCAAAATTGCAGAAGGAATCTGCCCTGCGAATTAGTGCACCTAATAACT
Organism: Dysdera silvatica; assembly: GCA_006491805.2. Lineage (NCBI taxonomy): Eukaryota > Metazoa > Arthropoda > Arachnida > Araneae > Dysderidae > Dysdera > Dysdera silvatica. The sequence goes on from QLNU02014802.1 coordinate 45,944,328, forward strand.
CTATAGAGAACTTGAAATTTTTGAGATGAAAAAAATTTCTACTATTCTTTAAATGAAGATGAACTTCTTTTTTGCAAGGAATTATTGAGGTGGACATTTTTAGGCGTCAACTTCAATTTTTATTTTGAAGCTGATATTTAGAAAACCGTGGCAACAATTAGGAATGAAAGATCACTTCTGGCATTAATCTAAATTCGGGGCTCCAGATATAAAACCAAAACAAATGACATTTTCACATTTTAGTGATCTAAAAATCCATCTTCGTCAAGTGGCAATTTGAAATTCATTGTAGAGAACCTTATCACTGCATTTTTTAATGAATTCTTAGCAATTTTTTTAATATAGGCAAATATATATACAAGGATAACGCAAAGTAAAAAATGATAACCTTATTTTCATAATAATAACTCTGTTTTCTCTCTTCCTTCCTTTCTTTCGAAAGAATTTATGGATCGTATTTCCATGCTAAAATATAAGATGGGCATACTACAGTGTGATTTAAAATCAATTTTACATTTGAAATTTTTCAAGGTATGCTCTTAAATTTTACACATAAAAACATGCGTTATTTTGATGTTGTCCCCAAAAGTAGCTGTATTCCCTTATAGGCAGCTTAATAAAAAAGTTGTTGTCCGGTTCTAGCTTTTGATATAAATCAAGTTTTACTGCCGCACTTTCAGATTTTACTGCCTCAGTTTTTTATGCACAGCATTGTTTTATTTTTATATGGGAGTACACATAATATTTTTAGATTCCTTTTAGGCGACGTATTTTCTTTATACCAAGCACCTTTGCGTGTGTACGTCCGTCGGCTTTATTAAAGTACTGTAAAATCAGGATCCTTTCAGTTTTTATTTCGTTCATATAATCTCAGCATAAAAGGAGATTGTTATAAAAATACTATATGAATGAATGAACCGGTATCATTTATTATTTTCTTATTTATCTGATTATATTCTTTTGCACATTTGACATCCCAATGCTGCTCTATGAGTCATCTGGAGTTGTATTGAATTTAAATTATCTAGATTGAAATAAGATATTTAAATGAAAATAAAGTATCTAAGTTAAAATACAAAATTTAAATAAGATATCTAAACTAAAATGAAATATTTAAATTAAAATAAAATATCTAGAATAAAAAAAATATTTAAATTGAAATAAAATATTTAAATTGAAATAAAATATTTAAATTAAAATAAAATATTTAAATTGAAATAAAATATCTAAATTAAAATAAATCTAGTTCATTCGCAAAAGCACTTTCTAAATGCAGTATTTCATCCCATTAAGGAATTCCAAGAAACGAAGAAAATACATCGTCAAATAGAAAAGGTCCTTAATTGGAATGAATGTAATACTATGAAGCCTCTGGCGAGACCTCAAACTACCATCGTTAAACGGAAATAATCATTCATCATAACGACGTTATTGATAGAATTGACTGTATGAATAAATAAATTCTTCTTCTTCTGGCACTACATTCACTGAAGGAACTAGGCCTGTTTAACGGTCGCCGCATACTCTCTTCGCTCTAAAGCATTATTACTTCGCCATTCTCTCACACACGCATTTTTTTAAAAGTTTCTCCGTTCCATATGGCCATCTTTTCTGTGTTATCCTACTTTTATTCTTTCTTTTGTGTTTTCTTAATTTTCGTAACTGCCGCTCTTCCCTTCTTCCTACATTCTTGACGCACCTAAATCTTCCTTTCTTTATTTCTGTCACAAGCCTTAGATCTTCATTAGGATGATATATTTCATTGTCTTTTTAATTCTCCACTGGCAATTTCGATTAGCTGCTCCGTATATTTTCCGAAACACTTTTCTTTCCCATGCTTACAGAAAATTTCTCTACCCGCCCCCCTCTTTCTTCGTGAAATTCAATGTCCATGTCGTGTCTCCATTTAAAACTCTACGCATCTTAATATTGTTTTATGTGGTAAATTTTAGTTTTTGTAGAACATGTGTGGGACTTTATATTTTCTGGAATGCAATTATCATCTCTTTCCGGGAGTTCCGTCCATAACTTATTGTCTTCTATTACAATATCACCTTAATATGTGAAATAATTGCATTTTTTCGAATATTCATCCATTTCTTCCCTTTCCCAGTCTGTTAGGCCCATCAACTTCCTTTTCACCCACGTTTTAATCGCATATTTAGTTTCGCCATTATTCGTTTCCAATCCGAGTTCTTTCGTGCCGTTTTAGAAATGTTGTAACATTTCTCTTAGCTTATTTAAATTCCTATTTATTAAAGCTACGTCGTCTACAAAAAGCAAGGTATTGAACTACACTATGTTTACAATTGCGCTACCTGGATTTGCATCTATTATTTCTTTGCGACTTCCAGGTTTAAATTAAAAAACGTCGTTGAGAGGATGTCCCATGTTTTCAAATCACTTAAAGGGTTTCCGTTTGGTAAATTTTAGTATTAAAAAATTAATAATTGATAAGCGAAAATGCTGCCAATTTCTAAACATTTATTATATTTATCTTTTCAATGCAAGTTTTAAACTTTTACCGAAATAAATTATTATAAAAAATTATAAAAACCGACAAAATTAGTACTAATAAAATTTATATACCTTACGCGGAGCATTACAACGGAAGAAATATTTGAGATGATTGACGAAGAATATATATTTGGGCATAATGCATAAGCCTAAAGAAACATTATTTGAATTTAAATATATTCTAACCTCTATTTAACGATTTTCAGGGTAAAGATTGGTAAGGACTTAGTCTTACCTAAACCAAAGTCTGTCGTCTATAGTGGCCACCTGTCTATTGCAACCATTGCTGTCCAGTTTCAAAGGTTGTCACTTTAGGCAGGTATGCATACATAAAATGAGAGCGAGAAGATAAATTATGTATAATGCTTATGTAAATGTACTTAATTCTAATTAATAGAATACTATAAATGATTACTATGGAGGAGAAGAATACTCTGTTTAGGAAATAGTTATTAAAATGATTAGTGATTAGTTGAAAAATGCGTAGAAAAGAAAATTTCCGGTTTTCAGTTTTATGGGGAAAATGTTTTTCTTCGTCAATTAAAGTTAATAGCCAGTTTAATCAAGTAGTGTTTCAATCTTTAGCTTTTGTTAATCTTTAAATTATCTTATGCCTTTATAACTTTTTGCAACGCTGTTGTAGCCTAACAAAAAGTCTTCCATCCCCGTTTAAAACTGTTGATATTTAGTTTTTATTGCCGTTTGTAATTTACTTTAAAGTAAAAAAAGTTACATTTTACCATTTGGGGAAATTTCTGTTTTTTTTTATCAAACAATTTGTCTCACTGATTCGAAGTTGAGGAGAAAAAACAAATTGCCACTACTACAGAAAATTCGATATTTTCTTACAGCGCTCTTAATAATGATGCTTTTCCTGCTTTTCTCCAAAACTTAACCGTAATATCTGCTCTTAAGGTTTGCACTTACATACCTCTGTTCTATATAGAGATTCTCTGATTCAGTAATATTTCTATCAGTAAATTAGTTCGATATGAAGCATTTTGCATGATGATATAAAATGAAATGCACACAATGGAACAAACAAATAAAATGAACGCACAAATTTAATGAGCACAAACATAAACTAGATAGATCTTGTACCTCACAGATTTATCTTAAATATTATTTTTTATGTGATACTTCGTAATATTTTCTGATTTGAAAAAGACTGACATTACTCATAAACTGCCAAACTTTGGACTGTTTTTTGGAATATGAAGATCGTAACCAAGGTATTTTCGCGAAAAAAGCCTTCTATAAAAGATGATAAATGGATCTAGCCTTATGCGTAGGCAATTTCAGAGACAAAGAAAAGGAAAATAAAATTGGTATTTTTATGGTATATGTTCAGAAATAGAATAATCCTTGAATTGTATTTCTTTGAAATAAATATCAAAGTTAATACAAAAATTATAATGTCCAAATTTATTGAAAGTTCATTTTAGCATTCCATAAAATATTTTAACTTAGTATTGAATTTTAAGAAAAGGGCATATTCATATGGAAATAAACTTGAAATCCTTCTTTAGGAGTTGTCAGAAATTTTATCGTTATTTTGAAAGCACTTTACTATAATTTTGTTGTCAAATATCATACTAAAATAAAACGTTCCTCATCTGCATACGGATAATATACAGTATCATTATCATCATCATCATCATCATCAAATTCAACAATTATCTACCCACTGCTGGATTAAGGTCTCTCCAAATGTTTTCCTCACAAGTCTGTCCTTGGCCATTCGTTTCCACGTCATCCCAACCTCTTTTCTTATTTCATCCACCCATCTAGTTTGAGGACGTTTTCAAGGTCTTCGGTGGTCTTTCGGAATCTAGTTCAGAATTTCCGTTGTCCATCGTTGATCAGTTCTTCTTGCAATATACCCAGTCCATCGCCATTTCAGTCCTTTTACTTTAACAATGATGTCCTCTACTCTAGTTTGCTCTCTCACCCAAGTGTTTCTTTTTCGATCTCTCCTAGTTATTCCAAGCATGCACCTCTCCATGCTCCTTTGCGTTGTCTGTAACTTTCGTATTGCTCCAACTGTTAGACTCCATGTCTCTGATCCATAAGAGAGGACTGGCAATACACACTGGTTGAAGACTTTTCTTTTTAGACATAAAGGCAATTTCCCCTTCAGGATAAAACTGTTTCTTCCAAATGCACTCCAGCCAAGTTTAATACGTCTGTTGAGTTCTTTCATAATGTTGCCATCCATTGAAATCAGCTGGCCAAGGTAAATATATGAATCAGCAATTTCTAGCTCAATGTTGTCAACTTGTATTTTTGTTTCCTCTACGAAATTATTGAACATGATTTTAGTTTTTTGTAGGTTCATCTTGAGTCCAACTTCTTTACTTCTAGTTGAGAGCTCCTGTACCATGTCTTGGAGTTCTAATGGGTTCGTTGAAAAAATAACAATGTCATCAGCAAACCGCAGATGATTTAAATATTCACCATTTATTTTTATTCCCTTGTTATTCCAATTTATCAGCTGAAAAATCATCTGTAAAGCAGAAGTAAAAAGTTTTGGAGAAATGGTATCTCCCTGCCTCACCCCTTTGCCAAGTTTGATAGTTTTGGTATCTTTATGTAACCGAAATTTTGCACTTGCATTTTTATACACACGTTTCACCATGTCAATGTACACATCCTCAATGTCTGTTGATCTTAAAGAGTTGATGACTGCTGATGTTTTTATAGAGTCAAAGGCCTTCTCATAGTCAATAAATGCAACACACAATGGAAGTTCATATTCATGTGTTCTTTCAATTAATTCTCTTAATACTTGAATATGGTCCACTGTACTGAATCCACTTCGAAATCCAGCTTGTTCTCTTGGTTGAGCTGCATCTAATTTTTTCTGCAGGCGATGTGTTAGAACTTTTGTGAAGATTTTATAAATAGCAGGTAACAAGCTAATTGGTCGGTAATTTTTCAAATCCTCTTTATCACCTTTTTTATGCAAAAGAATTACTGTTGCAGAATCCCATTGGTTTGGTATGTTACCGCTGTTAAGACATTTGGTAAAGAATTTTGCAAGTATGTCTTCTACATATTCTCCAGCTTCTTTTAGGATATCTAATGTAATACCATCATCACCAGGGGCTCTTCCTTTCTTCATATTTTTTATTGCAAATGAAACTTCTTCTTTTAAGATTTTAGGAGCTGTTCCTTCGACTATTTCAGTGTCTTCGTTTAATCCACTGTTACTTTCATATAGTTTTTTGTAGAATTCTTCAACTCTTCTAAGTATTTCTTCCCTATTTCTTGTTACGGTGCCATCCTCTCCTTTTAATGCAATGATGTGTTTCTTCCCAACAGATAAACTTCCTTTAACAACCCTAAGGCTCTTGTTATTTTCAATGGCTTTCCTTACTAGCTCACAGTTGAATTTTCTTATGTCTTCTTTCATGCTTTTGCGCAGAGTTTTACAAAGTTCTATGTACTCAATCCTGGAACTGGTATTTCGATTGTCCACCTTCATATCTCTTCGCCTTTTCATGAGCTGTTTCGTCTTCTCAGATAATTTGCTATTGTGCTTTTTACAGGTTACACCACCAATTTCCCCAGCAGTTTCAACTATTGTCTTAACAATGTTTTCATTTGCTTCTGAGATATCACTTTCATCAATAAGTCCTTCCAGTGCAGAAAAGCGATTTTTTAATTCCAACTTGAATGCCTCGGTATTTACTTTCAGTTTCATTAGATCCACCCTCTTACTTACTTGTTTCCTAATGAGCTTCTGTCGTTCTAATTTAGTATTTAAGTGCACTTTACATCTCACCATTCGATGATCACTTCCAGTATTAAATCTGTTCAGTACACTGCAATCTTCAATAATTGATTTCTTGTTTGCCAGGATATAGTCAATTTCACTAGTTCCCCCATTTGGGTGTTTCCATGTCCATTTTCTTTGCGGTTTCTTCTTAAAAAATGAATTCATGATGCTAAGGTTTTCAGCTTCTGCAAATTCGATGAGTTGATCGCCACGTTCATTCCTTTCCCCATATCCGTATTTACCAACCGATGTCTCTCCTTGTTCCTGTTGTCCAATTCTTGCATTGAAATCCCCCATGATGAGCTTGATATGTTGTTTCCCTTTGGTGTGTAACTCTTTGATTTCTTCATAAAATTCTTCAACCTCTTCGTCGGTATGGCTTGATGTTGGTGCATATACCTGTACTATTTGAAGTTGGTATCGCTGGGTTAGTTGAACAACAAGCCTCGCTGCTCGATCTGATGTACTTTCAACTTCCAGAAGACAGTCTTTAATTCTTTTGTTGATTAAGAAGCCAACACCACTTGTTCTTCCAGTTTCCGTTCCTCTATAGTAAAACAAATGTCCGCTTTTCAGTTCCACCAACTCTTCACCTTTTCTTCTAATTTCACTGAGTCCTACAATGTCCCATTTGATCTTGTCTAGTTCCTCTTCCAATTCCTGAAGTTTTGCTTCAGAAGCAAGGGATCGTCCATTAAACGTAGCCAAGGTCAATAACAAACGGCAGCCTGGGCCATTCCAGTGATTCTTAGCACCCCCTGCTTTCATGCCACACTGACCGCTGCCTTGATCAGGAGCACTCCAGCACCTGGAGACTAGGGGCCATGGTTTCTGGTGTGTCAACATAATGGAGGAATTAGCCATAATTTCACCACGCTGGCTAAACGGGTTGGTGAATTAGCCCTCCCCTTCCGCCTTTCTATCCGTGTAGCAAATATTAATTTGCCACATAAATAGAAAGCTCAGCCTGCACCACTTGAAGGCGGGGTAGGACACTAGGTTACTGGCCTGGCCGGTTCCACACATCGTCACATACGTTCAGCGTGTGGGTCTCCTTCCAGTTAGATACCAGCAACCCTTTTGCAGGCCTAGTATCCATATAGGTGCGTATATAGGTAATATATATATATTCTGGAAACTTTTCTTAGAATATAATTTGTGTGGTATTGTTATGATAGAATAAAAAAGAAATATTATATCGTTATATAGCGGGAAAATAAAATTAATGAATTCAAAAATATTGTCTTTATATTTATATATCACGCTGTTGAAACGCGGAGTCAGGGGAGAATGTCGTTTTATTACAAATTCAGGTATTATTGAATATTTCCAAGAACTTCATGAAAAGGCGTAAGTCTCCTAAAAAAAGGAGCTGGCACATAAAGCTTTCTGATGTCATCGTATCACGTGATCGCATTCACTGCCGGGTAAAATCCAGAGATTTACAAGTGTGCTTATTTCAATAGGATGGGGTGAAATGGGTGAAAGTACCGCTGTGAATCGTTTAAACCACTCGAGGAATAAACATAGAATGTTTGGATTTTCCATAGATTATATAAGAAAGAAGGAAATGAGCTGTTAATTTTCCAATGGTAAACGTTGTGTTATGAAACCGGAAGTGCACAACAAAATGGCCGCTAATGCGTCGGCCTGTGATTCTAGGGGCTTTAGGTCAAAGGGTAAAAGCGTTTAGGCCCTAAACAATAGAAACCTGAGCCATTTAGGATAGATATATATATTATGTAAGGTATTATTATTATTACCCTCCCCAAGGTTAACAGGATTGCCACATGGTCAACACACAAAGCTACCAGGGCATGTGTTTTGTTAATTTGGTGGGGATTTTTTTAAATAACAACTTCTGCCACCCTTAATCCCAAACTACAGCTTCTACGCATAAGAGAAAAGGGGACTTCGCTCTGACCCGTAGTCAAACCAGAGATCAAATGTAATACATATTGAGTCCAGTCAATTACATATTGACCTTAATACATATTGAGTCCTTAATACATATTGAGTCCAGTCTGAAATGCGAAGTCATTTTCTATTTTACAAACCTTAAAAAATTGTCCATTGGGGATCGGTTTCTCAAATGCTTATGTTGTATTTATGTTAACTCTTACAAATAAATTTGCACCCACGTATTAGTAGCTCAAAGTAGAACTAACTTTTGTTTAGGAGAAAAAGAGACGCCGTCCTCATCCCAGATTCAACCCAGGGTCCCCCGCGTTGAGCCATCGGTGCTGACCTGCTAGACGAATGAGAACAAGAACAAACGCATTTTTCTCCGGATATGAGGATGTAAGATATTATTACCCTTCACAGGGATAACACAATTGCCAAATATTGGTCAACACACAAAGCCTCCTGGGCGAGATTTTTTGTGAGTTTTTCGTGGGGGATTTTTTATTACAAATAAATTTGACACCCACGTATTAGTAGCTCAAACTAGAGCTATTTTTGTTTAGGAGAAAAAGAGACGCCGTCCTCATCCTGTATTCGAACCAGGGTCCCCGCTTTGAGCTCGCGGTGTCTTGACGTATATGTTAACTCTAAGAAAGGCAATAATAACGGAATTTGAAAGAAATATCTGTCGTCTGAATACTTGAACGTGGGTACGTGAAAAACCTATTTTCATTAATCTCCCACTTTAAAAGTATCAAATTTGAAAAGATAAATTTGTTAATAGGTAAGTCTCAGTGGTCCAACGGCTAAGACTCTTGAATTCTAACCAAGAAGTTGCCAGTTCGAGTCCAAGCTGGCGACAACTCTTTTTCTTTTATGAACATCTACACCCAAAAAACTGTGCACCGGGGCACAGTGCGTCAACCACCTATGGCTGCTTGTGTTGTCTTCGAGAAGAGTAATATTATTTAAATGCATTTGTTGTCATGAGGCAATAAATTCCAAATTGAGACGTAAAACGCCGGAATTTTAAATATATATATTTTTTTATATATTTTGAGCATACATAGCTACAGTAATTAATAAAATACAAATAAGTAGCGTTACATCCTTATTAATAAAATTTACATATATTTAAGCAAATTTGTGAAAACAAATTTAAACAAATGATTTAAAATGATCTAAGTAAAATTTATTACAATAAATATTTTGCTTACTTGAAAAATGTTTTTTCTTTACAAAATTAAACAGTAAGTTTTAATGTTGTTTCCTATCTAAAATTTAACATTCCACCTTTAAAATTTTGGCAAAATTCAAGACCATTATTTCTTTTTTTCCCTTCATGGATGTGTTCATGAAAAATTAAAAAGAATAATATGGCATGAAATTGACTGGTCTTAAAAGAGATAGACTAAATTAATTAAAATGATTGTTATTTTCAAACAAAATAAATGATAAATTTAAAAATATTTTGTGGCTTAACCCATGTAACAGGAAAATGCATATAACGCTTAATACATATAACTACGTAATGCATCTAATACTTAATACGTATAACTGTATATTATTTCTACGTTTTTAATATTTTTATAGTTAGTAGGTAGACACTGCTCTTCCTTCGATAAACTGTCAGATTATCTTTTAAATATTGAATTTAAAAGCATTTTCAATTTTTGCAAAAAATATATTTTAAAGGCTATTTTATTTACTTTTATTAGTAGAGTAATTATTTTGTATATTTTATGAGATGCAGGACACTATGCCAAAGTTTTTTTTTTGGGCAATTTTAATGAGTTTTAAAGAAAATGTCATCTGGCCAGTTTTGCACCTCATGCGGAGTAACTTTCTGAAGGAGGAAACATTTTTTCCCTTATGAACACCTGTGACGGCCAACAACTTTCAATCTCCCAAATACTTCTTTAAAATTCAACGCCAGTTCTTGGCTTCTTTTCGCTGGAATTAAGAATCCGATACCAACCATGAAGCCGATGACGAAAGTTGGCAGATCAAAAGGACTCTTAAAGGAAAAAATCGATATTTTCTTCAAAAGAAGAAGAATTGAACTTTTAGCTAAGATATTCCGACGGTCTTTAGAAAATAGGCCACTGCGAATAAGGTAAACGGATTTTATAACTCGTTCTGCCTTATGTTCTGTGCTTTATTTTATGTACAATATAATAATTTTGCAATTCTTTAAAGCATTTTATAGCTCCTTAAAATATTTAGCAATTCTTTAAAAAAAATTGTAAATCTTTAAAACACTTCGCAAATATTTAAAACATTTTGAAAATCTTTAATATATTTTGCAAATCTTTAGTACATTTTGCAAATCTTTAATACATTTTGCAAATCTTTAATACATTTTGCAAATCTTTAATACGTTTTGCAAATCTTTAAACATCTTTACTACATTTTGCAAATTTTTAAACATCTTTAATACATTTTGCAAATTTTTAAACATCTTTAATACATTTTGCAAATCTTTAAAGTAGATAAAGGATATCTTCATATGGTTGTTTTCATTGTCCATTATTTTCTCTATAACAGAATTTATGCCAACTTATAAAATTATAGAAGGATTTGCAAACTAATGGCAAATTTGTAACTGATAACGCATTTCTTTAGTTATAATACTTATACTTAATAATTCGGAATTTTTTCTTCTTTTTTAATGACTTAGTTGTATGTTTTGGGGCGTTTTGCGCTAAATTGCGATACAATAAAATCTCTCGATAACGATAGTTAAAAGGAACGAGGAAAGATATCGTTTTAGACAATTTATCGTTATACGGGGTGTTTCAAAACTAAAGTAACGAATTTTCTGGAGTGATAGAAAAAACACTTTCATCATAGAATGCATGGTCGCAAGCCAAGACGTTACGAGCCAGAGGGTACCACCCATGTCTCCAGATACACATACACGCAGTTTTACGCAATGCAAAAGCAGGATGGACACGAAACATCAAAATAAAGCTTTATTTAAGACAAAACAAAACGTCAACAACTGCTTAATATGGCAAAACGAAATCAAAATTACAAATATTGAATAAATATACAAATTAAATCACATATACAAATATTAATCACCTCACGTATAATCCCCTTTCTGATATATGGCGGTACAAGTGACAAAACAATCTATGATCGGGAACGCACCTGTTGAGGAAACGCTGTTTGTATACTGACCGTTCACAAAATGTAGTCCGAAGTAACAGAAATAACGGGAAGTAACATCCAAAATGGCCTAGCCGATTACAATAGAGAGGACCCAATTTCAGAACTTGTTTTTAGCGAACGTTTGTCTGCGCCAACAACCAGTTCTGAAATGAAGTCCTCCCCTCTGCTGTAATCGGCTAGGCCGTTTGCGACGTCAGTTCCCGTTATTTCTAACGGTACCATCGGACCACTTTTCGTGAACGAACAGTAACCTTTGTGCTTTCCTACCAATACTATTGGCGAGACCATAGACAAAATGCTTGTCCGCCGCCTTCACATTGCTTATACCATCCATTCTGAGTCGCTGATGGCTTTGAATACGAAAACCACCGTTTTCATACGCTCGCCCGAAAGAGCCCTCTAGCGCGGAACCTCTCCATTTGCGACCATGCAGTCTATGATGAAAAGTGTTGATTTCGGTATGTTCTATTATTATTACCCCTGAGAGTTCGTTCTATCAGTTTTGAAACACGCTGTAGGTAAGGTTGAATATAGTTAGCTCTATATCTGCGGGTACCAGATGAAAATGTCTTTGGCGACAGATTATTATCATAGACAGTATCGTTATGGGCGGATTTCAGTGCATGAATATGTAAGGCGACATCCACACATGCAACAGAACACCGTATCGTAACACCGTCGCGTATCAAGTCTGGACCGCACTCCGTAACAGAACATCGTAACATTTCCGCTTCCACACATACGACAGAACACCGTAGAGTATCAAATCTGGATGACACTCCGTAACAGAACGTCGTAACATATTGCCGCGTCACACCAGTTGTGGGTTTTTCCCCTTCGCATCAAAGAAATGTTACGGGGCTGCGTTGCAAACGTCTACGTACCAAAGAGCAAACATATCCGTATTGATTTCGCAACACTACGTATAAGGGTGATGATGCAGAGACCTCCATGATTCAGTGAATTGATGAAGATAACAAGAATACAATGCCCGCCGGTTAGTAAAATCATCCGCTTAATATAATCAAATTCCCAAGAATTTATTGAAATCAACGCAATACCATTGTAAAATCACCGGTTAATAAAATCAAAATTGCCGCTTAAAAAAATAAAAAAAAAATTTTAGCTACAGAACTGAAGCGACATAGAAACTGAACAAAGATTTAATGAGGAAAGTACGTTGTAGCATTTCTTGAAATTATTTTAGCAGCGGACACAGTTTGCTTAATTTAATTAAGGACTTTAAATATACATAAAATCAAAATTCCATGTGTATAAAGTTTAGTTGATCATTAATCTAAAATGTATTTTTGTAGACAATAATCGATACAATGACCTACAAAAAATTAGTCTGTGATACGTTCGATGTCATGATCTATGGCAGAAGTGTAGTACTAAGGACAAGCGCAGTTTGTCTCATCAAATTTTCCATATTAGTACTGTAGAATGATTTTGTTTCTTTTCACATAGGAGTTGAGGGAATTGCCCTCTAGCTCGGAAAAAGTGCGAAGCCGTGTGTTTTTCCCCGGAGATGGATGAAAGACCCATGGCTATTGAATGGTTTTATCCACGTTCTACTTTTAGAAGAGTTGAATATAGGATCTTATATCTAAAGCAGAAATCGTAGACGCCTTCTTGAATATGAGATTTTGTGAGAGACGGTCTTAATACTGGGAAGAAAAGAAGAAAAACCAATTTCCAGAGAAAGCTGCCCTTCAAATTCGTATATCATATAAAATCGTTAAAACTTTATAAAGTATATACAGGATAGACCACAAGTCTTGAAGGGAATTTAAAACCACTTTATTGTTGTCGATTTTTTCAATTTTTTAGGCAAATTTTTAATTTTAATCCATTTTGCTGGATAAATGATTCATTAATTTTGTTGGACAGATTAGTATTTTATTTTATTGGACAGATTAGTAATTCATTTTATTGGACCGATTAGTAATCCATTTTATTGGACAGATTAGTAATCCATTTTATTGAGCAAATTATTAATTCGTTTTATTGCATAAGTTGGTAATATATTTTATTAGACAAATTATTAATCTATTTTGTTCGAAAATTTTTTAATCTATTTTGCTGTATAAATTATTAATCCATTACGATCGACAAATTATCATTCTATGAAGTTGAATAATCTTTTCATATTTTGTATTGGACAAATTATACTTCTCCAGTTCATTGAACGAATTATTTCGTCTTATCGGACCAATTAGTAATTTATTTTATTGGACAGATTAGTAATTCATTTTATTGGATAAATCATTAATCCGTTTTCTTAGAATCTTAACTTTTATTTGGATACTGGTCTTATGACAATTATTACATTTTCCAAACCCCATGCCAGGTTCTAAACTTAAACAAAAGTAATATTTATTTCTCTTCAAAATGCAAGGTAAACAATCGCCATCAAATGACAGGTGGATATTTATCCTAAAAAGCTTTATTTATCTTCTTATAAATCATTCGAAAACATTTTCCTTAAATCTGTGCAAATGTTTCGTATCGGGATTTAATGAGGGTTAAAAATAATAAAGTCACTTCCATGTTTTCTGCAGCAGCAACAACTCGATTTTTTCTTTCGTTACCATCTATAAATTATATTATTATACTGAAAAAAAATATGAAAATATAATACGGTTTGTTTTAAAATAAATTCCACGAAATATAAGGCAGATATCCTTTATAGTGATGCATCTAAAAGGAGAACTGTGTTCCCTTGTGGATACCTTAATAGCAAAATATTTTTTTCTTCATAAACATATCAAGCTGTTGGTGACAGTAAATATTTATGGCTTTGATTTACTGCTGAGATTTTATTACCCCAGATATTTATGAATAATTTTGTTGTGCGGAGTGCACATAATAGTGTCTATATTCATTTTAAGCATTCATCGGTATGTACTTACACCATGAATTTTAACACATCCACTAATAGCAGTTACATTAAAATACCGAGAAGTTCGAGTTCTTTCAATTTTGTTCCGTCATAGTATGTCAGCCCCCCCACACACACACAAAAAGAAGAGTTATGGAAATATGACTAGAACTAGTTTCTTTTCATTTTCAATATTTATCTGGCTATAGTGTTCGTTCGCATGTTTTATGTCTCGTGAGTATGCTATGGTTTATCTTGAATAAAACAAATTGCTTGACGTCTCTGCTAAATCACGATCCATTTTTGCAAGATCATCTTTCTTGGGATCGATCATGTTCTGATAGATCCAAAGCCGGTGATCATAACCACTAGAGAACTCTACAGTATCTAACTGTATCATGGACTTTCATTTCGTTCTTTCTATTATTATTTTTTCAGCAACTGTATCATCGGCTTTTGCAGGATGTTGTGAAGAAGTAACACTGATATCGCATTTTGCAAGTCAGGCTACAGCCACGAAATTGTGGATGCTTGATTTGCTATCCAACAATTGATACAAATTATGTAGATCTGTGATGTTCCTGTTATACTACGATATAATTTCGTTTGTTAAAACTATCTTTATATATTAAATTAAAAAACAATTTTTATCAACGTTATTTAGGAGTGGTAATTTTAACGCCGATGTTAAGGTATTATTACCCTCCGCAGGGATAACACAATTGCCAAATATGGTCAACACAAGAAAGCCTCCGGGGCGAGATTTTTGTGAGTTTTCGTGGGGGAATTTATTATACTATAATTTTTGCCACCCACGTATTAATTACAGCTCAAACTAGAGCTTATGTAATTTTGGAGAAAAAGAGACGCTTTCCCCATCCTGGATTCGAACCAGGGTCCCTCCGTTTAGAGTGTCCCTGCGGAGGGTAATAATACCTTAACACCTTTACATACGGAGAAAGAGAGCGTTGTTTCCTGTCCTCATTCGTCTAGCGGTCCAAGACACTCCGGGCTAAACGGAGGGACCCTGGTTCGAATCCAGGATGGGGAAAGCGTCTCTTTTTCTCCAAAAACGAATAAAGCTCTAGTTTGAGCTGTAATTAATACGTGGGTGGCAGAAATTATTGTATAATTAACGCCGATGTTATGGCATGGTTAGATGGTGAAACGTTCGTAAAGAAAAGAAATGTTTTTCCGTCTGGTGGGGCACGATTCTACGATCTTCTACTACAGACAACAGTGAGCTACAGACGACATACACACGATCTCTTACGAATGTATTTTTCCGAAACCCGTTATTTCGCGTAAGGAATTGGGTGTTTGTCGTCTGAAGCTCAGTTGGTAAGAGCACCTGACCAGATGGTAGAAAGTTGTGGGATCGTGCCCCACCAGACGCAAAAAACATTCCTTTCTTTACGAACGTTCCACCATTTAACTGTGACATAACATCGGCGTTAATATTATTAAGCCTAAAGAATGTTAATAAAAATTGTTTCTTAATTTAATCTGCGTAGTGTTCGATTTGTATAAATATATCTTTGCACTAAGGCCTGCGGTTTACAACAATTTCTTGTTGTAAGTAATTTTTCAAGAATTGGCAATAATTCTTGTCTTCAACTGATGTGATTTTTATTACAACAATTTCACTAATAAACATAGAACAGAAGATTTAAAATCTGTATGCACATATTAATTTATTACTTAGTAGACGAAATCTCCCACGCAGTGCCTGGGAATTTGTGAGATTGACGTACAGCAAGAATTGAACAACCATCGATTGAAAATTGCTTTGTCTTCTTTAAGTTCATCATACTTGTCCTAGGATCACCAACCAAAAAATCAGATATTTGGTCAAAACAGAATAGTCAAACGAGGGTTGAAACGGTTGATGTTTCAAATGGACTAAACATGGATGTACCAGAAATATAAATTGAGATCACGGACAAAATAAAATCCACGACAGTTATAAAGTTTTAATCTCTTCTTGGCTCTATCATTTCGAAGGATATAGCGTCTTTTCTCCGTAGTACAAATATGATTTAAATGAACATATTTTGTCGTTGCGGTGATAACCATGCTATCTTGAAACGACATCGTCAGCAAATAAATTTTCTAGCTGAAAAATCTACATAATTCAATTTATATTTTTTACGCAGTATTATTGAGAAAACTCATTTCAGAAATGGCTTGAATTTCCGAAAACGAAATTAAATTGTATGAAGATT
>QLNU02014802.1:45960916-45982506 GCA_006491805.2 Dysdera silvatica
AAAGCAGAAGGCTCGGGAGATTATTGCAGTGCACTTAAATCATTTTTGCATTTTTCGACTTAACAATTTATTCCCTGTGACTAGATAATAATAATAATAATAATAATGTATATTTTACAGGAAACGAAAAAAAATGAAAACTTCAATACAAGTCCAAAAAATATTAGTCAGGAAGGTGCCTGACGGATGACCGGAGAAAAAGCAGACTAGAAGTCTGGTTGGCAAGTTCCGGCCACCCCTCAGATAATAAATTATTTAAATACATAAACACATTGGAAAAAAACATAGATAAGGGAAAATAATGACATATTATGCAAAATAAGTTATGTATCGACAAACAGAAAAAAAAATTAGGCGTTGACATTTAAAGTGCAATAAAATAAATATTAATCTTTAAAAAAAAATACAATAGAATATATAAAGCATTGATATGGGACACAGAAAATGGAATTAAATATTAAAATGTGGATAGTAAGCATTTTTTTAAAAGAAGACTTAAAGATATGCTCGCTGTTAATGTCAGTAAAACTTGCCGGAAGAAGATTCCAAACCATGGGACCTTGGGGGTCGATATAATCGTATAAGAAATGGGAGGTGGATTGCAATGGAATAAGGCTTCTGCCGGATCTGGAGGGATAGCGATCATTACGTATACGAATCTTAACAATATTAGAGTGAAAGCTTTTGTGGAAACGTTTGAACGTGAGAAGGGCCATTCAGGACTGAGCAATTAGGGAAAAGGGTAATAGGGTTAAAAAAAAGCCCATAGGTTGATTTTATTATTGGTAATCTTCGAATTCATAAGTTTTAATCTATGCAATTGAATTTGTTCAATTTTATGAATATTAGATTGAGTTGTTTTTGACCAAATGTTACAGCAATAGGTGAGGTGGGATTGTGCTAGGGAAAATTAAACGGAACGGATAGCTCTGATAGGAAGGCATTCGTGAATTCTTCGCAGAAGCCCAAGAACTCTCGCTGCCTTAGATATAACATTTTCACAATGCGGGATGCAGGAGAATTTATAATGTAATAATATCCCCAAAAATTTGTGAGTATATTACATATGGCCCGTAACTGTCTTCAGCTGGAAATATCATCTGTCGTTTACTGACTGGAATTGCAGCAGCCGGGAGAAGGGTCATACGATGGGAGGGTGACACAAAAAGTCCCGTCCTAAGGTTGGATCATGTTGGTCATGCGGTCAGGTTCCAATTCCTCATCAAACTGTAGAATCAGCCTTCCAAGACGTCTGGCCAACTTGCAGATCTTGAAACAAGATTTTCCATATTTGCTTCATCAAACTATGTGTGCGTGTGACAGAAAAGAGTGTGACCTCCGTCCTCGCAGTGGATTGATGATAATCGTTGACGAGAACAGCGTGTATGCATATTACTATTACACAACATTTGAATTTTCAGCAATCAGAAGTTAATGGAGATTATAACCTTCACAGAGAGCTACTGGAAAAACACAATGCTCTGTGCTGACGCGTTCGCTTAGTGCGACGTTAACCAGGGTTCGATTCTCAACGGTGCAAAGAACGCTTACTCAGAGATCTCATAAAGATCACACTGCTCACTGTAGTCCGGGGTTTGGTTCCCTAGGCCTTAAGAGGTTCGGATTCCTCGGAAAGTTGTGTGTCCAAGAGGTTCGGATTCCTCGGAAAACAGTAGGTCCCGGCGCAGCTTGACCACTGTAGCACTTTAGCCGTTAAACCACAAACAAGAAAACACAACGTGTTAAAAAAAAAATGTGTTATGACGTGATTTAGAAGTTCTAAGTACAATATGACTATTAGATATGAAACTTGCACGAATTATGAAAATGGGAACAGCAGGAGCACAAAACACAGTGCCCCATGTAAAATTCCTGAAATGTTAATACGACGTATGATCGCCCTTGGGACTTTCAGCATGATTCCTCATGATGTTTACACCACTCAACAAATTTGCGATGTTTTTACGGAACACGGATAGCAAAGGTCATGCTGAGGACGGAACCTGCAATTTTCCGAGAAATCCAAGCCTCTGTGCTAAGAAAGCACACCCCGGACCACGGTGTGTAGAAAAACGACGCCCATTCTGCAATACCGTCGGGAGCCAAACCCGGGTTACTAGAACGATGAATGCATTATCATTACGTCATGGTGAAGAAGTGTGCCTACAATTTCTGGGGAATGTGAATCTCTTAGGGACTAGGGAACCAAACCCAGGAGTACAGTAAACAGCTAAAAGGTGTTTTGGGTTTTATTTAGGAGAGCACCGTTGGGGGTTAAACCCGGATTAACAGTATGCTAGATGAAACCGTTAGAATAGAAGGGCTTGGGGAAAGGAATATTCCATGCTCTGATTGGTTGCTTTCAACCTAATCGATGAGGACGTGGCCTAGAGCGATGACGTCATCACATTTCAACTATTCAGGCATAACTCGAAGTCTATCCAAACGGACAGCGAGGGGTTCACTCCGAAGCGGGGAGTGTGGAGGGGTCTCCCTCACTAACCGTTCTCTGATTCAGGTAAGAGTTACTTGGTTTTCGGTATGAAATTTATAAAAAGTGAATATTAACCATGTAAAAATATTTTATATATAAACCACACCTTTAAGTTAAAAGCGCAGCCAGGATTCATGGCTTCAGATTAATTAATTCAACCAATCAGAGTATGGAATATTCTTCTCCTCAAATGCACTAATTAGCACTGCGTCCATTTGGAATCATATTTTTGTTTTTACATTACCCTGAGTGCAGTTTAACCCGCGAGAAGGCGCGCCGATTAGAGGAACGCGAGCACGCGCGCGGGGTGATTTGCACCCCATCTAATTATATAGCATTATTTCATTAAAAACGTCCAATTTTACAGGGAACAATAAGTGGAATTTTCTCTTTGTCACCCTACCCCAAAAGATTGTGACTTTGAAGGCAACAGGAAAGAGTTTGGCCAGTTTCAGAAGCAAGGGCGGACGGTTCTTTTTCACAAACCTTAAGTTCGTGGGGTGTCCGCCTGCTCGCTTGTTAAATGCGATCTACTTGTGCAGATTGCCGACTATATCTTACGCAGACATATTATATGACATGAACATGTGCTAAAAAATTTTAAATGCAGTATAATTATGGCAAAACCTAACAGAATATGAAATAATAACAATCAATTAGTTTAGGTGTTTTATTCAGAGACTAGGAGAGGGAAGCAGCAGGGGCTGCAGCCCGTTGTTCAAGATGAAGCCCAGGGCCCGCGGTGGCAAGGGCCTATGCTGTGGGGGCCTGATCCACGTAAGGGGTCATGAAGTCGGTCGAAGCAAGCCTGGGAGCTAGCGTTGGATTTCGGCGCCCATTGTTTAATTGGTGTATAGCAGCGGCGTAGTCAGTGGCATAGCAAAAAAAAAATATGGGGAGAAGTACTTTTAATAAGATTATATGATGCAACGTTATAGAAAATAATATGTTTTGGAAACCACTGAGAAAGGCTTGACAACCCAAAGTCCTCTTTCCTATATCACTACAACTGATAAAGTCGAGGTTTGACAAGAATCAACAGATCTAAGACAGATAGATGTTTCAGTGGATATGTTTAACTTTTGAAAAATTTGATAGATTTTTGAGAAAATCTGATAATTACTCTATCCAGAAGGTACCATGGTGTGAAATTAAGATTAAAGGTTAGTTTAATTCAAGTTACACTCTATAACAAACAAATCGACGCACCAAGAAGGAGTTGTCCGATTGCGATAAAAATTGGTGGATGTGAAGAACATACATAGAAAAAGAAACGATTAAAATTTCAGAACAATTGAATGATTTATTGCAGAGTTTGACCGTTACAAAGGGAGGAAGTCAATAAGGCGTTGGTCCACCTCTGGCCTGGATGCAAGCTGTCACCCGGCGTGGCATAGACTGATAAAGATCCCGGATGGTGTCCTGCGGAATTTCTTGCCAAATTGTCTCCAACTGTCGGGCTAAATCGTCAACATTCCGGGATGGTTGCAATCGCCTTCCCATAGCGTCCCAAATGTGCTCTATGGGAGAGAGATCAGGAGACCTAGCTTGCCAAGGAAGTGTTGGGAAAGCTTGAAGACAATTCATAGCAACACGTGCCGTGTGCGGCCGGGCATTGTCTTGTTGAAACGTAAGTCCAGGGTGTCGCAAAAGGAACGGTAACACAACCGGTCGTAGAATGTCGTCTACGTACCGCTGTGCTGTAAGTGTGCCAGAAATGACCACCAAAGGGGTCCGGCTATCAAAGGAGATGGCACCCCAGACCATAACGCCCTGTTGTGGGCATGTGTGGCGTGCGATAGTAAGGGCAGGATCCCCACGCTGCCCTGGACGTCTCCAGACACGTCTGCGGTTGTCGTCAGGACACAGTTGGAAACGGGACTCGTCACTAAAGACTATACGTCCCCAGTCAGCGCAGTTCCAAGTTGATCGAGCCCGGCACCACTGTAATCGGACTTGACGGTGTAAAGGCGTGAGAGGTAAGCGGCGTAACGGTCGGCGCGAGCGTAAATTCCGCTCTCTCAGTCGTCTGCAGAGGGTCATGTTGGACACATGTGTGCGGGCCACACGTTGGATAGTTGATAACGACGAATCCGGTGCTGTGACAGCTGCTCTGACAATCGCTCTGTCTTCCCGTTCTGTTGTGGCCCTAGGTCGACCGCTGCCGTCCCGACGCTGACATCTGCCGTTGTTGACCCACTCTTGCCAGCACCGTCCAATCGCCGCATCGCTTCGACCCACATGTCCAGCGATTCTTCGATTCGTCCAACCAGCCTCTTTCAATCCGATAGCACGACCTCTTTCAAACTCTGACATATGCTCGTAATGAGCACGAATCTTTCGGCGAGGCATTGTTACAGGCATTACGCAGCAATTAAAGTAAACACAAATGATAATTTAACGCGACCCTAATCCCTTGTAAATTTACACTTCTCTTAATTTATTATTATTTTAATTTTTGTTTCAAGTTCTCTTAGTTTAAAATCCTAAAATTCTCTCTGAAATTCCATAAATCTAAACTTGCGAAAGCTATTTGTATTTATTCAAGGTCTTAAGCCTGTTATAATATTTTGATATTTCCCTGAGACCTTTATTTGTATAGTCGTGTTGTCATTTATTGTAATATTATCAAATTTACTATGCTGAATTCTTGAGTAATAACCCATGGATTGTACAAAAGAAGAATAAAAATATTATTAATATTTCTTCACTTCTTAAATAAGCACATGAATCAAAAAACTTATTAACAATAAAGTAACTAAAGCTCCCTTCATCATTGCTAATTTAATTATTATTCCTGTATGACCAATTAGTTATAAATAGGACCTGTATATCAATTATTCAACTGTAAGAAGTTACGTATGGATAAAAATATTTTAACGTCAGGAAGATTCAAACGCTTTCGATCGTGGGGGGCATGTTGATTTAAAAGATCCGTTTAATATATATTGCAAACTGAAAATGGAACCAGCATTTGTTCATTTGTGCCGCAATCCGTATTTTTATCTTCTGCTGTTAGGAAATGTATAGCTAAGAATTGGCCTAGTGAAAAAGTGTTGTACCTTTAGATTCTTTCAGAATACTGTTGTGTGAAAAAGGTATGAGCCCCTTAAGAACAAGAATTAGACCCCTTGGATATAGTATTTTACAATGAACCGGCAGAATAATGCATCCATCAAACCATCGGTGTGTATAGAATGCTTATAAAGGGGATTACTAATTTTATAATGTAGATATGACCTCCGTTGCCCTCTCTCTCTCTCTCTCTCTCTCATGAAAAAAAATACGCCAGTGATTTGAATAATCTGTAAATATAATAATATAATCACTTAACCAGAATGTGAGATGTATTGAACTCAAAAAATTTTCGACAATATTTTTAGGTGTCTCTTTCTTTTTTTCGCTATGTTAGAGATTTTGGACTAGCGTTATATAAGAGCAATAACACTAGGCTCTCCATCAAATGTTGAGAAAAGTAATTGGTCTACTGGGAACCATTGAAGATTATAGCCTGCAAAACTTCATCTAATTCAGATGAAAGATAGGGTTAAGGTTATAAAGGATGAAATATATCTATGATATAAGAGTTCTAGTTCTGGAAAAGTTTTGAAATAATGAACTTGAGCTATATTTACAAGGGATAGCGAGATGTTCACATGAATATCGGAATCTTGTAGGAAATCATCCGTACTAATAATTAACCTAACAATTAATTCAGTTGTTTTTTTTTATCTCAGATAGAGGTTATTACAGAACAGAATACAAAGTAAAAGTTGAAAACAGCTCAAAAAATGTGAAGAAATACTAGATTCAGATGATTAGAAGAGAATTGAAAACAACCCAAAAGAATATGAAGAAACACGAGATTTGGATAACAAGAAGAAAATTTAAAACAATTTAAAAGGATATGAAGAAATACAAGATTTATAGAACTAGAAGAAAACTGAAAAACATTCAAAAGAATAGAAATTCAATGACTGCTAAAGACTTTCTTCTTGAAAAAAAAACATTTCACAACATCACAAATATACTTAAAGAACTTACCACTTTCCAGTTTTCCCTGACTTCTCAGACAAAATTCTCTGACTGATCGCAAACAAAAGTTTGAATTGAATTCCAGTTTCAGGGAAAATTCCCACATCACGATTCCCACCTACAGTGGATAAAAACATTTCCTGACTTTTCCAGTTTTTCCTGACTTCTCAGACAAAATTCTCTGACTGATCGAAAAACAAAAGTTTGAATTGAATTCCAGTTTCAGGGAAAATTCCCACTGTTCACGATTCCCACCTACAGTGGATAAAAACATTTCCTGACTTTTCCAGTTTTCCCTGACTTCTTAGACAAAATTCTCTGACCAATCACAAACAAAACTTTGAACTGAACTTCAGTTTCGGGGAAAATAGGTTCATGTTCACGCAAAATTTAGCTATCCAGGACAGAAGTTCAGACTTTTCCAGTTTCCCTGACTTTTCCAGGTTTGATCCAAAAAAAACTCTTTTTCCTCGACTTTTAGGGAGGATATCAAATTCCCTAGCAATTCCATTTTGAACTGGATGGTTTCACTGTAGCTTGTGGAAACCTTGACCCCACAACCTCTTGACATCAGGCCAAGGGATCGTCGAACTGAACTACAAGAGACCTGCCATCCATCCAGCTGCGAGCGCATATAAAGCTTCAATTTAGACGAGTTTCGGGGCAGTGCCCGGAGGGCATTTTAAATCAAATCGATCTCAAAGAAGCTAACTTCCGTAAATGAGACTCGGATGATATTAATGTTGATGAAAAAAATTCCTGCCCTTAACGTCAGTGTTTTCTTGTCACGCCATTTCAATAAAACGAATTAATTTTATTTGATTTTTTGCACACTGAAACGAAGGTGTCGTGTTCTATAGTTATTTGCATATGAAAATAATCTGCAATCATTATATTAACGGAAATGCGGTTCACAAATATATCCAGCCGCCTGCAAAAACAGTATACGCAGCGACAAAGTATAGGAGCAGCTTGAAATAGACATTGGATTTTATTTCTCTAAATTTTCTCCAGCTGCGTCGATCTTTTTGTCATAAAGTATATTTATTAATCTGACTACTAATTTTATTAAAATATATAAGGAAATAAATAAAATTAATTATAATTAAAAAGAAATATAATCACATTCCTAATTGCACATAGTTTTTCATTACCACTGCTTATATTTAATATTTCTTCTTATAATTTTTACCTGTATTATTTTACCATTGTCCCTAGATATGATTATTTGAATTTCTCATAAGTTATTTTCTTTATTTTGAAAAGCATCTGAACGGAAAATGATATATTTATTTGGAAAAGTGTTCCTTCCGCAACTTACCCCTTTTGTTTGTTTTTTGGAGACAACTCTCATAAAAACAGGAAACAATTTTAACAATTTTGACAAGATAAACTTCAGCAGAAGTGCAGTTTTGATTTTTATTTCTACCTTTTACTTTGTCTCGAAAACTTAAACAAAATAAACTTCGTTCTTCTTGTTCAATATTCTGAACTTCTGTTTATTAAAAACATTTTTAGTATTACAAAATTCCCTTCGAAGACGATCTAAAAACAATTCATTAAATTTCATTTTGAAAAAAAAATATGCGCTAATAAATTTGGATATTTCTCCTCTTGTTTATTTCACTGAATAAGCAATAAATAACGAACTTCATCAGGACTTGGTCGTAATGAAGAACAAAATAGTTTTGTAAGATTTTTCAGTATCGATACTATGCACCGAATTAACACCTGAGATACAAATTCCAAAATGAAAAATTGGAAATGTGAGAACAGGGCAGTAGTTGGACCCTTGTTGAAAGTGGGGGGTCTCTGAAAGATAAAGGCGGCTTAATATACGATACTATTTTGATGTATTTTATTAACATATTTAGTAGTGCTAAATGTCTAAATAGACTAATATATTTAACATTAATGAATAAATTTCTTAATGCAAATTTTGCATTGAAAACTTATAGAGGTGAATTGAAATTTTATAATTATCTTGATAATTATTATAGAGTAAAGGAAGACCTCTGTAAAGAAACATATTTTGTACAGAAGATTTGCCGTAGAAATCTATTTTGAATATATTTTTAACGTCAAAGAACAATTTCCATTTTCATGTACAATTTTATACAAAACAAAGTGTTCAAAACAAAATTCTGTAATAATTTATTTTCAGAAAATTATTTTCCAGTTGGGGCTGATTGTATTTCCAGGGGAAGCTTAGCCCTCTGTAACTTCTGCCTGGTTACGGTTATCTCTGAGAGGACTTCTCGCTTAAATTTGGATGAAAAAGGGGATTATTTTAATGTTGTATAAGTGTATCAAAATTCCACAAAATCTTAGGAAACCAAGAACGCACCAGAGATTCTCGCCACATCATATTAGAGGTGCATTTTGTGTCGGACCTGATTTACTTTGCGTTTTCTGCAGACGCAATATATCATCTGTGATCGTTTGCGTTTTGACGATGTAAAAACTGCTAAGTCCATGATACTGAAGGAATTGTAACTAAATGATTGTAATTTTATGTTGCAAGGAATACGAAATTTGGCTTTCTGAGCAAAGGTTCTGCACAAAGGGGGAGGGAAGGTTTTGAGCGTTAAACCACCCTCTTGCCCAATTCTATTAACTGTAGAATCAAATTCTTTATGAAAGAAAATTCTTTTCTATCAATTCTTCCCTTTTTACCGTCAAAATCTTCCTTTTGGATATTCTGTGTATAGGTCTGGTCTCGGGAACGAGAGCCCAAACGAAGCTGATTATACAAAGCTACTACGTTTTCCACAGATCCAATGGAATTCAACCCTGGTTAGCGAAAAGGTAGGCGAGAGCGGTACCTCTTCGTTGAACTCAAAGTCACATAAAAAATGGTGTCTTCTTGTATAAGATTATTTGTTGAAATTAATTGTTGAGGAAGAAAATCAATTGGTTATTAATATTTGCATAATTAATTGGTATCATCCATTAATTTTAGGGTCTTTTACAATATTTAATATCGTCCCATACTAACATACCAGTGAACCTTATGTCTGCCTCTTCATATAACCTCAGTTGAATCCCCTAAATTCGCGGTTCTCAGATTTTCGGAACCAAATTCTGGCTTCAAAGTAGTTTCAAATCTTACGGAACCCGTTTCTTACCATATATCTTGCCACGGAACGCGTTTATAAATAGCGTTCAAAGAAAACCCATAGGACTATTATTTATCACTATTGGATATATATATATAAAAATGAGTAAAAACAGTATAAAAAAGGCAAATAATATTTACTGTTATTACCGGTATTGATTACAGTAACTTAACTACCTAAGGATTTGGCATGAGTTGAAAATTATAGATATTACAGATTTTTTCGAAAATGTAAGCTTTGTTATGAAACTGCTTGTTGGATCCCTAGAGAATTGTGCAAGATCCCTGGAGAATGGTTACGGAATCCCTGGAGAATTGTGACGGAATCTCTGGAGAATTGTGACGGAATCCCTGGAGAATGGTGACGAAATCCCTGGAGAATAGTGACGGAATCACTGGAGAATAGTGACAGAATCACTGGAGAATTGTCACGGAATCCTTGGAGAATGGTGACGGACTCCATGGAGAATGGTGACGGGATCCCTGGATAGCCGTGACGGCACTGGAGTTTTGGGAAACAAGTTTCCAGAAAAAAATGTGTGAGAAGGGAAAATGGCAAAATTTCATTGATGTCTTAATGGACTTATTAAAGCAGTCAAATAATTTTTAGAAAGTTCATAACTTAAACGAATTTAAAAGTCGAAATATCAGAACGTTGCATCATTTATTCCCCGCGTTGGTAACGTGATGATAGGCACCCGAACCGCTAATGCATATTTAATGGCGAGTTAATTACCGAAGCTTGAAATTCAAATTTGGACGGATAACCACAAGCCGATCTAAATGATGATGAAATACTGCCTTTACGAACGTAACACTCGTAATGACCAGGCTGCATATTAAAATTAATACGGAGGGAAAATGAAAATCATCTTCTTGTAAAGTATACCTTTATCAGAGATTACTCCATAATTGCACGAAATTACGAATAATGTTATGCAGATGTGTTAATCTACTATTATTCCTTTTCCGACATGAATTTACGTAATGGAATTCTAGATTTCATACACAGATTTCGTTCTTCTCTTCGTCCACTAGGCATACTTTAACCCACCTTCGTAAGCTATGATGACACCCGCTAATTTAGCAACATGGTCTTAGGACTGTCAAAAACCCGTCTGATCAGTCTTAAGACTGAAAAGGAGAATTATTTTGGTGCGCCTAAGCCTTACGGCGCAAGACCATAAAGTTTATGCTGCGCCGAGACTTACTGTTTTAAAGAAATACGAATCCCAGAAACTAAGCCCGACCACAAAACGTTGAGCAGTTACTCAGAAATTGTACTTTCTTTCATTGTTTTAATACGTTTTGAAGTCGAACCCAGGATGACCACACACTGCTAGGCAAACGCGTTACCATTGAAAGGCCGAAAACGGAAGCTAATCCTAATGCATGGGCTGTGTCTGACCATAATCGTGGTGGGGGCTTAAAAGTTTGAATATTGTATTAGCTATTTAACTAATCCATGGACAATCAGTTCAAGAACTTGGAAGAAAATGTGTTCCTTTACGCAGAATGGAATTATTAAAATACAGGAAATACACAGATATCGCTTTATGGAATTAGGACTAGAAATATAGTGGAATTAGAACTAGAAATAAAATAGAATTGGAACTAGAAATAAAATAGAATTGGAACTAAAAATAGGGCAGAATTAGCAATACAGAGAAAATAAAAGTGACGGGGCGTAGTCGAAAAAATTATCCTTAATTGATCTTCTGAAAGCTGGATACACTCAAACTAAATATATTGGAATATATACGTCTAAATGTAGCAATTTAATATATTAAAGGGGGTTCATAAATTGAAAACCAAACGAAATCAAAATAATGATTAACCCTGGCTCTGACAAAAAAATTCCGAACATAATATTACGCAACGCAAAACGAAATATCCGAATACGAGAGATTTTACTTTCACAATGAGATGTAACTAGCATTTCAGGGAAATTTTAATTTTCTTAGAAAACGTAATTTCTTTCTTCTAGCATAACCTTTGTCACAAAATAACTACATAACTAAGATATGCGTCGACGACAAGAAGAAAAATGGAGATGTCCAAGTTAAAAGTTATGAAAGATGTTAAGTTATTAAAGATTGCTGAGTTAAATTACAAAAGCTTAATGAGCCAACTGTGTTTAGTGAAACGCTAATTCAAAAACTTAGAACAATCCAGAAAATCAGTGCGTTTAATATAAATAAGCAGTTGATTTTCAGATTGTAGTCGAGAGAGAGAAATAAAAAAAATATTTGAAAATATCCAAAACACTTGATAGTGTAATAAAGGTGTTCATTTTCCCATTCTAAAGCAACACCTTATATATAAAACAAAATATTTAAAAAGTTAGAATATTGGGAGGAGATGGTTCAAGATATTAAAACATTTCAAAAAATTTCCGATTTGCCTAGAAAAGAGCCTAACATTAGTGTCTGCTTCGTCACAAAAGTATTCGGCCACCTAACGTTTTTACATAACTTTATATGCGTAAAAGTACTAAATCTAATCAATAACCTAAAAGATTGTGAGAGTTTATGTTCGTTCTCTAACATTACGTACAAAAATAAAAATAAACACGCAAAAATAAATTTGTAATGTTATTTTATATGAGAACTTTGAAAATATATTCAATAACATTGAAGTTTTTATTTTTCTTTGAAAACTTTAGAAAGATATAATCATTGGTTTATCATAGTGTTATGATCACCGCGAACTACGGTTCCATAACATTATCATTTCTAGATTTTTCGATGGAAATATGTACGGGGGCGAATCAGAAAGTCTTTGCCCCTATTTTTTATTAGTCAAAATAAGGTACATACAGGTAATTACAAATATACGTACTATTCTACGTATCTTACACTATTTTTCCACATAGTCCCCACACCGGTTCAGACATTTGTCCCATCGCAGCACTAAATTTGAGATGCCCCTGTGGTAGAATTCGTCCGGCTGACTGTGGAACCACCGTCGGACTGCTGTCTTGGCTTCATCGTTGCACGTGAATCGCTGTCCAGGAACTTCCAACTTACGTGATTACCAACAACAGATGGCACTGAACGGAATTTTTTGTCAGAGGCGAACCCGGATGTTTCCACACCATGCTCTGCTGCTTCGATTCCTGCGGCCACGGTCAGCCGGACGAATTCTACCACAGGGGCATCTCAAATTTAGTGCTGCGATGTGACAAATGTCTGAATCGGTGTGGGGACTATGTGGAAAAATAGTGTAAGGTACGTAGAATAGTACGTATATTTGTAATTACTTGTATGTACCTTATTTTGGCTAATAAAAAATAGGAGCAAAGACTTTCTGATTCACTGTCGTAGATAAAGACGAACTACCATTTCTTCCATGGCTACCCACGAAGAGATTTGACCTCGGTGACAAGCAGACGGCGGTAGTGGCCATACGTAACCCGTGGGGAATACACATCCAAGGTTTTGCCTCGAAACGGAACGATCATGACACAAAGAATGCTGAAAATCTGCGTCCGGCCATAAGAAAGGAGAGAGGATTTCGCAGCTGAATACATAACGAGCGACCACTCAAAAGGGGCTATTAGATTTTTCTGGAAGTGGTCGGGAAGACAAAGCTTTCTCCAGAACGTTCTTGTGGACAAAGAGAGAGTCGGTAGCTTGCAAGAGCTGGGAGAGGTGTTCACTCTGGTTGAGCGAGAGTTGGAGTTGGAACTTTGCCGTGAGTGCAAGCGGTCGACCTCTGAGTGTCTTGTGAGAAAGAAGCTAGCAGGTTTTTTTCACGGATGAGGATGATCCGATCGCAGATGTGGAACCGAAGCCTCCGCTGCCTTCTCATAATCCGTCGACATAAGTTTTAATGCTATAATTATCATTCTAATTATAACTATTATTTGTTGTAAGAGTGTCTGCATCTGACTACGAACGTCAGCCTTCTTCTACAATCATCCTCCCTACGCCGACAGTCTGGTGGTATGTTTCGGACTAGCCTGGACGACACACATTTCCGCAAGCCGTAAGTCCCTTTGATTGTCTTCCGTCATTTGTCATGCAAAACTAGATACTAATATATAATCAGATCGAAATGCCATGTTAAGGTAAGGTACTTTCTCGGAAGGAAGTAAGCTGGGGAGAAGGTTTAGCAGCGAGAGTCAAGGTTAAATTAGGAAATACTAGTAACTATGTGCTAGATCTAGAATAAATGTGTTTTAATTGTAAATCCGTTGTCATCTTATCTTATTGCTTTATATCTGTTTTTGTATTACTTTAACATGCAATGATCTGCGTTCTAAAAAGGAGCATTACAATAGCCGAAATACAAGATGTAATTTCTACAATTAATATTTTCGAATCCTCGACCAAATACTCCATCAATTACAATCCCACCACGTGTTTTGTTAATTTTCAAATATGACATCGATATAAATTTAAAAAAAATTATTAAAGCTTTAGAGGTTCTGGATAATTTATTAATATGCCAACAAATAAATTAATTCAATTATAACGTTAGAGAAACTAGTATGACGTTTTGACGGAGTGATACGTCTGAATACATCGATGATAAACGGAAAACGTGCCTATTATTTTAGAGTTCCAAACACAAAAATGCATATTGTTGCCAAATATATAAAGTGAAATTATATACAATATTTGTTACCAGATAAGGAAAGTGACATTATGTACAATATTTGGAAAACGTCAAATAAAAGGAAACAATTTCGCGTGTTGCTAATTTTAAAAATGATCATTAAGTTTGTGTTACTTCGTATCCCAAGTGGCAAAAGTCCAAGAAGCCATTAATAAAACGAATAGATAGTATTTCTGTTGTTGAATCTAACAATAGCCTTCTACCTTTATTAAAATCTGACAAAAATTTAAAGAAAAAACAAATAAAGGAAATAACGCTTTTTTTTTAATTAACCTATGCAAGCACATTTTCAACATTAAAAATACTCAAATATGGTAATTTCAAACAACACAATGCACTAAATAAGTCACATAAAATTATTCAGCCACCTGCAGCATACAACTATATATGCAGCATACAACTATATGTAGCATATAATCCTGCATATAACTGTATATGCAAGATGTCATATGAAATTACCATGTAAGTTTAAACTTAGATGACATTTATATAAAACGTATAAAACTATCTCGTCTAGATTGAAAAAGAAATCATGAACTTACGTTTCAGAATGGCGAAAACGCGAGAGCTTAGATTAGGTGAACGAAAGTTATCGAATTAAAAAAACGGAAGAATTATTTTCAAAGAGATGTTTTAAAAGTGATTGGAATTCCACGCTCAACAATGCAAATTATATTTAAAAGATACCGACAAGGTTGATAGACGCCAATGTGGAAAACCAAAAATTCTAACTGATTGTGAAAAGAGGAAACTTATCCGATGTACCAAAGTAAATCCCGAAGATCCAACACGGGAAGATTTTTCTGAAGTTAAATTACTTTCCTAAAGAAATATAAGCCTTGAAACAGTTCGTTGAACACTGCGAAATAATAGATATCATGGCCAACTTGCAAAGAAGTCACGGATTAGTGAAGTAAATAGAAAAATAGGATTGGATTTCACACAAAAATTCGTCAATAGGAATCAAGACTTCTGGAACACTATGATTTGCAGTGATGAATCAAAAATATGATATTTAAGACAAGCAAAAGCAAAATTGTGTGGAGGAAGCTCGAATCAGTGTGCGTTCGACGTATATTCTCCGTGCTACTCTGAATTACGGAGTGGGCAGTATGATCTGAGGAAGCATATCGGTAACTGGGGTGGGTACACTTGAATTTGTTGATAGCATTATGAATTAGCATGTGTATATTGGTATTTTACAAGGAAATTTGAAGAAAGGTGCCAACAAATTGTGAACCAAAGACCGGTTAGTTTTCCAACAAGTCAATGATTCTAAGCCTACTGCTTTCAGTACAAAATTGTGGTTGTTGCATAATGTCCTAGACATTATGAAACCACGACCCAAATTGAACCCTACATGATATTTATGAATGGAGAACTGAAAACATCTGTCAATGAAATTACCATAGAAAACAAAAATGAATTGAAATTGCATCTTCAAAGGAAGTGGGGAAAATAGCTTGACCCAAAAATCAGCCACTTCAAAACTTACGAGACTTAAAACATTAATATGTGTGAGGGGAAAATCAAATAAATATTAGAAATATTGTTTCTCATATTTATATTTTATATTTTTACTTTCCGACAGTTGGCTCAACACTTTTATATGAATCATTTATTGCATTGTGTTGTTAATATGTTTTGTTCATTTTTATTTTTGTACATAGTGTTGAAGAACGAACAAAAAAATTTTTTTTTGGTTATTGACTATATTTAGTGCACATAATACATAACATATATATATATATATATATATCATCATATTCAACCATTATCTATCCACTGCTGGATGAAGGTCTCTCCAAATGCTTTCCACACAAGTCTATCCTGAGCAATTCGCTTCCACGTCACCCCAACCTGTTTTCTTATTTCATCCACCCATCTAGTTTGAGGACGTTTTCTAGGTCTTCGGTGGTCTCTTGGAATCCAGTTCAGAATTTCTGTTGTCCATCGTTGATCAGTTCTTCTTGCAATATGCCCAGCCCATCGCCATTTCAGCCCTTTTACTTTAACAATGATGTCCTCTACTCTAGTTTGCTCTCTCACCCAAGTGTTTCTTTTTCGATCTCTCCTAGTTATTCCAAGCATGCACCTCTCCATGCTCCTTTGCGTTGTCTGTAACTTTCGTATTGCTCCAACTGTTAGACTCCATGTCTCTGATCCATAAGAGAGGACTGGCAATACACACTGGTTGAAGACCTTTCTTTTTAGACACAAAGGCAATTTCCCCTTCAGGATAAAACTGTTTCTTCCAAATGCACTCCAGCCAAGTTTAATACGTCTGTTGAGTTCTTTCATAATGTTGCCATCCATTGAAATCAGCTGGCCAAGGTAAATATATGAATCAGCAATTTCTAGCTCAATGTTGTCAACTTGTATTTTTGTTTCCTCTACGAAATTATTGAACATGATCTTAGTTTTTTGTAGGTTCATCTTGAGTCCAACTTCTTTACTTCTAGTTGAGAGCTCCTGTACCATGTCTTGGAGTTCTGATGGGTTCGTTGAAAAAATAACAATGTCATCAGCAAACCGCAAATGATTTAAATATTCACCATTTATTTTTATTCCCTTGTCATTCCAATTTATCTGCTGAAAAATCATCTGTAAAGCTGAAGTAAAAAGTTTTGGAGAAATGGTATCTCCCTGCCTCACACCTTTACCAATTTTGATAGCTTCGGTATCTTTATGTAACCGAAATTTTGCACTTGCATTTTTATACACACGTTTCACCATGTCAATGTACACTTCCTCGATGTCTGTTGATCTTAAAGAGTTGATGACTGCTGATGTTTTAATAGAGTCAAAGGCCTTCTCATAGTCAATAAATGCCACACACAATGGAAGTTCATATTCATGTGTTCTTTCAATTAATTCTCTTAATACTTGAATATGGTCCACTGTACTGAATCCACTTCGAAATCCAGCTTGTTCTCTTGGTTGAGCTGCATCTAATTTTTTCTGCAGGCGATGTGTTAGCACTTTTGTGAAGATTTTATAAATAGCAGGTAATAAGCTAATTGGTCGGTAATTTTTCAAATCCTCTTTATCACCTTTTTTATGCAAAAGAATTACTGTTGCAGAATCCCATTGGTTTGGTATGTTACCACTGTTGAGGCATTTGGTAAAGAATTTTGCGAGTATGTCTTCTACATGTTCTCCAGCTTCTTTTAAGATATCTAATGTAATGCCATCATCGCCAGGGGATCTTCCTTTCTTCATACTTTTTATTGCAAATGCTACTTCTTCTTTTAAGATTTTAGGAGCTGTTCCTTCGACTATCTCAGAGTCTTCGTTTAATCCACTGTTTCCCTCATACAGCTTTCTGTAGAATTCTTCAACTCTTCTAAGTATTTCTTCCCTATTTCTTGTTACAGTGCCATCCTCTCCTTTTAATGCAATGATGTGTTTCTTCCCAATAGACAAACTCCCTTTAACAACCCTAAGGCTCTTGTTGCTTTCAATGGCCTTCCTTACTAACTCACAATTGAATTTTCTTATATCTTCTTTCATGTTTTTGCGCAAAGTTTTGCAAAGTTCTACATACTCGATCTTGCGACTGGTATTTTGATTGTCCACCTTCATAAGTCTTCGCCTTTTCATGAGTTGTTTCGTCTTCTCAGATAATTTGCTATTCTGCTTTTTACATATTACACCACCAATTTCCCCAGCAGTTTCAATTATTGTCTTAACAATGTTTTCATTTGCTTCTGAGATGTCAACTTCTTCAATAAGTCCTTCCAGTGCAGAAAAGCGATTTTTTAATTCCAACTTGAATGCCTCGGTATTTTCTTTTAATTTCTTTAAATCCACCCTCTTACATACTTGTTTCCTAATGAGCTTCTGCCTTTCTAATTTAGTATTTAAGCACACTTTACATCTCACCATTCGATGATCACTTCCAGTATTAAATCTGTTCAGTACGCTGCAATCTTCAATAATTGATTTCTTGTTTGCCAGTATATAGTCAATTTCGCTGGTTCCTCCATTGGGGTGTTTCCATGTCCATTTTCTTTGCGGTTTCTTCTTAAAAAATGAATTCATGATGCTAAGATTTTCAGCTTCGGCAAATTCTATGAGTTGATCGCCACGTTCATTCCTTTCCCCGTATCCGTATTTACCAACCGATGTCTCTCCTTGTTCCTGTTGTCCAATTCTTGCATTGAAATCCCCCATGATGAGCTTGATATGTTGTTTCCCTTTGGTGTGCAACTGTTTGATTTCTTCATAAAATTCTTCAACCTCTTCGTCGGTATGGCTTGATGTTGGTGCATATGCCTGTACTATTTGAAGTTGGTATCGCTGGGTTAGTTGAACAACGAGCCTCGCTGCTCGATCTGATGTACTTTCAACTTCAAGAAGGTAGTCTTTAATTCTTTTGTTGATTAAGACGCCAACACCACTTGTTCTTCAAGTTTCCTTTCCTGTATTGTAAAACAAATGTCCACTTTTAAGTTCCACCAACTCTTAACCTTTTTTTCTAACTTCACTGAGTCCTTCAATGTCCCATTTGATCTTGTCTAGTTCCTCTTCCAATTCCTGAAGTTTTGCTTCAGAAGCAAGGGATCGTCCATTAAACGTAGCCAAGGTCAACAACGAACGGCAGCCTGGGCCATTCCAGTGATTCTTAGCACCCCCTGCTTTCATGCGACACTGACCTTGATCAGGAGCACTCCAGCACCTGGAGACTAAAGGCCATGGTTTCTGGTGTGTCAACATAATGGAGGAATTAGCCATACTTCATATATATATATATATATATACATAATATATATATTTATATATGGCACATAAAGTTATGAGAAATATTAGGTTGATGACTACATTTATGGCTTACTGTTCATTTCATAGCCGCTGGATTGATTCATGTGTGAAAACTCGTTGGCATGGAGATTTTAGTTAATCAATTTCTAAACATTGATTTAACAAATAACATATCCGGATGAAAAAAATTATATGGTGTATCATTACAAAGCAAGCCAAACCCAACAGCATATGTCAATGAAATTCACATGCTTTTAAACAAGCGTGCGATGAGTATTCAGACCGTACTCCAATTAAGGGTAATTCTAATTAACGGCCCTAGTCGTTCTGAAACCGAACCACTGAGCGAGAATGCTTGATTGTGATAGATGGGAAAAATCGTTCCTTGTTTCGCTCAAAGAAAAAGTTTATCTTTAATTCCAATAACCAGGTTTTCAACGTAATCGCTTCAATAACGGTTCAAAGCTGAAAGTACCAGATACAAATTAAAATTCCATACAAGATACAAAGCATGCCAGATTCCGTTATTTAATAAACAGTTATCAATTTTTGCAGAATAAAACAATATATATTACTATAAAATCAGGTTAGTTATTTTCCCCTATAATTCAAAAAATCTGTTCGGGAATTTCTCTCTTTAATGGATTATTAATAAACAGATTACTAATAAATTTGACACCCCCGTATTATTAGCTCATTCAAGAGCTTTTTTTCAACAAAAAAAAAGCTGGAGGTTGAGCTAATAGTACGTGAGTGTCAAATTTATTAATAATAAAAAATCCTCCTCGACAAACTCACAAAAATCTCGCGCAATGCTTTTGTGTGCTAACAATTATTTGGCAATTGTGTTATTCCTGTTAAGGATAATAGTAATTTGCATAATAAATAGAATTAAAATTATCTTTATAATGAAGACCCTAGTAAAAGTGTACTTATAATAAATAAAACTTTGTTCAAAGAATGGCTTTTGTAATGTTTTTAAATTCTTCATTCAGGTTGCAGATTTGCATTCCCTCTCCTTTTTTGTAATCCAATTTAAAATTAAAAAATTGAATTTAAATTTATTTATCAGATAGTTGCCTCAGTCCTTCGGAAAAAACTAACAGATTAATTCTCATACCAGTCTTTTTCAATAGAAATTACAAAAGATTTTTAAAAAAAATACGGAACTTTCTGCACCATTGTAGAACAATCCTAAAAGTTTCGTTTATTAAATTATGTCGAAGAACAAAAACAGTAGCATTCGCCAGAATATATTGTTATGTAAATAACTGTTACGATTTTGGGTTGGCATAAATTGCGAGTGATAAAACACACATCCGGACAACTAACTTTTTTATATACTGTACTTGGAACACAATTACACCTATTGTTGATGTTGCCATTAACAGAAAGTTAGAATAATAATACAATTAAATAGGTGCTCTTTATACAAAAGTTTTAAATAAAACAAGGCAGATAAAGTAATGACAAAAACAATTAACAATATACAGGGTGTCCATAAAAGAAGTATACAACTTCAAATTTTATTTGCATTGAAACTACAATAGCTAGAAACTTAATTCTTTTTTTAAATTACGTGGCAATAACCAAATTTTTTTCATCATAATTAGAGTGTCTACACGTGCCAAACAGTGCATGTGCTCTTATAGAATCTAAAAAACCCCGAAAACAACTGTGGTGAAAATGGGACAGCAACCTTTGCAAGGCTTTATTTCAGTGACGAATCAACTTTTCATGTATCCGGCGAAGTTAACGAGCATAATTGTTCAACCTGGGGCACTGAAAATCCCCTTGTGTCATAAGACACGAGAAAGAAATAGCCCGAAGGTTAATGTTTGGTATGGTGTAATGGTAAACAGTCTTAATGGACCCCCTTTTCTTTGCTGAAAACGTGGTTATTCTCACAACGTATTTGGTCATGTTAGAATGATCTGCAATTCAACAAATCCAGAATATTCTAAACAGTTTTCAACATGTCCAAATAAGTTGTGATAATAATCACGTTTTCAGCAAAGAAAACGATCCAATAGGACTCTCTACCATTATATCACACAAAACATTAATCTTCGAGCTATCTCTCTCGTATTCTTTGACCACATGGGTATTTTCCGTGCCCTAGGTTTGACAGTTATGCTTGTTAACTTCGCCGGAAGCATGAAAAGTTGACTCATTGCTGAAATAGAACCTTGAAAGAAATGCGGGAACTGCTCCCATACCATCACGTTCTATAAACGCCCATGCACTGTTTGACGCGTGGAGACATTCTAACTATGCTGAAAAAACTTTGACTGTTGCCACGTAATTAAAAGAAAGAATTAAGTTTCTAGCTATTGTAGTTTCGATGCAAATGAAAGTTGAAGTTGTATACTTATTTTATGGACACCCTGTATATAATCAGCCAACAATACGAATTTACTACAATAACCATTAAGCTACTCTATATAAAATATATATTTATAATTATTTCTATATTTCATTAGTACTTCATATAATGTTATGTAGTTTTAGTAGGGAAAAATCGAATTAGCTTCTTCCAATGGCCTATGAGTAAAT
>QLNU02014802.1:45995805-46024217 GCA_006491805.2 Dysdera silvatica
TTATAGGTACAGTGGTCGCCGCTTAATTGGATCACATTCGTGCCATCGATGTTGGATTCAATAAAGTGGCTGATTCAAAAATGTGGTGGCGATGCATTTTTTTTTTTACTCAGCATAGTAACACATACATGAAACATACATAGTCGTACATGAAAAAGTTTCGAATGTTCTCATTTTTTCATACATAAAATTCAGAATTTAAGAAAAGAATTTTTTTTTTTTTTTGCAATACTACAGAATATGTATATACAGTACATACATACTACTGTAGCAATAAATACACTATATATTACAGAAGAAACACTTTATGTACTTACTGTACTTTATTGGAATAACATTTGTATTTTTGATTGCTTCGTAGTGTCACTAATTAATTTTGATACTCTCTTTTCAATATCGTAAAATGAATTATAGTCATCGCAAGATGCTCCTCGTTGTTCTAATGCCCTTCTAAGAATTTGAAGAGCCTGACGCGATTCCTTAACCATTGGTCGTGGCAGTTCATTGTTTTCTACTTCTTCCTCATATGCTTTTCCAGTTGTTCCTTTGGATTTTTGAATTGGTAAAACAATGTCTTCTTCCATTTGTTCAGCTGATTTCGGTACATTTTCATCGATATTGACCCCGTTCGAAATTTTTTTTTAAACTCCTCGTCATTGCGTGAGTCTTCTTACTCACTTCAATGTTGTTCTCTACTTCAACTACGACTC
Organism: Dysdera silvatica; assembly: GCA_006491805.2. Lineage (NCBI taxonomy): Eukaryota > Metazoa > Arthropoda > Arachnida > Araneae > Dysderidae > Dysdera > Dysdera silvatica. The sequence goes on from QLNU02014802.1 coordinate 45,996,516, forward strand.
CCGATTTTTCTGAAACAATTGAAAATTGTTATTGGAGTAACAGTTTTCCATGTATTTATTATCACGTGAAAGGCGGCAAGAAGACTGATTGATTTCGCTATGTCACTAGCAGTAGGCTTCATTGGATCGTCTATTGCCTCAACAATTCTCATTCTTCTATCCTTGCGATAATGGGTTTTAAAAGTTTTTATGATTCATTGATCCAATAGTTGAATAATTGATGTGGTATTGGGCGGAAAATAAAACAGTGCTATGTTGTTTAACTTCAACTCCGGATGGGCAGTGCAGTTATCGAGCAAGACTGCCAAACTTTTTCTGTTCCAAGCTCTGTATCCCATTTCCTCATGTACTTTGTGAAAATGTCGCTCGTCATCCATGCCTTTGTATTGCTTGTGTATTCTACGGGAAGCTGTTTTACACCTTTTAAGCAACGTGGGTTCTTGCTCATTCCTATGACGAATGGTCTTTTCTTTACTGTTCCAGTCATATCACATGTGAGGAGAACTGTTACCCGAGCCTTCATTTTTACCCCCGACCGATTGTCATTAGACTTTGAACATCAGAGTATTTTCTGGTAATGCACGATAATAAAGCGCAGTCTCATCCATATTATAGATCTCATTTGCAGAATGTCCTAAGAATAGTTCTGGCAGAATATCTTGCACCCACCTTTCTGCAGCGCTTATACCGGCATCTCCGTGTTCACCATATTGTTTTGCATAAACAGTGTTGTTTCGATTTTTCTATCTGGTCAGCCACCCGTCAGTTGCATCAAAGTCTTTGATTCCAAATTTTTCAGTAAATTCTTTGGCTTTCAAACTTAATATTGCACGCGACAGTGGGGCAGTTTTAAGTCGCGCCGCCTTAAACCAATCCAAGGGAGCTGCTTCGACATCATCTGCTTTTCCTACTCGTTGCCGTTTACGATTCGTGTTTCTATTCAATGCATGGTCATCTAAGATTTTACTCCTTTGTTTCAAAAGGAGACATAAAGTTGACTGAGGTATGCCCAATTTCAAAGATGCTTCTTTCTAATTGCATTTCGGCAGAACATCGAATTTTTTAAGAAGTTCATATTTTTCAGACGAGCTAAAATACTTACGTTTTGTCATAGAATTCACAAAGAAAGGCTTATTATAATACGACACACTAATAATGAACAAATGAAGTGACCATCTGTGCATTTTAACCTCCACCCCTACCTTTCTACCCCTTCCCCTTTCACTCCCACTTCCTTTTCTCACTTCTTCTGCCACACGTGGGTAGAAGTGGCGTCTTATCACAGGCACACAGGGGGTTCACGTTTCCAAGAAATCTGGGTCTGACTTCGTTGCCCGCCGCATGGCACCCTGTTTGTCAAGCTTGGAGAAAGAATTGCAGAAAATGTTGACGTTGGGAAGAACACAATGGAAAGCGCAAGCAATGAAAACGAACATGGAATCGCAAGAAATCTCGATCCATTTATCCGGCGGTTTTGATTCAAATAGCCGGCGGGGTTTCAATGATAAAAGAGTGATTCCGTTCCGTTTTCCGTGATTTGATTCGATAAAGCAGCCGATCCAATTATCCAGTGATCCAATTAAGCGGCGACTACTACAACCTTTCAAAATAGCAATTAATCGCCAAGGTTGTCACGCCATGGGAGTACCATTGCCGTTTTTAACTTGTTCATTATTATTCTGCTGATCGTTAGATATAATTTTTGTTCATTACGTGTAAATTATGTTACACCAGAATTGTTCCTTTCGGGGCAAGGAGGGATGCCTTGCCAAAGAATTTTGTGTTCAAGCCTGTTATAAGGGAAAATTACTAAAGACTTCCTCAGGAGCAAGGGGTTGCGCACTGCCATAGGGAGGATTTGATTTTTTTGGGGGTGGGACGGCACTTCATACCTAATTTTCCAAAATGAATTTTACCTTTTCTATGTTAATTTTTTCAGTTCGAGGTGTCGGGGTGGGGACACGAACCACATATTGCCCACTCGGCTAGGCCAATGATTTCAAAATTAATTTTCACGATTTTTTACAAAAATTACCCACAATGTATTTTTTTCTACAAAAGTCTGCTTCATGATCTCGCAAACTTTTATGTAATTATGCCCTCACACCATAAAAAAGCAAAATAAACTACTATTTATCCTATTTTTGAAGCACGGCAAGACATACATAACATAGTCAACATACAACCTCATACGTTTTTCTTATTTATTTCGGACCCAGTGAATTTCCATTTTAGATGAGAGCATTAATGTATGATTAAAATTTTATATGCAAAACTAACTATTTTCGACATACAAAAAAATTGTATTATGCATCATAGACATTTCTGCTTTGACATGGCGGGGGCTTCCTTCTTTCCCCAATTTCGGCCTAATACCAAAGCTATACACTGAATCACCTTCGAATTAAGAACATTTGTACATTATTTAAATGGGCGAGTGAGATTGTTTTGTATTATTCTAAAAATAATGTAGGGGTATTGAAGCATCGGCATAAGCAGAAAGTTCATAAGGGGGTTATAGGCACAGTGGGGGGGGGGTTACAGTTTGTTTGTTTGTTTTTTGGTTTTACGGCTCAAAGACTACAGTGGTCATGCTGCGCCGGGACCTACTGTTTTCCGAGGAATCCGAACCTCTTAAGGCCTAGGGAACCAAACCCCGGACTACAGTGAGCAGTGCGATCTTTATGAGATCTCTGAGGGGGGTTACAGAGCTACAACTCATATATTCCTATGTTAAATATACAAAATTTCATTACGATGGGGGGTTACAACCCCCATCAAAACCAACATGCATACGTCAATCTATTAAAGCAATTAGTAGAACCAATAGCTTCAATGCTGAAGATGCAATCATAACAAAGTTCAGGGAAGACTGATTTGTAAATCTGGAAAAAAATGGAATTAAAATAAAAAAGGGAGGCACTATCTATATCTAGTTGCATAGAGAAGTATCCTATATCATGACAATGCTATTCACCCTGAATATTTGAAATGTTAAGAGATAAAAAAAATGGTTTGATCATTAAAATTTTAAAAAATGAAAAGGAAAAAAATTTAAATTTATTTTGTTCAAACTCTTTTTTCTTTTTTATATATATATTTTCGGAATTTTAATTAAAATCCATTAATTTTCTAAATCCATTAATTTTCTAAAAATCCATTTATCCGCACTTGTTGTGATAAATGTTTTACTGTATTTCTATTAAGGATTTTAAGCTATTTAATCTGATGAAAAATATTTTGTTTGAGTAATTTATTCGGAAAATTACAGAGTAAAATACGTTGCACCACATAACACGAAAGTATTCCTAATTCAAATCTAACTAAATCTATGAGATTAAATAATTTTTTATCAGACCCCCCGAAGCTCACGCCAGATTAAGTCCTGTATATTACTGGTTTATAAAGTAGTCTGTGATCTAAATAAGTGGCTCTTGTATCATGAGGGAACTCAATTAATCAGTATTAAAACTCAACACCAAACTATCGCCAAATCTGAAGTCTTCTTATCAAAATAACCTGATTAGAAACCCTAGTGAAACCGTCCTTTTCATTGGCTCAGCAACGGTCGAAAAACATGGCTGCTTTTTTTTCCGTATGTCACACCTCTTTAAACAGGCTCGCTGATCAGTGCTAGAGAACCTGTGCACTCAGAGAGGCGCCATACAAAAGTCGACCGCCAACTTTCGTCGAACGCGTACTCGTTGCAATGGTAACCTAATGCTATTCAACGTGCGATTTATTTATCTTTTACGCTGTATGAAATTAACAGAAAAAGTAGAGAAGTGGGAAAACTTTATATTTTCAATTAGTCTATAATATCTATTGTCACTTACCAATTCCAATCATGTTTCAGTCCACTTTTACAATGGTTGGAACTTCATCCTAAACCCTTAAATATTACACACCGTGATTTATTAAATGAGAAAATATTTTTTTTTAATTATGTCAGGTTGTTGGGTAGCTTTACACATCCTAAATTTAAAAAAAATTTAATTAAATAGAGCTCATTAAAAAGAAGGTACATGTTTGCATTTCTGAAATTAAGATCAATACAATAAAATGTGAGTAAAATAACTGTAATTTCAAAAGTTTTTAATACATTTTATTAAACTCGCATTATACAGTGGACTGAATTCAACACTCTCACCAATTAAAAATTTTTTCTTGATTTCTTCCCTTGATTAACCATATTTAAGAGCCGCTGTAAGAGAACTGTTTTGTTTTTAACGCTGCAGACATTTATGTGAATTGCCATAATATAATTTCTGTGTCTGTCAAAACCATCCAATTTGGTTAGTTAAAAATAATGGTCATTTTCATTTTCGCAATCTGTAGAATCAATGGTCAGAATAAAATCAAGGTATATTGGATCAATCTCTACAGAAGGGGAACGTATAATTTGTAACGGGAAAAAAGAGAAATAAAAAACAAACAAAAAATACATAAGAAATTAAAATTAAATTAAAAACTAATAAGGGCTCGACTACCCTCAGGTTTAAATGGGACAAAAAGTCTTAGCTATCTTCCAAGCGGGAGAGCCACGGCACTGTAGCCAAAAGCGAATCAAAAATCATTATGGAAATTAAATCAAATTATAGTATAATATAAAATATTATAGTATAATTTAATAAATCAAATTAAGTATGTAATTTACAAAAGCGCCACGACATGCCGTATCCAAGGGAAGGGATCTTAGGACCGGTCCCACCCCCCTACGAACTTAAATTTTTAATGGGACTTGGCTACGGACTTGCATGCTGTAATTGTATCGATACATGCTGAAAAAAATTTGAAACCCCTCCCCCGAAATTAGGTCCTGGCTAAAGTCTTACATGACGATGATTATGTGAAATGAGTTAATTTTGCTAGGACGAAATTTGAAAATTCTCTCTTTAAAATAAATAAATAAATTACATCTAAGCACCCAGAAGAATATAAATATATAAAAAAAAACACATTCTCTCTCTCTCTCTTTCTCACTGTATAAATATTATATGCTTTAACATTGCAATTTTTTTCTCTCGCTATTTTGCCGCTGTTTATTTGCTTATTTCAGATGAAATTGTATCTCAAGATAACTGTGCACCGTGTTTACCATGTTCCATTGATGAGGTAGAGTTCTCCACAAGACGAAACCTTCCTCTTTTGAAGTCCTCTTTGACAGCAACGCCAAAAAGATTAAGAAGCACCAAGGCGTTTCCATAGATTCCAGTCATTAAAAGAAATGCCACAAAGTTAAAAGGTGTCAGTGCCAAAACGGTTAGTGCTTCCCTCAGCTCAACGATATACAAATCAATCAAATTAGTTTCTTCAACCAGGATCCAGCATGACATATACCAAAATAAAAGAACTTTGAAATTACCTCAATATTTTTAAGGAACAATATATTTAGTTATGTGTTTAATGAAAATTGTTGTAGAAAATGCTTATTTGATTACCAAATGTTTAGATTTTAAATTAATTTTATTTTTATTAGGAAAAATATAATCCCTTAAAAATTCTATATATAAATAATGTACATATAATTAAATTTCTTTTCTTTTTAAAAGCAGGACCCCCATAACATACTAACCCACCTTTTTGTTTTTGTTCTACATATTATATTAGTTTTAAAGCCCACTTTAACTTTCTAATAAAATAAAATAATTTGCCTATCGGGCATCTTGCAATTTTATACTTCTCTGCATGTTTTAATTTTTGATCAACGTTGGCGACGTTTAAAGGATGAAAGTTAAACAAATGCAGCTCAAAGTTCACACTTTAAGTTAAAATTAGACCTCATAGACAACATATATGGGCATCTGCAAAAGCCAGGTCATGTTTGGGTTCTGGGCTGCCGGAGTGGCCACCTTTCTTTAACATAGCGGACGCCATGTCAGCCAACGTTAACATGAGCCAAGTTGAAGTTGGCTAATAATTGGCGACCAAAGATTCTGGCGGTCCTTAACCAGCACACCAAGTCACAAGATGGCGAAATGTGAAGAGCCATCGAAAATCGAAGGCGGTCGGGACAGACACTAATCCCACATTTCATTGGATGCAAAAGTAATCTGTTTCTGATCCTTGTTTTTGGAAACACTACTAGACTAAATTTTAGTGCCAACTAGATTTAGAGGAATATTTATTAAAAGAAATACAAGGTTTATGTTATAACCTTCATTTATGAAAGAATTCATGCACAAAAAAAATAAATAAATAAATAACACTCGAGGTTTTATTTTTCCATAAAAAAAAACAAAGAAAGGGCTTCATTACTGTCTTTCAGTATATACATATTAATAGTTGTTACATTGAAACCCTATTGTCTTGGGGGTTTTCTGATCGTTTGGCGATTTTTTTCCGAAATCAGTTGCATGCGCGTACGTATGTTCTCTCTCATTTCGTGGATTTGATTGAATAAATACAATACAATCAATTTTTTCCATATGGTAAGGTTAAGTAGTTTTTGTTTTTATATATATATATATATATATATATTATATATATATATATATATATATATAAAAGTTTTCCTCGCCCATTCTTGGCGGAAACAGGCTTTGGGACGGGCAGAGCGCCATGTTCCCAAGCCTCTTTTTACATCACTTCTTAATGTGCCATGTCTAGAAACTTCCTGACAATGTGACACGTGTTTAGGATTGTGGCTTTTTGTATTTCAATGTAGGTGTTTGGGTATTTCTATATTAATAAAATGAGGAGGCTGCTAATGGAAAAACATGCCCATCAATAGTCCTCCATATTCGTTGTCCACGTCTACGGTTTTTAGAACCTCTTCGAGATTGGAGATACATATATATAGTCTCTTTCCTATTTCATTGTATCATTCTCACTGGCTCAGATATCATTTTCCCAGGCCATCGTCTGCTCATCTTTTGGATTAGTTTAGCTCAACTTTATCCGCCATAATCCGTCTCTTTCTCCTTTTGCTTGGCCTTTTCAATCAAGGGGGAGTGTCACTTCTCTCGGCTCCCTTTCTAACCTCGAAATCTCATTGGTTTGATTTTATATAGAAAACAATAATTCTGGGCTGGTTCGAGTGACGTCATTTGAGAGACGTTTTGCTATTGGCTTGGGAGAAAGGTATTATTTTGAAACTTATTGCTTTTGCTCCCTGATAAAGTGTCATGTTGATCTGAAATTACGAGTTTGTTGTTGTTCAACTTGGTTCGCAACTTAGAATGGTAAAAAATTGAATCTTTAGAAATAACTTTTTACTTCACAGCTGCAAAAGTTCGTTCGTGACTTTATTTATAATTTTCCTATTTTTAAGAGCACGTTAGCTTCTGCTTTTCTTTAGTCCTGAGTTTGTATGTCAAAGTTTGGATATTCTACTATGCTTTTATGGATTTGAGTTGCCTTCTTCTTTGTGAAGTCCCTCTTTTTTCTCACATAAGAATTTTAGATTCTATTTATAGGGCCAAATCTCTCGTAGAAACGTGAGAATATCGCCTTTACCCTCCTTTGCAATTAGTAAACAAGAATAATGTTGCATTGATTAAAAATCACCGTGAAAATCATAACCATCCAACTGCTTATCAATTAGAGGCATTCTTGCAACTACTGTTGATACCTTCCTTTCTTAAATATCACCATCTTCAGCTACATCATCTTCTTCGAGTCTTCGCTTTCGCTTAGGTGCTACAATCAGTGACGCGCCAATGCCATTCTGTAGTTTAACAACTCCATGATTGACTTCCTGGGCAGAAGTGTCTTACGGCAGTCCTCTCTATACTACATTCAAGCATTGACGATGGCAAGATCCATAAAATAAAGAATAATTTTGAGTGTCCATTTGCGCGTTTTAATCCCATTCAATTTGTTGATTACAAACATCAACACTGCCCATGTACTAATTGTATAGCCGCACAACTGAAGAACACGGAACAGCAATAATGTTTTTTTTCATTTTTGCACCATCTTCTAACCGTGGACACTGGTTCATATCCACCACATATAGACAACATGGTCATAAATTTTGAGTCTTTACAGCTACGATTTTCTCATCTATACAGTAGAATTCTTCGAATTCTCTAAGTTTCAATTTTAAATCTTGACTGAAACGAACGTTCTTTATTCGGTTTGCCATCAGAATTCCTGTTCCCCCTCTATATTTATTTCTGTTAATCTATAACAGTGGTAAAATATCTATTAAAATAAACAAAACTGTTGTTTGGTAATGTGTTCACTAAACGCAACACGACTGCTGGACCCAAACCTAACTCTATTTCTTGTAGACGTGTTAATTTTCCCTGATATACTTCGAAGTCCGTCACCATGCCACATGATGTTGTTACAACAAAATGTTTTAAGCCAACAGGTCTTGGTTTATTTTTAACATACTGCTTTAACTGGCACGTACCGGTTAATGGCATGATCTGTTCATTTACAGAATAGTAATCAGAATCTCTTGGAATCGATTTACACTTATTTCGAATGATGCCTATTACAAGCTGCACTTTCCACTGTCTATTATTTACAGCACTGTCATCAGGAGCAACAGTGTCCACAAAGTGAAGACAATTTCTTAATTGAAAAAATCTCTCTCAAACAAAGACAAAGTAGATGCAATCATATGTAATCTATGATCCTCACACTAATACATCCGCGCTCTTGGGTATGGAATATTTCCTGTAACTGTATGAACACTATACAATTGTTTAATTTCTACGACAAAAGCGTTTAGTGTCAGAAATTATTTGCATGAAAAGCAGCCTTTTGAAAAAAAATATCTGGATAATATTCGTAAAAATATTCCAATGGCCTCCAGACTCCATTGCGATTCTGTAAAAACAGAAAAGGAGACCGTTGTAGTTTTTTTTTCATGTGTTGTTATTATTAAAGCAAAAATTGTGAAAGCGTTCAAGTTAGTTAAAATTAAACTAATTTAATTTAAAATTAAATTACCTGTTCATCTACATAATTCTTAGGGGAAGGATACAGTTTCTCAGCAAAATTCTTTCTCTTCTAAACATCAGGTCTGTTTCTTGGAGTTGCAGCTGGTCCTGGTTTGGAAATTTAAATTTGGTCCTCAGATTCAAATTCAGTGTCTGAGTAAAAGACTGTTGCAGTTTGCTAACTATTGCCAGGGCGATCAGCTCCTTCAGCCTCATCTTCGCTTGAAAAGCCCTCAAATTTGGAGTCCTCGTCTTGAAACAATTCAAGAACCTTATTAAGATCTTTTTCAACTATGTAGAATTCTGAAATAAAAATAACATAAATATACATTTATTATTATCAACTGGGCATTACTAAAATATTTGTTATAAATTAGAGGTTTTCACGTCAATAATGACGAGCGAAAAATATTTGTAATGTACATAGTCGGCTCGTCAGGCGAGGGGACAACCCCCCACTTTTTGTGTTTTTAGCTTTTGTTTTTAGATATTTTACGACTTTTTTTTTGCTTTTTTCAGCCCTTATCCCCCCCCTACCTTTTCGGGCACGCGCTGCCTATGGTAAAATAAGCGGTTTTTACCTATCACCTTATTTCTTCGTCCGTTTGGCGAAATTTTGTCGAATTTAACTCTTAAAAACAAAAAGGAAAATAATTAAAAATGGCTTGGCGATATTTTGGCGAAAAAATAAAATTTGGCAATATTTTTGGCGAAACTTGGCAGGGAAGTGGCGGAGTTCTTATCGAAAGTTAACAAATCTAGTATAGAATTTTTTGTTTGAATTTTTCAATTCTGATTGAAACATTAAAATTACTGTATAGGCTTACACTGTTTGCGTGCCCATGCGATATTTACATAAAGCAGTCCCCACCCACACAGATGTGCGTGGAAATATTTGAATGTGAATACAATAAACTCAGTCAAGATTATTAATTCAGAAAACATTTACAAAGAATTATTGAGATCTAATAAGTGATATTCATTGCGAAATATAATATTATTACATCAAGAACAACCAAAAATTTGGTACTTACTCATGCAAGGTGTTTGTTTTTCAGCCATTTTTAAAATGAGAAAATGTAAACACCCCGCACGACCTCTAGTGGCAACTGCCGCAAATAGAAATACATTACTAATAATGTCTTGCACCTGTTAAATGCTGTAGCTCGGACTGAAGCTGAAAGCCGAAGTAATAAAGGAATTACAAATTAAAAACCGGACCCCCACAATTGTGCGTACACGGTCTGAAAGTGATAAAACTACTACAGACTCACTTTCACATACGCTTTACAATTAAATTTAAAATACCAGGTAAGCAGTGGGCAACCCCCGCTTAGCAAATCTTCAAAAACAACTTTTTGAATTTTGTGGTAAATTTTAAATTGTGTGGTAAGCAAATTACGCAGCCGAGGAACATACAACCTGCCGCCGCGCACCCTCAATCTGTTATATAGAGACAATTCAGTGCTGATATTTCAACGCAATATAAATTCAATGGGCAAAATAATTAAACAATTCAGTGCGTAAAATTTAAAAAAAAATTTTTTTAGCTTTCCGAGACAATTTCCTTCCATCTTTTACCAGACTGTAGATAGCAGGTTGCAATTTCTCTTAAAATCTTGTATGTTTACATTGCTTTGCTTTATTTTTATTTTCTGACATAGATTTGCCGTTTTTGACATAGAAAACAAAACACAAATTTTACATTGATGCCCGTAGTTGAAAATTAATGACAATACGTCGCAGAAATTCTTTTGATGTGCGGATTTTATGATCTAGTAAATATTCGTATTTCCGTTTCCACAGCTTTCTTTCTGCGTTTTGATGACCCTTGACCTAAAATGCATTACTCTAGCTTGATTCCTGTTAGCCTCTCCTCTCGCTGCAAAACTGTTATCTACAAATATTGGGATGATGGATTTCTATTAAACTATGGAAAGAATTATGCCATCCTTCAATGATATGTCGCGCTGAGTTTAAAGCTTAAGTTTATAAATCATTACCACACGTATACATTATATCTCATTTTGCGCGGAATTGATGAAGTGATAAATCATCGACGCTAAATCGTTCTGCGAAAAATTGCCATAGATTCCTCTTATTCTCTCGAATTTATCTCTTAGGCCAAAGGAAAACGTCCAATCCAAACTAAAAGAAGCATATGGATATATAATTATATTCAAATATACAAACCAAAATTTCCTTTGGTGGGGAATTGTTTCCAAAATTTCCTACAGCAGTTATTATTCTTTAAGACTTCAAACCGCGAATACTTGCATATAATATAATACACATTTCGAAAATTTAAAAATTTCTAAAGTGCTTTACTTGAAGTGCTTTGCGTCAAATTTTTTATCATTGTTCCTCTCCAAATACAAAAAAATTTTCATTCCTCACGAAGTAATTTAAACGAAAAAATATATTATTAATTTATAAATACTACGGGGAGTGTAATTTTTTGCCTGACGCCGAAAAAAGGACTAAACGACAACGTTGATCTTCCTTTTCCTCCTCATAGAGGTGCCACTCCATTTCGTCTTCACAACGTCTCGTTCACACGATTTTTAGGTCATTTGAAAGGATTTTACAAATCCGCTCACCCGTTATCTTAACGATTTGCATCATTTGGGCAATACGTGTTGCTATCGAAATCTCTTCGTATCGGTCAAATTGTCGACGGCCCTTAAGGTAAAACCCTGACTTTGGAGGAAAGTAAAGAGTTGAAAATGGTTTTTTGGTGCATGTTGTTTCTTCAAAGGAGAGGCAAGGGATGAAACAGGGAAAACCGCAATAAAGTCAATGCGAAAGATAAAAATGAAGCGTTACAACAAAGTGGAAATAATCTAAAAACTCGGAAACTTAAACTTTAAGGAATACGTGCTGTTTTATCAGTACTAAGTAGAACTTTACCAAATTACCAGTGAGCTATGTAGTATAACTTTGAGAGCTTTAATTGAGCTGGAAAATAATTTTTCTTTAGTAGTATACAATACAATAATTATTTATCAAATAGCTCAAAAGGTCATACACAAGGTGTGCCAAAATTTCGCCAAAACTTTTAAAAATTACAAAAAAAAACCAAATAATTATGAAGAAGGGCGGTTTGCGCGAAAGGGTTTTTAGAAAAATCGGATGTTTTTTTAGCAGCAAAACAATTTTTAGTTCACGAAGTCAATTGTAGGTGGCGCTGGCAATACCGAAAGACACTGAACAGAGGAACTGCCACTTCCATCGACTTTTTATTGTGATAATTGTTTGATATGACCTCCAGAGCATTCTATGACAGAACTAAGGCGATTCGAAACGGTAGTGATAGCTGAGCAGCATGTCGAAATAGATATCAGAAACTGCACGATGAATGGCGTCTTTCAGTTCGGGCAATGCGGAAGGTGAAGAACGGTACAAAAAGGAATTTAAATACTCCCATAGGCAGAAATCGACTGGAGTGAGGTCGGGTGACCGCAGAGGCCATGTAACTTTTCAGCCTCAACTGATAACTGTTTTCACCAAAGGCATCCAAAAGGAATCTTTTCGCCGAATTGGTATAATGGGGTGGTGCGCCATCCTTCATGAAGCTAACTGAGTAAAACACACCTCTTTCATGCAATGCGGGTATGACTTTCTTACGCAAAGGAGTGAGATATCGCTCATCGTGCACGTTTTCCAGCCAGATATCCGACAACGTTCTTCAAAGAAAACTTCCCCGATAATGAAAGATGATGTAAATCTACACCAAACTGTCACATGGGGTGAATGAAATGGCTGCGTCGTGTACTGACGAAAATTCGACATCGTTCATATGCGAGTGTTGTGAGTGTGGACATTCCCACGTACTGAAATGTGGGCCTCATCCGTCCAGAACACGTGAAATAACCAATGAGATTACGTTCAATTTTTGCTAGAGCCCAGTTGGCAAATGATTCCCTTATAGCTACATCTACTGCTAATAATTGATGCAGTGACTGCCATTTTCAGGGAAACCTATGCAATGTCCCGTATAGGATACGTCGAATTGATGACTCAAGTACACCCAATATCTTTTCAACTTCACGAACACTGCTACCTCCCATGGATGATTCTGCTGTCATACCCTCTACGACTGTTTCCACGGCAGTGACGCGGTCCTCAGAAAACGAAGCTCCTCCACTTGGTGTCCCATCCTCCAAACGGCCCGTTTCTTTAAACCGTTTAGCATACTTCGGTGTCCCAGCACGTATGACATGGAGCCATTATCAGTCTTCAGTTGCTTCGCAATGCGAAATTTTCCCAACGCAGTGGTTGCTGGTTCACCGTTCAAATAGAAGAGCTCCACCAGCAACGCTTGATCTAGTAACGGTAACATTCTCCCATCATGTAGTACTACCGAGATCGAATAAAAATGTCATGTGTCCAGGTCTTTTACTGCAAGCCTAATTTTCATACTTCTTCTGAGTAAATTGCGTGTCAGCGCACCCTACAGATGATTTTTTAAATAAAATTTTTTTGCTACTAAAAACATCCGATTTTTATAGAAACCCTTTCGCACAAACCTCACCATTTTATCACTATTTTTTTCTTTCTTTTTTATTTTTTAAAGTTTTTATGAACTTTTGGCGCACCCTGTACTATAAATATGAGGTGCAATGATCCTAAAAGCAGGTTAACTACCTTAGGGATGACCGGAAGAAAAGCTGGTGTGACGATCAGCTTGATGAGTTACTGTCACCCAAGATGATAATAGACATAAATAAGAAAATGAAGATTTGGTAAGCTTGGGTTTCTGGAAAGAATAGGTGAAGCTGAAATAGTTAAGAAAATGGCGAAAACCAACCCAAAAGGAAGAAGCAAAATGGAACATTCCAGGAGAAAAAGATGGCTGGATGCCGTAAAAGGAGATCTTAGAAGAATAAGAGTAAAAGAAGGAAAAACGAAAACTTTAGATGGGGAAGAAGGGGCAATGTTCCCCGAGGCCATCCATGCCCTTTAGGGAGCATAGGACCGGAACAAGAATGAAAAGTAGTACATTACAATGCTCATGAAAGAAGGTATAGAGAATCATACAAGCATCAAGACAAATTACATCATCAAACATTCAGTTCTATTAATACAGAATGCTTCGCTTTCCTAATTTTTCCGAGCAGTCTACATAAAAATACTTACCCGAAAAAAGAGAAAACCAAGTTACAACAACATTTAATGATAAATTTGAAATAGAAAACAGAATGTCATTGAGAAATATTGTGTAATTAATGTTTTTGGTCTTATAACACAAGGACATAATTAAGATTACAGGTGTTCCAAATAGTTAACTTTATTGTGTCTAAATATAGTTCCAAATAGTTTGACCTTATTGTGTCCAAATATAATTCCATATAATTTACCTTAGTAGAATTATACCTATATATTATATATAAATATATAATAATGTATTATATATATATAAATAGATAGATAGATAGAGAGAGAGAGAGAAAGAAAGAAAGAAAGAATTGAACATTGTACTAATTACAGTAAAAATAATTCCCGCAATAGATATGAATATTAACCTGAAAATATGTAATAACTATATGAATATACTGTAATAATATTATAGCAGTACGATTAGATACTGAAAAAATGTATTGTAATGCCAGACGACCTGCCTGGGCAGTAGTGGGAAAAGACTGTGGAGTATGACAAAGCCCACGCTGCCCATGGTCAAGGCCGGGTGGGCATTGCGTAATTGTGTGAAATCCAATTAATAGGATTAGACGGAATATAAATAAGTTAGTGATTAAAATATCCGAATAACTGGGGAAGGAATATAAAAAAATAGAATTATGAATTAATTAATAGGGTACGAAGTTGTTTCTTGAATTGTATTATTGTGTTACATAATCTGAGCCCAAGATAAATAGAATTCCATAATCTTGGACCCGTTTCTCCAATACGAGGCAAAACAAGATTTGTCTACGTATAGAAAGGTCTTAGTTGATTGACAGTGCGAACTCCATACCATCGATAGCCTTACAACCTGAAGATCGGTACGTTCATGGATGTTTAAACAATGCATGAATTAGATAATGACGCGGCACTTTTACGGCATTTTCGATAACCTCAAATTACCGTGATAAAAGAAATGTTTTAAACACATGTTAAACAAGTTCATTAACGCAAACCACATGATAATATCCTACAACCACCCTATTGAAAAGAGCTGAATTGTACTTTCTGAGAAAATAGGCGAAACCGACGAACTTTATGCGCTACGCTTACAGCATGCCATCAGTTGTAGCAATTTTATTATGAATATTAGTTGGCGAGTCACGTTATTGGTATGGCACAACTATCTAGTTCGTCTATTTCGAAGGTAACGGCATAATATGTGATTGAACAGAAAATGACAGACTTCCGTGTATCGATATATACAGTTTAAGTAATATCTCAGAAGTACAAACACACGAACTAACAAATGGAACTTTATAATTGCATTAAATTTCAAAACGCATTTTCGACTTAATTGTTAATTTAATTAACTATCTAAGCTAATTTTCTAGCCAGCCATTTATTAGTCCATGAGCTGCCCACCCGGTGCTTTTCTTTCTTAATAAAAAAAGAACGTTCGTAAATGGAAAATCGCGAATTAGGTACCGCAGTTGCACACGGTAATTATGTTCATTTGCGGTTAATGGAAATAGCGCGGTTAAGTTAACGACGAAAGGCGGAGAAAATGAACACTTAGAAAGCTAACGCAGAAGCTATTAACTCGGTCCCGAAAAGCGTGTTTACATACATATCGCGTTAGTATGTACATATCTGTTAAAAACATTAAAACTCTTGAAAAGTTTTAGCTTCGATACGCCAAAATTGCGAGTTTGTCAGAACAAAAACAAACCCATGAAGTTGTAAACAATTAGGAATCTGAATCTGTAATAAAATGGTGTAGAACTATTTTATATTGTAGCCCTGCGATGGTGGAGTGGTAGCGCGTTCGCCTGGCATCGCGTCTATCTAGATTCGATTCCCAATAACGCTCGATACCGGCTAACTGCTGAACGAAATCTGGG
This sequence comes from Dysdera silvatica, assembly GCA_006491805.2. Taxonomy (NCBI): domain Eukaryota; kingdom Metazoa; phylum Arthropoda; class Arachnida; order Araneae; family Dysderidae; genus Dysdera; species Dysdera silvatica. Next base: position 46,012,438 of record QLNU02014802.1, read on the forward strand.
TATTTATTCAGTAGGCTTAAAAGGTTCTGATTATTCAGAAAACTGTAGATCCCTGCCCAGAATGGCCTTTGCTGTTCTTGCTTGGTGGGCACACAAACGAATAGCTTATATTAGAGCCACTAGAACTATAGGCCGCCATTTTGTTGTGCACTTCCAGCATTATTTACCTTGGCGATAAAGGTTTTCAGTTTTGGAGCAATGATCGCTATTTTGGCATAGAAATAATCAACAATCCGCGATTATCCGACGAATGTAAACATTGGCGCAACTTTTAAAAATATTGTCAATAAATAAAATTTGCAACCATAATTTGGGCATCAAAATGTCCGATGCGCCAGCTCCCTTTTTTAGGGACTTAGCTTATATTATCACCTTGTTTGACGCAGAATGACCCTTATTACCCTTGTGCCATAAAAATGTATTGTAGCTTTAGTTATTGTGGTATTTTGCCGTTAGTCGTTAAATCGTATATACAGAAGTATAAAAAAGCAAGAACATCGTCAAGAACTTTCAAACCTACCTCCTCCGCCATTTTGTTGTACACTTTCGGTTTCATAACACAAAGATTACCATTGGAAAATTAATAACTATTTTTTAATTCTTCTTATAGGGATCTGTTGCAAATCTCAACATTCTATATTTATTCCTTGAATGATTAGAACAATTCTCAGCGGAACACCCACCCATTTCACCTCATTTTATTAAAAATAACACGTTCGTAAATCACTCAACTTTAACACCTCAATGATTGAAAAAATGATACGATGGCATCAAAGTAGCCGACGCACCAGCTCCCTTATTTAAGAGCCTCATATTTAACGTGAAGCTAACAGACATCAGACATTCATATCCTTGTAAGAGTATATAAAACGTCACTATGGACAAGTTCGTAATTAGTGGGGCAGTGCTTGGACTACTTTTTTAGACCAAAGCCAAGCGTCTAATAGATTGGACGAACATCAATAGTTTTATTAAAGTAGAACAATTATCATCATAATCGATGCTGTGGTAGTATTAGACAATAAATGACTCGCAAAGAAAAGAGGGATTTATCGATCGCAGGGGAGATATGAACCCACAATCTCTTAGCTTCCGATCAAGGGCTTTACCATTAAGCTTTCTTCCCCTTGCCAGAGTATTATATAAGGCGATACTAAGGACATGCTCGCAATTAGTGGGGCAATGCTTGGACTGCCTTTTAGGCTAAAGTGTCAAAGCAAAGAAGCCCAACGTCCAATAGGCGAGACTAGCAATGAAATTTTCAGTAAAGTAGAACGATTTTCATAGCAGCCGACGATGTGATAGTATTAGACGATGAATTATTCGCAACGAAAATGAAGATTTATCAATCTCTGATGGTACACGAACTCACAATTTCTTTGTTTGCGATTATTTCTTTTCGGACTTGTTCTACTTTAATAAAAAATATAAATGCTTGTCTCGCCTATTGGACGTTCGGCTTCTTTGCTTTATCTCTTTGGTCTAAAAGGCAGTTCAAGCTCTGCCCCATTAATTGCGAACATAATAGAGCCTTATACACTTTGGCAAGGGGAAGAATGTCTAACGCCTGTAGTCTAATAGTAAAGCGCTTGACCGGAAACTAAGAGATTGTGTGTTCGTGTCCAACCATGGATCGATGAATCATTTTCTTTGCGAGTAATTCATCATCTAACTCGTCTCTATTTACCGTAGACTCTCTCCCTTTTAAAGTTGTCCATCGCCAATCTCTTACTTCCATTTCCCACTTCGTTTCTCTAATGACTTTCTTAACTTTCTCACTCCTTCCCACCACCTGTTTTGGGGTGTCTCACGTTTCCTCACACTCCGTTATTAATACTCTTACCTATTCTAACTTCTTCCATTCTTTCCCCATATCCGAAACCTCTCTTTTCTTATTTTCGTCATTAAACTCTAAGCCTGCATGAAGGCGCATATTTTATAATTTTTCTAATTCTCTACTCGATTTGAAAACCGGGGTTAGATCATAGAGTTAAGCGGGCACATACCCCTTAAGTGTTACGAAATGCCTTCTGATAGGCTGAAGTTCAACATTCTATAACTTTTAAAATAACACATATCCAAAAATAAAAATTTGCACATAGGATTATTGTATTATGAGCTTACTAAAATCATTAACAAAATGTATTTACATATTGCTATTTTTTTATAATAAATCAAAATATTATACTAGATTTTGCTCGTTAAAATTTTTAATACCATTTTGCGCGCATAATATAATTGGTTGTTATTATCTAATTACCAAAAGTAATGTGCTAAATGATAAATAATGAGTATAGCATTCAACTAACGAAAAATCTTAAGAAAATAATGATACTTAATATTTTTTAAAACAATAAAAAATAAAACTTTTAAAATTTGCCATTTTTTCAATATTAAAATGCATCTAGATAAAAATATTATTACTTAATCTCTTATCTTTTTCGTCATTTTATTAATTATGCATGGCTACAAGAGTGTGCTAATTTTTATTATACTAGTGTAAAATCACCACTGAGCTAGGGAGCACATATCCCTGGCCTCAAAAATGTCCCAAAACAGCCCAGATTTCAACAATTTATATTAAAATAACACAAACTCAGGTATGAAAAATTGCATGCAACATCATTATACAGTTTCCCTTCATAAAATGCTAGCAAAATATATCTGTTGCCATTTGTTTTAAATCAATGACAACGTCATCACTCATTCATCAATTCAAAATGCTATATTAATTCCTTGCGCGCATGATAAAATTGATTGTTGCTGCTAAAAAACTAAAAGCAAAGTTTTGTATTACAAACCTGTTTTGATGAAGCTTCTTCAAAAAGCACCAGACAAGTATGAGGGTCCTTCGGCATGCTTCACAGCTTCAGCTGCACCTAATTTTTGGCGTCTTTTCACTTGATGTCGGCATTTTGTGACATTGGTTGCACGACATAGGGAGTGTGAAATTCGTCGTCCATCAGCTTTTATTAAAATACGACTTGCCTGCACTCCAGGTTGGATGTCAAAAGCCTTCATAGTGTGGAGACGTCCTTTACCCCCTTCATTGAACTGAATTATGGCTTCATTTGTAGCGATGTCTACAATTCGACGTCCTGACCCGGACGTTTTGGGGCAAAACTTCCAAATCATTGAGTTGAGAGACTCATTTGGATTTTGAGTCCTCCCTCCTAAGCAACAACTCAGTAATTTGGGATGGGACAGGTCGTTGAAAATCAGTTTTATAAACTTCATGATAGCCTGAGGTAAAGATTGTTTATGGCGAAATATCCCAGTTGCTTTTTTTGTAATAGCTCGCTGGTAAGCACACCACGATATGTTTCCTTTGGGGCAAAAATGGTGCAGTGGATCAGCATCACTTGATCCTTTATGGAAGAAGACAGCCCATACTGCTTTCCTCATCGCACTTAAATTGTCCTTATGCTCCTTGATTGCATTCCCATAGTAGGAACTGAGTTGGTCTATCTCTTTATCAGTGAGCCGGCCTTTTCCTCCAAGACACTTGCCATCTTCTAATTTCTTTCCAGACATATGTTGTTTCATTTTCCTTAGCCTGGCTCCCATGCGCTTCTGAATGTGACCAACACATTCAATTTTTTTAATGTCTACATCATCGTATGGCTGTAAATTCCTTATGGATAAAAATGTTTTTGAATCCCCGTCTCCTATATATCCACTGTATTTAACATCTCTTAGTGCCCCTGATCGTTCAAATATACGGCACATGCCTACCGCCTCCATACTTCCCGATGAACCCGTATGGTTCTTCAAACATTCAAGTTCGTGTAAGGCCTTCCATTTATCGAAGTTTGGACCACGTCGAATACCTTTATATGCATCACACCCCTTGCAAAAAGTTGACATTACTTCTTTATCGATAACTTTCACACACTGTTCACCAATAACAGTACACACACCTACCAAAGACATATACCCTTTGGTTTTCCAGGTACCGTCCCCACTAATGATGATGTTCGATGACCCTGTAAGTAGTGCCTCATCTTCCGCAGCCTTCTTCATGGATTTTGTGGCAACTTTCGAGGTGGCTAATTCAAGGTGTTTGATTTGTCGATTATACGACCCTTCTGCATTTGGCTGTGGCAAATCCATTACAGCACAAAACATATTCATCCCCGACAATCCCTGACCCAGACATCTCATGGAATATAAAAACCGACGGTTTATTTCTGCAACAGCATTCTTCGGGCCAATAAATTTACTGCTGAGAAAAGAACCGATTTGTCCACAGCTTGAGCAATTCAAAATAAATTTAGATGCTAGTCCACTGGTAATTAATTCACTGATGGTAATGCTGCAACCACATACCTTGCAAGAAAGGAGTTGTTCCAGGGCCTCAAACATCAGACCCTTATCCAATATTCGGTACCCTTCAAAAGTTTGATCTACAGGAGAATCTTCTTCAAAGCACAGCTTTAATTTTTTGCTCGATGTGCTTTCGTCCAGCATTTTATGATTTCGTGTATGTACATTTCCGGTAAATTTTCTTTTTTTTGGCCGTGTTCCGGATGCACGTTTTTTAGTGGGAATAACATTCGCCATAACACTGATAATATATAGATAATATATAGTAAGAGAAACGACAAAATATAAATATATGTATTAAAAAAGAAAGAAAATAGGATTTCAAAACCTGGATCGCAAAAACGAGGTCAAAAAACCAAACGTGGAACAAGCAGCAGGCAATCGCAAAAACGTGGTTTGTTTTAGGGAACACTGGTTTGTTTACAAACATAAAGTGCGTAGAGTAGTTTACTTCATTTGTCCTGCATCTGTTGATAAAATAAGAAAGTATGTATGTAGACACGTCTCCTACAATGCGCATAAAATTCTTAAACGAATACATGAATACGAAAACATCGAAACTAAATGTAAACAAACTCTGCGTCCCTTTAAAATGATATCCTTGAAGATTCAGTACTCTTTAGATTTTTTTTCGTAATTCAACTTCTAATGTAGATATTTTTAAACGGTTGGTCTTAAAATGGTCAGAAATATTTTGGCTTTCTTATAAAAAAAAAATAAAAAAAGGTAAATTTTTGAAACTTTATGGGCTATGTGCCCCCTTAATAATTGAACCAGAGAGAAACCAAAATTGTAACATAATCTCTATCCCTCGTTTTTAATAATTGCTCCCTCTATTTCCACGAGGATTTTTTCCCCCATAATCTCAACAATTTTTGTTTCTGAAGTTCAATGTTCATATTTCGACACCCTATAAAACCATAGATGTGATTTATATTTTATAAATGGGGAGCTTTAATTTTCGCGAAACTATTATGGAGCTTTATACTTTTGAAATGCAAAATTCTGCAGTCAAATCAGAATATAACTATCTCAATTATAAAGAGAAACCGATTTTAACGGATTTTCTCTCTCAGTAAAGGGTTTTCGTCCTGTATGTTTTAAATGCAACCACAAAGGTATTATTTTCTTTCGTAAAACCAAGTTCTCGCCAAAAGCGAGCTCGATTGTATCTATTTTCCGCTGATTGGAAGTCTGTGCTACTTTTTTTGTTGCATTAGTATGGTTCTTATCTAATATTTGAACCCCTATACTCTTAAATACATATTCATCTTACATCATTTTCAATATACTCGATCTAATGCCATTTTTGCTATTTCGCTTTAAAAACAATATTTTTAACTCTTATTTTCTCCCTCTCATTCATGAAGTCTTGGTTCGATGAAACGTGATTCTCTAATTAAAGACAAAAACAAAAATAATCTGAAGAGCTGGTACTTATCTTAATAACCTGAGGAGCTTGCATGTAAATATTCTGAAGAGCCGGTATTTATCTTAATAATCTAAAGAGCCTGATTTATCTTAATATTCTAAGGAGCCTGAAGCGTACAATTCCAACAGCAAAGAATTTTTGAATACCACTTGAAGGTTTTTTTTTCAGACGGCACTATGATAATCACAGTATGAAGCCTCCCTCATCCTCACGTTTTTTTTCTTTCTCATTCACTAACAAAAACAGGGAACACATTTAAAAAATAAAAGCAAAAACTAATCAAAATACATGCCAAATATAGCAATTTCAATTAAAATTTTCGAAAAATATTGTATCTATACTCACTCACTTCCCACAACTTCTGCCTAATGAAAATTCATGCGTCAACTCAAGCTTCATCCTGCCCAATATCGAATTTATCAAATGAAGTCCTAAGACATGAAACTTTTTTTGTAATCTAAAGAAATCAACGTTAATGTTCTTTTCATCATCAAATTTGTAAAAATCCAAACTCAAAGAAACCCAATTGTAAAATACGATTTATATAATATCTTACCTATCTTGACGGTACACTCGCAGTAAGCAATATATTTCTACTTTCCTTCATTTCTATCCTATTCGCCAGCCAACTTTCTTTTAATCTCAAAAATATTGATGTAATAACATAAATATTACGAAAAAACCGTGGTACCAAATTCTATACATAGATTGAATAAACTTATACTTGTTCTATTAAATTCTATTCTGAAAATTCAACTTTAAATTTTGTGAAAAGAGCTTCGACACAAGTGAAATTGTAAGAGGATGATTTATTGAAAAATACCTTTTAAAATATTATTTTTCAGCGCTGACAAAAATGTAATCATGATTATTGTAATCAAATTTTGTTGTTGAACGTCTGAAGAACTAGAAGTTAAAGAGCCGCAGGTTTACATTCAAAGAATCGAAGGTTTGTGTTCCAAGAGTCGCAAGTATGTGTTCAAAAAAGCCTCAGGTTTATGTTCAAAGGGCATGATTTCTGAACCAAAATGTGGATCATTCGAAAGTAGGTCTTAGCAATAATTCTGGAGCAGTAAATTAGAAAAATAAACCTGAAAACGCAGGCACAAACAACTCTTCAATGAAACATCACGTCCATTTAAGCGTGGACTGCATTTTTCAAACGATTTTTGATAAGCACTTTTCGTTTAAAATAAGATCGAGAAGGTAGTCAAACTGTGATTAATAGCTTTTGACAGCATAATAGTCTTCTATTCGCTTTTGGAGCTTCCAGTCCTTTAGATTCCGTAATAATCAATCACCCTGGAAGTGTCATTTTTCTCACGTAATAATTTTCACATAAATTCGCTTCATCATTTTCATGTATTACAAATCGGTTTCCTTGTTACTGAGCGAGAGAAAAAAATTGCTGGAACAAAAGGTTAATTGAACTGAATCGGGAAACAATAGATCATTCCAGTTTAGAAGCGCACACGTATCCGGAAGACATCGTTTCTTTCAACGTTGCGTTGTTTTTGCATCTAAATTTGATGGAAAACTTATAAAGTAAATGAGAAAATATACAGAATCTGTTACATATCATATTCTAATCAGTGTCCTGCTTTTCTCTACTTTTATAGTTAGAAGAAAACATTAAAATCAGTTAATTCACGCACAAATAGACATTAGAATACATCATTGATATTTGCACCCATTTGATATTAATGCGTATTAATCATTCATGCTCTGAGACGTTACCATATATAATTTCAAATGCAAAGTAAGACTTTCGACAAGATTTCAAAAAGGGGAGTTGATAAAGAAGTCGAGAATCAAAATTTTATTATTATCAAAATTTTTCTGATGGTATTTCATTGTGGGTCGTCACTAGGATTTTTTTCTAATAGTGATTTAAACGACAATACCGCTTTTATGACTTAATGACTCCTTAATGGTTCCTTTTTATTTTTCTGGTGATCTCAAACAATTCTATTAATTGCATCAATCAAACCTGTATAAGAATCAGGTAAGTGCCACTGAAAATTAGTATTTTGTGTCCGTAATACGATGGCAATAAATCTACACCAGTGATTTTGATTTTGGATCCAAGGGACTCTTTTGCTTTCTAAATAAATTCCCCCAATATGGGAATAAAAATATTGTTCCATGATTAATTATGTTTAATTTTCTCTCCCTCTCTCCAAAAAAAGGGAAAATAGCTAATTTTATATGTAAATTTGTAATCACAAAGGCAATAGGTAAAATAGAGAGAAATCATGAAGACACAAATTAAAATTATGTTTATTTTCTAAATAAAATTGCCATCTGAACTCTGCACGATATCCCCAACGACAAACCACTGCCCGACTTGAAATGGAATCCCGTCCCATTTTCGTTGCTGCTCTCTTTCTAATTCGTTACACGGTTCGTAAATTTTGAAGGATACTGTTCTCTTGTATTGTTGTTACACATCAAGAATACAACAACACAAGAGTACAGCATATATTGTATTGTTCTTACACTTCAAGAATCCCACTTCGTACTTTCAAGGAAGAAAGCATAATACTGCATACAATATAACCAGTTTGCATTACATTTAAATCTTCAGAAAAACTTCGATTCTGGTCTTCAAGTCAAACTTCAATCGTCTTAACCTTTAATAATATCGGTCTTCCTCATTTCTTCGTCTTTTATAACTTTCAATCTTCTTCCCTTCTTCATCATTTTCATCTTTTATGATTTTCAGTCTTTTTCTCCTCTTCGTCATCTTCGTCTGTCATCATTTTCGGTCTTCCTGCATTAAACTTTTGGTCAAACTTATATCCTGATCTTCGTCAGACTTAAACCCCCTTACTATCTTCATTTTCCATCATTTTCAGTCTTCAAACATTACACGTCTTAAAGTCAAACTTAGACTCTGTCTGGCATCATCAGGACAAACTTCCATCTTGGAAGTTTGTTCCGATAAAAGCATACGTGGCTGCCAGAAAAATTGCACACGATTTTTCAAATAACGTATCTGCGTTTGTGTTAATTCAGTAATTTAGTTTTTAAATATGTCATTTTGTAATTTATCGCTCATTTATTTATTTTCATTTACATTAATCGTATATTTTGAAACTAAAATGTAAAATTAAAAGGAAAAATACACCAAACACCAACTTATCGAATACCGAACAGAAGTATAGTCCGTTCGCGCAGATCTGACGCCTGATATCGTTACCAGACGGGTTATTCCATTGCAGTTTAGGGAAGGGAGTCTTGCCGTAACTGGTTTTTCCCGCGCGAAAAACCAGTTCGGGCAAGACGCCCTTCTCTAAACTGCAATGGAACAACCCGTATGGTAACGGTATTGGACGACAACTGAGCCCGAACGCAGTATAGATTGTATCCAGACGTATTAGGTATTTTAACTAATTTTCAGACCGTACATTTTGACACTCGATAGTGTTTATATTAACATAAGCACAACCATTTTGAAATTGATAAACAACATTTTTCTAATGCAGCGGGCTGTATGTTTTAAGAAATTTTGAAAAATTTCTTTGAAAAATCTGTTTTCAAATCATGTTAAGATTTTATTGTAATATATATTTTGAATTTATTCTTATATAACTGATTGCAAAATATAGTTTATACGAAAAAAATGCTTATTTGTGAATCATGTTAGAAATATTTATATACTTTTGTCTATGAATTGTTTCTAATAATCCGTGTGACTATTAAATAAAATTAATAATTATAATAATGATTAATAGTATCATGACCGTTTTACATTGTTGTGTTACACAGTGTCAAGGAGATAATCACTATCCTCTTGATCTGGAATTCTTAGTTCAGTTCAAGTCTCACCCAGAAACCTGAGAACTGTCCATATATCTTCCGAAAATATAGGCGGTGCCCAGTAAGGCAGTTTTTTGTAGGTCTGTTGTCGTTATGTCAGTAATGTCCAGTTTTTCTAGGAAGTTTTTTAAATTAGGTGTGATGGCCCCCAGTGCACCTATCACAATCGGGATGACTGTTACTTGTTTTTTCCAGAGTCTATTAATTTCTATTACAAGGTCACGATATCTGGAGTATTAAGTTATAGTATTAAGTTAAGATGGAATATATAGCTTCAATTACATGAAAAAACATATTTTTCAAACATATCAGTAATGTAACCTTACTGAGTAATTTGATAGTACAGTCCTTTGACAGGTTGACCTGTATAAATAAATGTTCTATCTTATTTAATAATAATAACAATAAGAACTTTTCAGCAAATCCCGTGAGAAAAGTATATTTTTATGAAAACAAATGCATATATATGTGTATATGTATGTACACACATAAATTTAAAAAGGGATAATTTTATAATTTTGCAAAAATTATCAAAATTCATTTGTTCAAAATTATTCACAATTTCAAAAAAAAAAGTGTTGCACTACTATTTACGTTTTAGGATCAATGTTGTGTATATTTTGACACTAAAGGAATTTCTTTATATGTCAATTTCCATTTAATTTGTATATTTATACAAAGTAGTACGTCGAATTTAGGTCAATTCAATTCATTTAGAAATTTAGTTAACCAATTTAAAAAATACAATTTCGATCACATAAATATTCCAATTTTGCAATTAACGCACAGTGGTAAACGTAAAAACATTTGACAATTACAATAATGGTATTTTCGATGCAATTTCATGTAAAATGCTGCATAATAATATATAAATTTAATTAAATTAAGGTGTATGTAGGTTTTTAATTTAAGATTATGTAGCCATTTTCAACAACAAAAACTTTGCTGCAATTGCATTTATGGCTGTAGACACATACTGAAATTTACGAAGGGAAAGATCAGCCTACAATGAGTTCCTGCACATATTGGTTTGGAAGGAAAAAAATGACCGATTAGCTGACCATCTATCACATCTATCTTGCAGAAACCACATGGGGCCATGACATTTCGTTCATCGAAAATACATATACGTCACCATTTTAGTAAAAGCAAAGGTCTGGAGAATGCAAGTAAGGCTTCAAATAAACCCTAGGATGTGTTACTCCACACTAGATCATTAATTCTGGATACTCCCAGAACTGCCGCCGTTGCAAAATTTCGCGTGTTGACGAGACAAGATTGTCTGCAGGCATACTGGTTCAGCTTTGGTCGGAGTAAAATCCCTGATTAAAAGCTGTGCAACGGCAAACAGCCAACGACATCGAATCATCTTAACGTATGTAACACACTAAAAACTTCTCAAAATATGTCCATAAGTCATTAACACTTAAGAAACTGTATACGATATTTTATGTACTAATATGTTCTATATAACTTTATATAATTGACGACAATACTGCGCACCATTAAAATAATTAAGAAGGTAACAACAAATTAACACAGTTGAATAATAAATTTAATCGTTCACAGCTGTTTCAATAGCCCTGGACTATTTTCGTCAGAACGTCATATATTCTATATAAGTATTTATACTTCTATGTACTGTGGGCCTATATTTTCTATACAAGTATACTTCTATATACTATTACTTTCATATCTTCTATATATTATATTTTATTATTACTTATTCTTGTTATTATTTTTCTTCTTTATTGCTACTTCTTCGTTTCTATGCTCTGCTTTTTACCTCTACGTTTTATACCTGTTTATATCTGTACATTATCACCTATACAATGTATTTAGACAGCAGGAGCATTAAATTAATCTATCGAACATCCATGTTGTACGTAGAATAAAACTACTTTCGCCTTCTATCGCGTAGAAAGCGTAAATGTTTAAAAAATCGAATCTACTTAATCCTGCTTGAAACCCCGCTTTAAAAGCAAATAAAAGTACGAAGGTTGTCGGTTGTTTTTCAGTGATCCAGAGATTAAGATGATTGAGTTATAAACAAGAGGACGCTTATTCGAGTCTGTCTTGAGACGTAACCATTTAAGACATCCTCTCAAAAAAATCTGCCCAATTAGGCTTTGTGTGTCATCAGCGACTTACGTGTTAATTGTGATATTCACGAGAAGGGCGATAATATCCGGATCTCTAA
>QLNU02014802.1:46024317-46056225 GCA_006491805.2 Dysdera silvatica
ATACTGTTGTTTGATTCATTCATTCATGCATACATTTCATTTATTCATACTCATGTATGCATGGTTCTATATAGTTATGTGTTTCTTTTCCTTATGAGATAATATTTTGGAAAAAGAAATGTAAAAGAAACTTGACATGGGCTGCGATAATACGAAATAACTACCTCGAACGAAAACCTGGAGTAGCCTTCAAAATTGTCGCCAAATTCGCCAAATATCTATGCTAAAAGTTCATTTTTCATATTAATTTTTTTACACTGTTTAAATTAGCTGAGACATAATTTTTTATTTTTATCCGTTAAATACGATGATCCTTCATAATCTTACCGACTTCAAACCTGTTTTTGCTCACATACAGTGCGATTAAAAAATATCAAACCTGGCGAAAAAAGTGTCATTTTTGGATTTCAAATATTCATAAAAAATTGCCATGTCATTTTTGCAGACAAATGATTACATATTCATAATCAGGAAGTCAGGCACTATCATCTCCTATAGGTCTTATTGCTAAGTGCATTGAACAGCGAAAGGGGTTCCCTTGTCAGTAATAGATCAATTTCATTCAATTTATTTCAGGCAGATACAAATACGGATTACATTATGAAACAACATACAAATAATCGATCTGCTCGGGCAGCTATGGGTAGAGATTATAAGGTCTGACAGAGTCCCAGCTGCCCGAGGCAAAATAACTATATAAATTAAAATATAAAAACAGGAAGAAATCAATGAAATTATACAAAAAATTTGTTTTCCAAAAGATATTTATGTAGGTATGTTTTGAATAGTGGGAGTGAACTCAAAATTTTAATTCTGTCAGGAAGAGGGTTCCACACCCTAGGGCCCATACAACCCGTGCATACCAATCCAAGATTTGTTTTGGAGAATTCTGGTATTAGATTATTTAGATTTCTTGTGAAGTGATTATGTCCAGGTGGGATTAAGGACATAAGATTAAGATATAAAACGATTCATATGGCATTAAACATAAAAATAAAGATCTTGTAAATTAGTAATTTTTCAATTAGTAATATTTGAGTATTATTGGAAGATGAATAAAAAGAGTGAGACACGAGACTATTGTAAGACAAAAGTGAAATAAAACGTTTCTGAAGAGCAGTAATTCGCGAGAGATAGGCTTTTGTAGTGCAGCCCCGAAACAATAAGCAATAATATACACTCTATAACAAAAAAATCGATGCACCAAGAAAGAGTTGTCCGATTGTAATGAAATTTCGTATGCAAAGACATTTTGACCGAACATGCAAATGATTAAAATTTGGTGTCCAATGAATGAATAGCGGGAACTCCAGCGCATCGGAACTGCGCATTCAGCAGGTGTATATAAGGAGCGATTCTCAATATGTGGTCAAAATTTCTGTTGCATTTTGACTGCGGATATCTTACGTCGACTGTAACAATGCCTCGCCGAAAGATTCGTGCTCATTACGAGCATATGTCAGAGTTTGAAAGAGGTCGTGCTATCGGATTGAAAGAGGCTGGTTGGACGAATCGAAGAATCGCTGGACATGTGGGTCGAAGCGATGCGGCGATTGGACGGTGCTGGCAAGAGTGGGTCAACAACGGCAGATGTCAGCGTCGGGACGGCAGCGGTCGACCTAGGGCCACAACAGAACGGGAAGACAGAGCGATTGTCAGAGCAGCTGTCACAGCACCGGATTCGTCGTTATCAACTATCCAACGTGTGGCCCGCACACATGTGTCCAACATGACCCTCTGCAGACGACTGAGAGAGCGGAATTTACGCTCGCGCCGACCGTTACGCCGCTTACTTCTCACGCCTTTACACCGTCAAGTCCGATTACAGTGGTGCCGGGCTCGATCAACTTGGAACTGCGCTGACTGGGGACGTATAGTCTTTAGTGACGAGTCCCGTTTCCAACTGTGTCCTGACGACAACCGCAGACGTGTCTGGAGACGTCCAGGGCAGCGTGGGGATCCTGCCCTTACTATCGCACGCCACACATGCCCACAACAGGGCGTTATGGTCAGGGGGTGCCATCTCCTTTGATAGCCGGACCCCTTTGGTGGTCATTTCTGGCACACTTACAGCACAGCGGTACGTAGACGACATTCTACGACCGGTTGTGTTACCGTTCCTTTTGCGACACCCTGGACTTACGTTTCAACAAGACAATGCCCGGCCGCACACGGCACGTGTTGCTATGAATTGTCTTCAAGCTTGCCCAACACTTCCTTGGCAAGCTAGGTCTCCTGATCTCTCTCCCATAGAGCACATTTGGGACGCTATGGGAAGGCGATTGCAACCATCCCGGAATGTTGACGATTTAGCCCGACAGTTGGAGACAATTTGGCAAGAAATTCCGCAGGACACCATCCGGGATCTTTATCAGTCTATGCCACGCCGGGTGACAGCTTGCATCCAGGCCAGAGGTGGACCAACGCCTTATTGACTTCCTCCCTTTGTAACGGTCAAACTCTGCAATAAATCATTCAATTGTTCTGAAATTTTAATGATTTCTTTTTCTATGTATGTTCTTCACATCCACCAATTTTTATCGCAATCGGACAACTCCTTCTTGGTGCGTCGATTTTTTTTGTTATAGGGTGTATATTAGAGAAAATCAAAGAAAAGTAAAGATTGATAAAAATTGGAGTGGGTAAATAATATGCAATATTTCTTATTATTCCCAAATTTCTACTAATTTTTGTACGAATGGTGTTAACGAGGGAGTCCCATTTTAAATTAGATTGAAATGTTATAACAAGAAAATTAATTTCTTTTGAGAATGAAATTGATTCATTATTAATATTAAGATGAAAATTATTTAGATTAATATTTCTTTTATTTGTGAATAAAAAGAACTTAGTCTTTGTTCTGTTAAGGGTTAAGTAGTTAATGTTAAAGAAGTTAATAATGTGTTTAAAATATTATCAAAACATATGCTCAAATATTATTGCCAGGATAAAAAAAAGAGCATATTTTAATTGGGATATATTTTTCTCGTCAAGATTAAGTTTTGCAAGACACAGGTAAGCAGGGTCGAAAAAAATTCTAAATTTTACTTTTGTAATAAACTATTTTTTTCGAAAACCTGACAAACTTGGTTGCTCATTTTAACTTCGTTCAAAAAAGTGAAAAGTTTCAGCACGCCAGGTTACAGATTTTAGAATGGAAAGAACCGCAGGTATTTTGCATATCTGCCTGTAACTTTTATTTCTACGCGAAACGAATTAGGAAATATTTATTTTCATTGGTTCCTTTTAATGAGTGTCTTGCGAAAGAACCTCCTAAACATCAATCAAAACTTTTTTGAAAAGAAAAACTGTTTACAGTAAGAGTTACTTACTTAAAAAGCAATTTCTTTTAAATAGACTTTGAAACAAAAAATCTTTCTTTGCTCCCTTATTTATTTTTTACCACTCGAAAATTTAACGACTTTTTCAAAATTTCACTGTTTTGTCTAATATATTTTAAGATATTTGGAAAGATATTATTTATACAACTATAATCATAAGTTGTGAGACTTTGCAGTTTTTCTTTCATGTAAAAACCCCCGAAATTTTTTAAACTTATCCTCTACACTTATTTAATATATAGGAGTATATTTTGTTTCTGGTAAAAAATGCTATTATAGGATTTACACGCATAATTATGAGCACATACTTAGTCCAAATGTACGGAAGTCTGAAAAATTCTCTATTGAATCCCTATGTCATATTTATAGAATCTGCATATATTAAAATTGGCTGGGTTGTTATCTGTTTTTAGGAGACAAAAATTATGCTTTAAGTTATAAATTTTCTTTGCAAAAAGTTTTTGAACCTTAAAGTCATTAACTCGGGAAAGTCCAGTTCTGAAGGAAAAGTAAACTTTCAGAAAGTACAATGAATTTGCCCGTTGAAGTGTTTCTGGAAAAGGAAATGGAAAAGTCTTTGATCAACTTTCCTTCTACGATAAAAGTGACTCAAATCATCAATATTTCCCTATTTTCATAGCCGACATATCCACACAATCATTATTGAGTGGATCTAACTTCCTTTCTTACATTATGGACAAATTAATCAGAATTATCAATTAAAACATTCTACTTCAAGCGTGTTTAGCAGCAATGAACCAAACGTGAGTTCTCGAATGATATTTTAAATATAATTTTTATTGCCTCAAAGATTTTGAAGAATTATATTGACATCTATTATCCTTGATAAAATTTTTATTAAATAACTTTAATAATATTTATAATTTATCCTTCCGGTAGTATATTTTTTCTTTGCAGAAAATTGGTGGCATTTTGCATTGGGATTATACAGTTTTAAATATTGATATATATTATGAACACTCGAACCTGTAATTCACGAACTTGCTTATCTCGAAAACCTGTATATCTTGAATCATCAATATTTCCCTACATTTTCAGCCTAAGTTCAATGCCTGCCTATTTCCAGTGCCCTATTTCCCAATAAACTATACCAGGGCGGCAGAATTTTGTGCATCAAGCCTGTTATGACAAAATCAATATCATACGATGATATAATCAGATGTTTTGCCGAGAAGAAAGCTAGACGTCATGCTTTCCATTTAAATTCCAGTGCTTGATAGGCCCTTTTATTTTTTGCTAAAATTAAAATTTATTTCAATAAAATTGAATTTGATTTATTATATACCAAAAAGAAATAATACTTCAATATAAGTTAATATTGTTTAATGTTTATGTTTCAATTTATGAGTTTGTTTTTCAACACATTTATTGTCAACATAAAAGTTTTTGGCGTATATTGAATGTAACAATTTTTATATTCCTACTGCTGATTAATGGACGGACGGGTAGGAAGGGGCGGCAAAAATAGCCTAGGGGCGGCAAAATGGTAAATCCGCCTATGCGTATTTCTAGGTTCATCTGGAATGATTTTTCCTAAAACCTGTATATCTCGAATTGCGGAACGAATACAAATTTAAAATTTACAACGTCACGTGAGTGATGGAACGGAAAAGTAAGAGATAGCAAATTTCTCGGAAATCTACAAAGAGACAATAATGACAATAAGAGACAATAAGTAAGAGACAATATGACTCCCTTCGGAGTTTTCAGTCGGGACAAGGGAATTCGGACAATGGGATATTGGATGGGTAAATTATAAACAACTGGTCAATTTTACCTTTCTTTTCTTAGAAACTGTATCGTTTAGCTTGCGAAATTTGAGGGAACCTTGACCACAGAAAATCATTTCGTTGTACGAGGGCGAATCAGAAAGTCTTTGCCCCTATTTTTTATTAGCCAAAATAAGGTACATACAGGTAATTACAAATATACATACTATTTTATGTATCTTACACTATTTTTCCACATAATCCCCACACCGGTTCAGACATTTGTCCCATCGCAGCACTAAATTTGAGATGCCCCTGTGGTAGAATTCGTCCGGCTGACTGTGGAACCACCGTCGGACTGCTGTCTTGGCTTCATCGTTGCACGTGAATCGCTGTCCTGGCTTCATCGTTGCACGTGAATCGCTGTCCTGCCAGGAACTTCTTCAGCGGACCGAAAACGTGGAAATCACTAGGGGCGAGGTCCGGACTGTATGGTGGGTGGTCCAGACTCTCCCAGTGAAATGACCGGAGCTTGTCGGCGGTTCTGATTGCATACAGTCCGGACCTCGCCCCTAGTGATTTCCACGTTTTCGGTCCGCTGAAGAAGTTCCTGGCAGGACAGCGATTCACGTGCAACGATGAAGCCAAGACAGCAGTCCGACGGTGGTTCCACAGTCAGCCGGACGAATTCTACCACAGGGGCATCTCAAATTTAGTGCTGCGATGGGACAAATGTCTGAACCGGTGTGGGGACTATGTGGAAAAATAGTGTAAGGTACGTAGAATAGTACGTATATTTGTAATTACCTGCATGTACCTTATTTTGGCTAATAAAAAATAGGAGCAAAGACTTTCTGATTCGCCCTCGTATGTAATATCCTGTGCACTAGTTAAGTTCGCGACCTTAACAGACGCAAATGGCGAGCATGTTTTTTCTATGCCTATATACTTGTTATTATTAATAAAATACCTTCAATAAGATCCGTATATGTAGGAATCTGTTTATCTCGAAACTTCTCTCCCTCGGATTTTTTACCTTCCCGCCAGACAGACAGGTTCGGCTGTATATCTATTTATGTTCCTTGATTCGATGATTTCTAATAAAATGCTTAATTGAATAATATCTTTCACCTTCTGATATAAAATATTAATTAATGCAGATATATTGCTGATGTTGATTTCTCATCATGCCTGTGATGATGTGCGTTTTTGTTATTTCTTTTCTTGAAATAAACGAAATGGGTATTCATAATTATATATATTAACATTAAAATACGCTTATTTATATTATAATTGACCCCAATACCAGGGTTTGAAAGAAAGTATTTGCAACACTTACATATACTTTAAATTATTTATTGTATCACGTGAAGATTGTTACATTCTTTCAATGTCATCTCTAGTCTTATTTTTGGCCCGTTGACACAGCTGTGGAAGATCTTGAAAACCAATGGCAATACCGTCTTCATTGCTGTCCATGAAGAAGCGCTCTACTGCTTGAAGAAGGGTCTCTGGTAAGGAAAAGCTGCTCTGACTCAATGGTTCCTTAAACTTTGGAAAGTCATCGAAGTCACAGGGGCATCATGTCGAGGGAATATATTCAATGATAATCTCTCACCCACGTCGTTGAAGCAAGTCCCACACTGCATCAGCAGCAGTGTGACACCGAGCGTTGTCATTCAAAAGAGTGGGTAGATGTGTTCAAAAATGCTGCCGTTTCCGTCACAGCACAGGACGTAAATGTTATTCCAAGAAGTGACGGTAGTGCGCGGCATATCCACAAGGTGGCAAGAAGGGACGACATGATAAAGTTGCATAAAATGCATCCTCTACAGAATCACATACTTGTCTAAAGGTTGTTACTCAACGGACCACAGACTGATGTTTCGAAGCTTCATTGTCCTCGGCTTCTGAAATCAAATGCGCGTGACAGAAATGCAAAGGAACTTCCGGTAGGTCTTCGCGCCACCTTGATCTTCGTACGTCGCTCACACTTCGAAAACATCGTTGAGAGAGATCCAATTTCACACTACCGAATTACTGCTTTCTGTAAGTCCATTCGCATGTACAGCATTGAAATAATGAATTTGTTAGACAGCTAGGACTTTCCTATGAACGTGTTAAGAACCACAATGGCTCCTGTTGTTCCTGCAACTCACGGCGTCAGTGCTGCCATCATTCTCTTTCCAACCTTCGTATTTTATGTTATTTAACAGACAGTATCTCTATAACTATCCTTAGCGAAACCCCGATTCGACCCCACTCCCTCCAAGAATACAGTTTTCTCTCTTCGATCGCTTTTTTCCAAAACGATTACATTTTTGTTTCCTTTCAATTCTTTAGTTTGAATATAAATAAATATACAATTTCAGGAACATCTTGAAAAAGCTGTGTAACTTGTTAAAGTAACAATTCTACCAGAATAACTTCCATTTATAATATCCTTTCAAAGATCCCATATATAGGTGGAAGAAGAATGAGCCCACTTGAAAACCTTTGGCAGCTTCCAGAATCCTCTAGTTTAAAACGTGGTCCGAACGGTTTTATCTCTCGTTTACATTATTCAATTACTTCAGGAGATGATAGAATATTTTGCATCGCGAACATCTTTTGTTCCATTGTCCTTTTTCTTCACAACGACATAGTGAGAAAATTATGGTTTTAGCAAATGATTTATGAGATAATGTCCACGAACAAACTCTCACGCGAAACGCAAGTTTTTTTCTGAAACTTTTCCTCATGAAGACGTTGTCACATTGACACGTCTATACTTAATTATCGTATATCCATGACAGCTGATGTATAGTCCACCTGCACCGAACTTTAAGAAAAATAGGTGTTGAACTCATAACTCCCCCTCCCTCTTCTACGAAGTTTGACGGAAGTCCTCGGCGTCTATCGAAGTGCATTATCCTAAGAAGTTATAATTGTGGATATTACTCAATTTCTCTAAATATTAATGAAGTGAAAATTGGAAGACTTTTAAGCTTTAAATTCTTTTCTTCTTCAAAACTGATAATATAATATGAAACTAATAATATATTTACCTGCACGTTCAGCTACGCTTCGTTTGTGAACTGTGCTATAGTGTTTGTGTACAAAATAGATCAAAATGATAACTTTCACTATTTCTGCATAAAATCAGTAAATTCTTTCGTAGAAACCCTCACCATTTATCTTCGCCGTTTGTTCTATGCATTCTGTATTACATTCATGTAAATATTATATATTACATATCAAAGGTAACGTATTTATTACATGGGAAAATATAAGGATCAAAACTATAACAATTCGTAGCAATCCTTTGCAGCTCGAGAGAGCATAAAGAAACTTATTCTAACATAGCGAAATCTGTTTATAATGATGCCACCTATAACAAGACTTTCTCTGCCCCGATATATATATATAGATTTATCATGTTCAACTTTGTCTATAAGGATATATTTTCCCGGTCTCTTTGGTAATATTACAGACAGGTATACTATATTAAGATAACAGACATGTTAAAGAACAAAGAGAATAAATAATATAATCGGACGTAGAAAATTAAAATAACTTTATAAGAAATCCGGAAATTATGCAATCAAGATGATTATGCTCTTTAAAAAAATCGCAAAAAATTTTTGTCAGTTAAGTTTCTATTTCTTTTAAACACAATTACCAGGAAATACGTTAAATACTTTGGGTTTTTTTTTTCAAAATAGACATAAACTTGTAAAAGTATACATAAGTAAAAAGCATACATAAGTAAAAAGCAATATTTTACGCAAAAATTGCTCACTTTTCTCCATAGAAACTCCATAGCTTATGTAAAAGAACTAGAACATATTATTCACTAGAAATGGAACAATATAATTCACTACAACTAGAATATATTATTCGCTAGAACTAAAACTTATTATAAACCAGATCTAAAACATATTATTCACTAGAGCTAAAATGTATTATTCTCTAGAACTAAAACATATTATTCAATCGAACTAAAACATATTATGAAATGGAATTAAAACATATTATTAAATAGAACTAAAACGTATTATTCCTTTGAACTAAAACGTATTATTCAATACAAATATTTTTTTTTACATTTGGAGTTTACACATGCCCTTTAGTAATTTATTTTCGCCATATTTTATATTGCCTGTAAGCAAACACTTCACTTTAAGACAGACGGACAGATGGACGGACGGAAGCAAGCAAGCTAGCTATATATTTTTTGTTTTCTTTTAAATTTCTCGAACAGTTTATTCTACAATTTTATAACTTTGTAATATATGTTATTGCGTTTCATTTCAGTTTTTAATTTCCTCAATTTTAAATCCCATTTCCTTCCCAGTCTTTCTTGTCATTCACTTTTGTATGCTAATAATCTCTCTGTGTTTATTCCCAAATATCCTTCCTCATATCTTAGTATCCAATAATCCAAAATTAGATCTGTTGGCCTTTTTTGCCATCGACTTTCACTTACTTGGATTTCCCTTACTTATAACATTAATAAATCTCTAAATAAATTCAAAGTTATCTTAACAATTAGGACCTTACCCTTAAATGCTCCGGCTGTCCGTATATTCCCGTCTTCATCACCAACGCTTCATAATGCACTGCGCTTAGCACTTACTCCTGAATTTTTAATTTAGCTGTAGCTCTTGGTGATCGCATTTAGACGTAAGAATGGTTTTAAGTACCGCACACATTCTCCCAATGGGCCGCCTCCAAGAAAAAAGGGTAATTTACTAGCTCTTTAACAGAAGCTACCTACCAAATTGCTGCGTCTCAGTGACAAGCTTGCTTTAACCGGAATTTTAAAAAAGGCAATTATGTTTAACGCTAGATAATAAATACAGCCTGAAATAACTTCACCTTATTTAATGATAACGAGCAGATGTAAACATGTGGTCAGCACTTTTTGAATTTCCAAGCTCTTAACCACCAACTACCAGTAGAAGGAAAGAAAGAGGAGTGTCCTTAAACTTCGTTAGGGAGCAGAATCATAAAATTAAGCAATTATTATTTTATTTGCTGAGTTTTTTTTAATAAAATAAGGGCTATTCCCTAAATATTACTACTACACAGATGTAGCAAAAAGGTTGTGTCAGTGAAGAAACCTATACTAACGAATACCCCTTTAAGTTGATATCAACCTTTGGAAATGCCTTGGTATTTTATTTATCTACTTATACTGCATTCGCGCAGACATGACGCCTGATACCGGTACTAGACCGGTTGTTCCATTGCAGTTCAGGGAAGGGCGTCTTGCCATAACTGGTTTTTCTCGCGTAAAGAAACAGTTACAACAAGATGCCCTTCCGTAAATTGCAACGGTACAACCCGTTTGGTAACGGTATCGGGCGTCAGGTCTGCGCGAACGGACTATAGGTATATCTTGACAATGACGGATCCACGGGGGATTGGGGAAAATTCCCTCCCAATCTATAAATCTGGTGAAATCGGTTACGACGAGCTCCAATTATAACGACCAACCGCATATAACGACAGAATCTTTGCAAACAGTTTGATTTCATGTTTTATTTTAATTTATTTTTTAAATTGCTGGTTAAATCTGGAGTCCAAGAAACACATTCACTAAAATCTGTTAAATTGTATTGAGCTCAACCATTATACCAAACAAACTCCATATTTTTCTCGCTATATACAAAAACTCGTTAAATGCGGGCTCGTTATAAGTGAGTCATACTATATTCCACATTTCTCCTCCAGAAATCCCTCCGTAGATCCGCCTCCATACTTTTATTATCCGGATGTATTAGTTTTGCCAGACAGCCTAATAATATACAAATATTTGAATCCAAATACATTGCTAAGCCCTCTGTCTGTCCTAAATCCCATTGGTCTTGTAACGTAAGACTCAAACAATGCAACAAAGTATAACGCAAGTTCCAATTCTGTTTTAAGTACAATGTGATCAAAGAATCGCATTGTCCATGTTTTTAAGGCCCAAGGACCGTAAACTTGACGCCACCCTGGGATCTACAATTTCCTGGGTTATCCGAACCTGGCTACCAAGAAAGAGAATCAAAACTCGGGTTACGGTGTTCATAAAAAGAAACCACGTTTTACGATTAGGAATCGAACCCAGGTTACAGAAGCGACCTTAACCTGGTTCAGTACCTTACCACTAAACCATCGTTGGCAGCAGACTTTCATTTTTCTGAAAAATCCAAACCTCTTATTGTCTATTGCAATCATCTTATTACTTAAGGGATCAATTCCCGGACTACAGTGAGCAGTTAATCAGTCAGCAGTTAATCAGCCAATAGTTAATTTGTCAGCAGTTAATCAGTCAGCAGCCAATTTTAGCATCTTTGGGATTAACGACAGGATTAGCGACACACTAATGAAACGCGTTACCGCTGCATCATCATGGGCGGATTTAGAATTTTGCCGCCCAATGCAACTGTTTTGCCGCCCCTTCCTATGCAGCTCCCCTCCCCAATTATCAGTAGGAACATAAAAAAATTGCTACAATCAATATGAAACCAAAAACTTTTGTATTGACAATAAATATATTGCATAACAAACTCATAAATTGGATCATAAACAATATTAACTTATATTGAAGTATTATCTCTTCTTGGTATATAATAAATCAAATTCAATTTTATTGAAATAAATTTTAATTTTAGCAAAAAATAAAAGACTATCTCACACTAGTCTTTAAATGGAAAGCATGTTTCTGCTTTCTTTTCTGCAAAATACCTGATTATATCATCGTATGGTATTGATTTTGTTATATCAGACTCAATACACAAAATTTTGCCGCCCTAGTCTATAGCCTAGTATAGCCTATTGGGAAATACTGTACTGTGCATCATCACAGGGCCGCAAAATCACAAGACCTTGTCAAGAAACCAGTGGACTGGTAGCGGTTTTTCTTCCTTCGTACATATGCTTGTCCTTCACCATGTCCATACGCGAATTCATAATTTGGCGAACTTGCATCAAAATTTATTGGAAACAGCTTAGAATATACATTTAAGCTCGAAATTTGTATCAGTGCTTGGGCTAAGCTGTTAAAAGAGATAGTAAAACAGGTAGTTTATAAATCAAGTGTGTTTTAAATAATAGAGTAGAAAATGTAAAAAGTTTTAGCGACTTACCTAAGCCCGTTACCGTTACTCATTAGTTAGGACGCATAGGATATTCTTTAGGTGATCTCCTCTTCGAGATTACAAAATCAAGAGTTTACACCGGATGTCTATGAGACGCTTGTGCAGATGTTTACCATAAATTAAAATTAATATATAACTTAAATTTACACATGCCATTAAAGGAGGGGGTGTCAAAGATCCGATTCAATCTCGAAGAATTCAGAAGATAGAATTTTTCAAGGTTTTTAAATTGTGCTAAGCTAGATTTTGAAATTCTGGAACAAAATAATTTCTTTATGGTTCCCTATTTTGCTACCTATACAAACGTTGACGACATATCAATAGGGCATCCAAGTATGCTCAATACCAATATAGTCGTTGTCGATACTTTATCGACTTAGTATCATGTAAAAATAAAGATTAGAAACTGATTTTATCAGTTTTGTCGTTGTGCCATTCTAGTTGTCATAGCAGAAAGATTGATTATAATTTTATTTAACGATCTGGAGATTGAATCATAATTTTAAAAGGCTTATGTGTGTTATCATCATCATGCTCAACCATTATCTATCTCTGCTGCTAAGTGAAGGTCTCTCCAAATTCTCTTTGAAAGCATCAATTCGGAACAATTAATGTTCACGTTGATCTATGTAAACTATTGTTTTCTCATTCGTTCATTTTTCTACAGGGTGTCTCAGCACCAGGGTTACAAACATCTAGGAGGGGTAGGGTACACCTAGGTGGACAATATTTGCCATAGAACCTAGGGTCGCAAACCACTCACAGCGCCAGTTCTAAAACCGTCCAGCATGCACAAATAGTGATAACCAGTCCATGAGAAGTTCAAAATGCGATGTCCTAATCATCTATGCACTTGAGCAGCTGACCTGAGTTTTATCTGGCGCTTTTCACGCACTGGTTGTAAATATTTGTGCATGCTGGACGGTTTTAGAACTAGCGCTGTGAGTGGTTTGCGACCCTAGGTTCTATGACAAATATTGTTCGTCTAGGTGTACCCTACCCCTCCTAGATGTTTATAACCCTGGTGTTGAGACACCCTGTATATTATCTGAGGACATTTACTCGGTATTTAATGTATAAAACATTTCAGTTATCCATTCTTAGTTTATCTTGGGGTATTCTCAACTCATTTCCATTTCATTAGGTGTTACTTTAACATTGATATTTTTACTTCCCATTTGCTCTCTCATACGAGATTTTCTTTTTTCTTCTCTCCTAGTTATGCCAAGCATGAGCCTCTCGGTACTTCTGAGGGTCATATTCGATTCCTTTGCTTCGTTTCATATTGGATGCTGTCTGTCATCCATTTAAGATTACTGATATCACACAAGGGTTTAAATTCTTTCCCTTTAGTAGCAGTATCTATTTATTCTTGGTAATAGAGCTGCTATTTCCAAATAGACTTTATTAAGAACTTAATTAATGGATTTCATTAAGGGTATGGAACCCTTATAAGAAACAAGATGTCTATTCGCTGGAGATGCCGCTTCGGAGATTTACTAGGAATTTTAGGTCCTTTCATCATCTTTCTTATTAGGATGACCTCGCAGAAATCGGTGTCCATTCTATGGAGTGGCGTTGCCTGCAGATTGATTTAAAACTTTTATTATAAATTAATACATGGTAGTTTCCACCTTGACAGACAATGTCCTGTGATCCAATTGCTGGAGCATCAGACCACCAGGGGACACCCCTTGCGGGTTGAGATTCCCATTGCCAGAAGAAATTCTAGCTTCTTTTTTTTTCACATTTCGAATTGGCCAAGTCTGAAATGCATTGTCACAGGAACTTGTGCCATTGTCTTCCCTCGCAGCTTTTTATCGGGCTCCAGAGGGCTTTGATTTATTATGTTTTTTGAGGGGGTTTTTTCCTTATTAGTTCGTGTCCCTTTGGTTTATTTAAGTGTTTTTAGTGTATTCCGATTGATGATTTTGAAATTTTGTGTTTTACTCCCAATGTAAGAGTATTTGTAACCTGTTGGATTTTGATAAATTTATTATTATTATTATTATGTCTGGTATACATTATTGTATTACACAGCGTCTCAAGGAGATAATCACTATCTTCTTGATCTGGAGTTCTTGGTTCAGTTCAAGTCTCACCCAGAAACCTGAGAACTGTCCATGTATCTTCTTAAAATGTAAGCGGTGCCCAGTAATACGATTTTTTGTAGGTCTGGTGTTATGTCAGTGATGTCCAGTTTTTCTAGGAAGTTCTTTAAATTAGGTGTGATGGCCCCCAGTGCACCTATCACAATTATTATTATTATTATTATTATCACTGAGATTAAGACATCCGTGGACGAATTAAATATTTAATATCAATTATAATCAGTAATATAAATAAAACGTATCGAAGTAAATTAATTACTGATAGAATTCATATATAGCATATATAACTAACAAATAAATGTAGAGTTATTCAAGAAAATAAATGACAAATTATTTCAAATTAAATGGGCGGATAGAAATGTAGGATAGAAAATATATAAAATTTAGAATCCAAAACAAAAAAAAAATGCTTATAGGTTATATCCGTTGAATAAATAACATATCTATATATTATGATCATTTAAAAACGCCACCCTGAATAACATTGGTTCTAAGGTAGGTAGGATTTTGAAGAAAAACAGGTCAATTTTTATTTCCAGGGTGAAGTACAGAATTAGTATCAAGAAAAATTATTTTCAAACCCCGACCCCCAGGCCCTCAACTTTGAATTTTCAAATGGCACCCCCTATCTTGTGATATATCATTTTAAACAGCGTAAAAAAAAAATATTTCTATGGAAAAAAATTAAATTGTTTCATGCATTCGGGAGAAAGAACTAAATATAAAATATTTTTTTTCCGTTATTCATGCTGATATCTCGATAGAAATAACGAACGCTGCTCCTACTCGTACCACTGTGCATGACCAACACGCAAAAGAAACCTGATTTTCTACGCAGACGGCGCACAGTGTGGCCATTGCACCGAAAAGTTGGAAAAAATTAATAACTTTTGAACGCCTCAATATATTTGAACAAACCAAACTTTATGCATCATCAAGTCAAGCGTACTGATTTTGCGATAAAAAAATTATGAGCGCCCTTAAAAACTGGGCGCTGGCGCCAGGGTGCTCGACAACTTTCAATTAGAATATACATCATGTTTGATATCATTTTAAAGAGGCTTTTTTTCTGAAAACAATGATGTCGCAATTTTGAAAACAATCCGATTTTATCGAAAGTTACAAGCGATCAAATTATTGAACTTTTGGCTCTTAACGAAATTTTATCAAGACCGGATAACTTATTTTATAATCACTCTGTATAATCTTTTCTTCACAAAATCGCTTGCATATGGTCTAGCTAAGCTACTTGCCAAATTTGGAGACATTTGCGTTCTTAGATCAAGCTACGGGTTGACTCTAAATAGGAAGACTTAAATTATGGACACCCTATATAAAATGGAATATTTCCAAATGAGGCAAATATGGGCAAGGTTTTTTTATGTTTCAGCAAGATCAACTTATAAGGAAATAAATATGTTACAATTACGGACATGATATGGTCTGATATAAACTAAATTTCCCCAAACACACCTTAAATAATCAAAAAAAAATTTTTTTAATACGTCAATATTAAATTGACTTTATAAAATACTATTAATCATAGCAAAACAAACAAAACGAAAAATGATGTACTAACCTATAAGTAAGGATGCCATGTTAAAAGTAGTTGAATAGCCATAAATACGAAAGTTTACTTCGAAGGAATACACCACTATCACTTTCCTTTCTTTGCAGACATCATGTGAAATCGCGCTGGAACAGACAAGTTTACGTCACTTTTGCAGGGGTGTCTTTCATTCCCCCCCCCTTCCTATGTCATATCTTACGCGTACACTATTCGACTCTCAATTACAAACAGTTTCTGCCGCATATTGTTAACTTTTTTTTGAGGTTTTTGCCGGAAATTAGTGCATTTGTCCCACACTGTGCGGCGTGTAAATCAGTTCATTTAATCCAAAGATGGTCAAACCACACGCTCTAGCTGTTTAGTATTGTTTAAAAGTGTCGTCAAAATAACGATTTTATTTTTAGCTATTTCTCCCGAATACATGAACCAATTTAATTTTTTTTTTATCTTTTACCTCGTTTAAAATGATACATCTCAAAGCAGGGGGTGCCATTAGAAAATTCAAAGTTGGAGGCCTGCCGTCGGGGTTTGAACAAAAAATATTAATACTAATTTGGTCTTCTCCCGGAAATAAATTGATTAAAATTGATTGAATTTGAATTAAAATGATTGAATAAATTGACGCGGTTTTGATAAAAATTTTGCCTACCTTAGAACCAAAGTTGTTAAGGCGGGCGTTTTAGTTATCACCCTGTATAATCTGGAATATATGGAGAGAATTAATAAATAACGAACCACATAATACCGAGATAATTAACGAATAGGGAGAACGTAAAATGACAAAAAAGTTTTAATTACATGTAAAGAAAGTTCAGGATGAGTTTCGTTTTATCTCAGAATCATGGAACATTCTGGAAAGCATGCTCATCTCCATTAACCCACTCATATACTAACGAGAGTATTATTTAATTATTTTTACATAATTAGTACTCTATTTTGACTTTTGCCTCAGTACTTTTATGCAAAATACAGCCTAATGAAAAAATATATACCTCCAGTCCATATAAATTCAGCAGTAATGAAAGAAGGGTGATAGAATGTGGAATGCATATAATAACGAACCTGAATAATAATTATAATAAACCCTTATTATAATGAAAACATGTAAATCGTGTGAGCTCAAATTTTTCTAAAAGAGTCCCTTTTTTTTAACAACTCTTTTAAGGATCTCCCGAATAGCCTAATTAATTGCGTTTTCCAAAAAGTTCATTATTCAAAGATTTAAGGGTAATATTATTCTCGCAGAAGAAAACAGTTACGCTAAGAAAAGATATCCATAAAAAATGGTTCCATTCATCTTCGTTCTAAAACATAGAATCTCCTTAAGCATCCTTAAAAAACCATGTCAGTACTTCCGATTTAAAAACTTCAACAAAAAAATGCGTTCACGCCAGTGAAATTACAATAGTGGATGTTTTAGTAACATTTCAGACTATCCGTCCACAATTATTATTAAAAGTTAGCAAGTTAGGAAAAGATATGAGATAAATAAAGAACAAGTAAAATAGACAAGACAGTTATCGCTAACATCACCGAAGAACAAGCAAAATAGACAAGACAGTTATCGCTAACATCACCGAAGAACAAGCAAAATAGACAAGACAGTTATCTCTAGCGTCACCGATTTTGCAAAAATGTTTAGAATGATAGATGCACATCATGGAGAGAAGTAAAAATGAATACCTGAATACAAATAAAAGTTATCAACATTTCAAATTAAGATTTCTTTAAATATTTAAAATTTTGTTCCTTTCAATTGTTTTCACAAAACTTTTTAAATAGTTTAGGATCGAATTAAGAATTCATTGATTGAAATATGCTTTTATATAAAATAGAAATATTAGTTCAAATTGATTTTAGAAAATTTTTTTAACAAGCACAATTAACAAGCAAAATTGTTTAGCTAGAATATGCCTCGCAACTTTTGCTGTTTCCTTTGTAGTTTTTTAAATACTTTGAAAGTATTCTGATCTTCTTTTACTGTGATATTTACTGTGAGATTACCGTGAAACTACTGTGCAATTACTTTAAAAATATTTAAAAATTATGTGAAAATATGCACAAAGTCTGTGAGAATAAATACAAATTTCCGTGAAAATATATTTTTAAAAATTTCAGTGAAAATATACCGAATTTTCTATGAAAATATATAGGAATTACTGTAAAATCAGTTATAAATTACTGTGTTTTCTGTTTACTAATAAAAAATTTACTCAAGTTTTAAATTCACGTTTTAAATTGAGCAGTATCAGTCCGCTTATAAAACTTGTGTACTATTTACCAGAGATCATACTAGGGCCGTTTCTACCATTAGGCCGGGTAGGCGACTGCCTAGGGCGGCAAAATAGCGTAAAAATTTTAATTTTAAGTCAAACGAATAAAAAATTGAGCAAATGAGGAGAAAAAATGAAAAAGAAGAAAAATTAAAACATATAATTGTTTTCAAAAGCATACGGGACAATTACCTAATAAATCTTTACTTTGACAAATGTAAAATTTTTTTATGTTTCATTGTTTAATTTTGCACACAAGTTCTTTTATATCTAATACATTTAAGCCTTCTAGCTCTGATAATACAACGTTGTGTTTTGAAATATTACTCCTTTAATATTTCAGTTTTCAAAAATATAAAATGTTGAAATTAAACAATTATAACATGTAGCAATTGTTTTACTATTCACAATATTCTAATATTACAAAATAACTAATA
The DNA here is from genome assembly GCA_006491805.2 of Dysdera silvatica. Classification (NCBI taxonomy): domain Eukaryota; kingdom Metazoa; phylum Arthropoda; class Arachnida; order Araneae; family Dysderidae; genus Dysdera; species Dysdera silvatica. Next base: position 46,042,910 of record QLNU02014802.1, read on the forward strand.
TAAGTTTAAAATATAAATATAATTAACGGGTTTAATGATTAAAAGTATAATAGAAGATTTACATTGTTGAACCGCTGGATGTTGGTGGTGGTAGAGAGGGAGATCTAGTCGAAAGAGTAATGGTAGTAAAAGAGTTGATGCAGCATATTTCAATTCTCGCCTAGGGCGGCAAAACACATAGAAACGGCTCTGGGTCACACAAACACTTGACTTTAGTAAGCAGTCAGTCAATAAGCATTTTCCTTAAGGTATCATTGACAGTTAAACGCGAGTCCACAGCACGCAAGGGAAATGTCCTACTATTGAATCAATGCAGGGGCTTTTAAAACAAGAAAACACTTCCCTATCATTTCATTTTTCTACTACATGGCGTTTAATTAATATAATACAAGTACGAAATTAAGGCCTTGTCATCTATGTGTCAGTAGTCCAGTTATCAGAACACTAGGATTACAACCAAGAAGTCGCAGAATCTAACCCAGCCTGGGACGAGGCTTTTGTCTTCTTTCCGAGACTCGCCATAAAAACTGACCATCGGAGTCCATTCGTAGTCAATTTTCAACAAATTTCGTGATATTAGGATAGGCAATAGTAACCTAGTTTGCAATATATGCACTTAGAGCCACAAAACGTACAGGCTTTGTTTGTCGTAAATGTATAAAATAATACGAAATTTAGCTCAAATTCCTCTTACACCAGTTCCTTACATCTTAGGAAATCCGAAATCTATCCAGTTTGAGGAAATTCCATACCTCTCCTCTCGAAAATTTCGGCGTCCGAAGAAAATCAGCGCAAAGAAAGTGAAGAAATGGAATTCTTAAAACGGAATAAATGTGAATGCGTAATTTTGAATCGTAAATTTGGTAGAACCAACTCCTTCGGAATCATCAAATGGTCAAACACAGAACTAGAGGAGCTACAACGGGTAATGAGAACCATACAAACAAAATACAGACAACTACATCCGTCAACAACCCAAAGAAAAACTATTCCCTCTAGAGGATGATGGACGAGGACAAATCGACCTGAAAGATCTCCATGAGAAGCAAATCCATAACGTGGGGCAGTACTTCTTCGAAAATAGCATTCAGTCTCCTCTCATGCAAGCAGTAATAGATACAGGTACCTCCCACGCACTCCACTAAGTCTCAGTGCCGACAAAGAAATACCACCCATGCTCAGCGATAAGAAACTAAAGGAATATGTAAGCAAAGCACTTCATGGCAGACACTATAATGATCTTTAACATACCCATATTGACAAGAAAGCCTCAAATGCATGGCTAACCTAAGGAAACTTACAACCAGAAACGAAGGGATTCATGATAGTAATCCAGGACTAGGTCATAAGAACAAGAAACTACCTAACATATACACATCCTGAAGAAGAATATAGAAAATGAACAATGCAGACAATGCAACTTAACATCTGAATCAATACAACATGTGATATCAGGTTGTAAGATAATGGCTCAAAAAAAGATAATGGGCAAAAATAATTCACTAAAAGCTTGCTAACAGAACCAACCTTCTGGCCAACAAAAGCCCTTACCATAAATACGAACCAGAAACAATACTAGAGAACAAAACACGCAAATTGTACTGGGATAGGGCTATCATAACATATAAGATGACACTACACAACAGACCAGACATAATCCAAATTGATAAAATCAACAAAACGACACACATCATAGACATAGCAATACCCAACACATACACCACAAAAATGACTAAATACCAAGACTTAAGGTAGGAAATTAAAGACATGTGGCATATGAACAAAGTAAACATCATCCTTCTTATACTATAATTTTTGCCACCCACGTTTTAATTACAGCTCAAACTAGAGCTTGTGTAATTTTGGAGAAAAAGAGACGCTTTCCCCATCCTGGATTCGAACCAGGGTCCCTCCGTTTAGCCCGGAGTGTCTTGGACCGCTAGACGAATGAGGACAGGAAACAACGCTCTCTTTCTCCGTATGTAAAGATGTTAAGGTATTATTACCCTCCGCAGGGATAACACAATTGCCAAATATGGTCAACACAAGAAAGCCTCCGGGGCGAGATTTTTGTGAGTTTCTGTGAGTATTATCCTCTTGTCTTATCAGCAACAGGTATAATACCAACCACACTCCAAAAGAACTTGGAAATACTTGAAATTGAACCAAACACATATATTGATATGCAAAAAGCAACAATACTAAACACCTGCCGAACAGTCAGAAAATTTTTAAACTTGGCACCAGAATGAAACATACAAAAATATTTTCACACTGAAGGTAGACTTGAGAACTTGGCACCACTCGTCTTAAGCTTAATCCGCCAAGTGCGAGAACATACACAAAATAATGATACATATTGTGATTTTTTTACTGGGGTAGGATGTAAGATGCAGTAGGACTGACTCATAACGAGCCCGCATTTAGCGAGTTTCTGGATACAGCGAGGAAAATATGGATTTTGTTTGGTCTAATCGTTAAGCGCAATACTATTTAACCGTTTTTATGGAACAAGTATTTTTAGAACCCGGATTTAACGAGCAAATTGTTTAGAGCTTACCCACTATCTAAAATCAAGCTACGCAAATTATATATATTTAGTTCTTTATTAATATATGTTTGCTTTTTCTGCAGTGCTCTATTAGAAATTCCATCAAATATTACAACAAACATCATTTTTATATATGCGCATTTTTTTTTATGGCCAATATAATTCATTCTGTATTATTTAATGAAAATTAGACATCTATGGCATGAAGATAAAAAGCAGGCAGGATTTATCCGTTTTAATTTATATTATCTGAAAATTTATCCGAAAATTATTTGGATATTTATTAAAACAGTACATATCCGGGAAACTTAAAACGTCAATTGATAAAATAATGAAAATAACGACGTTTAAAGAATTTGATACGTCTTTTTAGCAGAGCCTTTGACGATGCGCGTTTGTCAACTGACGACCAATTATTGACTCCATCGAAAACGCTAATGAGTTCTTTAAATTTATTTATATAAATCGAACACTACGCAGATTAAATCAAACAACAATATCAATCAACGTTTATTGGCGTAGTGATACCAGCGCCGATGTTATGGCGTGATTAGATGGTGAAACATTTCTTTTCTTTCGAACGTTTCACCATCTAATCACGCCATACCATCGGCGTTGGTATCACTACGCCAATAAACGTTGATTTATATTGTTGTTTGATTTAGTTCTTAAAATGTCATTTTTTACATTGCTGTACCCATCGACCTTTCGGCTATTCAAGATGCTTAACGATTTAATGAATACGGTTTTTAATCGGATGAATTTTGTCAGAATTTTTCTATTGAATACCCCAGAGGTGGCATAAATATTATGTATTCATTATCTTGATAGAAAACTTAGTTGACAATGAGTAATTAATTAGGTTTCAACATTTTTAATTTCAAAAATTTTACCGACAGGCGTTACGTCGAAAAAAATGAAATACTGAAATATTAATAGGGCAACAAGTTTGTTTCAAAAAGACGGAATTATTACCACAGGCTTCATTAGAAAATTAATTAGTAATTTTAAAATTAATTAACTAAATATTTCCCAATTACCTATTTAATTATTTACCTTTTCAAAAACAGAAAATGCTAGCGAAACTAAAATTCATTTTCTAAGCCTATCTGTAAAGAATGCTTCAAGAAATTTACGTAAATCATTATATACATTATATACAAAAACTATTAAATATGGTGCTCTGTTTGTGCATCCAATGATTCTTTTAAATGTATTGATATTGGTGCTGTGTATTAAAGACACTATTCTGAAAATTAAGTAGGAATTAATGTCGATGAGTCTATACTTAAAAGCATATTATGATATTTGCTAGAGCCTAAATTTCTCATGTTTGACCTTATTTTCACCAACTCTAATTCTCAGGATAAATTAAAGAAATTTGGAGTGAGAGCAACATTCAAATGTTATTTTATTTTTTTTTATTCACTATTATGTTCTAATCTGTGGAAACAAATCCACGTCTTATTTTGTTAGGTTTACTAGACTTCGAAAAAGATACTTCCGCCCTAAATTATTTAACCCATTCTTTTAGAACCACTGAATAGCTTATAATCATGAGATATTATTAATTGAAAAAGTATTTACCTACAAAACTTTCATTTTCATTCTTGACACCATACTAAAAAGCATTCATTCAGACCTCATTTCATTACACATTGCTGATCATACAAACTTTACAAGAAATATTAACGATCTACTACCAGAGTAATAATGGACGAAACTTGGACCCTCGCATGTCTTTCGCTTTGGCCCTTTGTATTGCAATCTTTTCCCAACTTGGTTAAATCTATTTATTCCTTTGCTCAATATAAAAAACTTATCATTTGTCATCCATTGTTGTTGGCATCTATTGGAGAGAGAGAGAAAGAGAATCATGATACCCCACAACTTATTGTTTAATTAATACCTTGCATACCTGTATTAATAATGAACTAGTCCTTTTGTTTTATTATTATTATTATTATTATTATATTTTGTTTTATTTACTGAAAATAAATTAAATAAATAAATCTACCCATCTACATCCTCTCTCTCTCTCTCTCTCTCTCTCTCTCCTAATTTATTTATTTGTCTGTTTGTTTGTTTGTTTGTTTATTTCCACATATTATACACAATAGGCAGCAGGAGCTTTGTCAGACCCCATAGTCTTTACCTTTTTCTGACTATACAGGTAAACTTAAATAATAAATTATAAATCAATATCACCTCATGTGAATAATTGTGTCCGTCTGAATAAAGTTTGGTTTGATTTGAAGTAAGTAGAAAAAATATATATTCCTGTAAGACTTTAGTAGTTTAACTTGCCGTTGTTGAATTAAAATTAATCAAAATTGTCTTTCATAAAATTATGCAAAAAATACAAATGTATATAAAGCATTAAATCACTTATTCAAATTTTAAAAATACATACAACTAGGCCAACCCATTCTCTCTCCACATTGTAAATATTTTATCATTTAATTTTTTTTTATTAGTCCATATACTGCCGCTTTGTTTTTATTTATTTCAGCCTTTGCCTACTTATAAATAAAGTTACAATTGGGACGAATGTCTCTACTGTAGTTCACCAGTACCTGTTGTTCACCTGCCACACTCCAACTTGATGCCGCCTAACAAGCTACATACATTGACTGAAACTACCGTTTCTCCAAGAGAAAAACTTTATTAAAAACTTTCCACCAACACAACCAGGACAAATAAGAATTGTCAAGAGCTTTGCATTACATTAACTGGGAAAAAAAATACCACGAGGAACTTAATATTTGACTGAACATTTTTCTTTATGCAAACAATAAAATAATAAATATGTTGAAATCCAGCACTACAGATGCAGAAAAAAAAATAAATATTTTCAATCGGCACCGTTATTGTGAAAATAATAGTTTTAATGTTCATGTTTCCAGAAAACAAAAGTTTAATAACTCTCAGTATGAAGTAATTTTTTTGTTTGTTTTGTTGCAAAATGTGATGAATAATTTTCTTCTATGTATTAGTTATATAATAATGTTACTAATTTTTTGTCACATTGTTCTATTAATTTTAGCTTTGTGAAAAAAAAAAGATAATAATTGTCAATTTAAAAATTTCTGCTTTACTTATTAATATTTTTACCTATTCATTATAGTTAATTTTATAAAAAAAGTTTCATTTTAATGTTATTAATGTACAGATCTTTGTGAAGTTGTATTATTATAGTCTAGACTATGTGAGTCATAGTGTTAAAACACAGCTGTAAGCCATTTGGCACTTGAACGTTCCTTTCGCATGATTTCAAACTTACATGTGTTTCACTCTTTCCTAAAATGTCAGCAACTTCTAATCCTCACTTCAAACTATCCTCTAATTTAGTATTAACCGCCCGGTTAGGAAATTTTCTTCCCCCTTTTCTACCCTCTCTCTCTTTGTATCTAAAACCCCATACCCACTTCAAAGGGGTATAATATTCTTCACTTCCCCCCTGGCCAATACCATCTTCAAACAATTAATTTTCCTCAGGGAACCGTCCAAATGACAGACTCCTATACACGACTGTAGAAGTAACCAGGCGAAAAATCCCTGGAAATGGCAGAGCTATCAACACCAACGAGTTTAAAGTTTCACGAAAGTCAAGTGAAATCAGCACGTGTACGATGAATATGTACTCGCCAAGCATTGGCTGCATTCCTCCTGAGGGGAGTTAAATAGCTTCGTTCACCGCCAAAAAGAAAAAGCTTTTGGTGATATTATATGGGCGATGACATCGTTTTAGTCGAGAAGACTGGAACTTTCTAGACGCTTGAGAGCTCTGGGTCCAGCTCTCATGAAAAAAATCGTGCTTTAACCACTGCTACTGGAAGTGGTCCCGAAATCTAACTGATGGCAGCAATTTACGTCAAATTGATATAATGGATAACTATTTCTACGTCTTTTTGGTTCTCTTAGAGAACCATGGCCAGCCCCCTTCAATAATGTATGTGTATTTTTTCTTCCTTTCACCGTTTTATTCTTTCTCTTTTCATTCCCCCATTTTAATCTCTGTCCTTAAATTACCATCTCGAGAACCAAATCAATGCTGAAAGGGAGATTTCCCATTAATTGTATTTGTTTAGTTTTGAATTCCAGTGGGATTTAATAAGAGAAAAAAAAAATGTTTTACCAATGTTGAAATTGTATTAAAAGGAATGACAACTATGTCCATTATGGTGACATAATGTGGTTAGAAATGAAACTGTAATATTCTCCAGTAACTAGAAAATATATTTTTTTTTTTGAAAACCTGAAGATAGATTAAAAAAAATACATAAATAAATATTGCATTATGTTAATTATGTATTCAGAATGGTTTTTTTTGTGTGTGTGTGTTCGGCTGGGCCATCAAATGAACCTGAGAGGTTATTGAGGGTAGTTTATCTAAATTACTAACCTTATAAAATGAATATGTATAGCTAAGAATCAAGTCGATCACGTGCCATTTATCCTTTGTATAAAAATCTAAATTAAATTATAACATATAATTATATATATAACAGAAAAGAAATGCAACATCGTGAACAAGAATTTATTATACGCACACAAATTTGCTAACAAGCAGGGCTGTCCCTAAAGGGTACGCGCTGTGTGCGCCGCGTACTCTCAAGGTCTCACGGAAACTTTTGTATTTGCTGGTTTTTGGGGCAACTTTCAACAAAGTTCAGCCTTTTTTTTTTTCCCCTAGTCATTTACAAACTTGAATGGACACAAACGAGGAAGCCCCCTGAATCCACCAAGCCTCAAAATAATATCCTGCGTACGACCAGAAGAGGAATGAAAAACTGATGAAAGTGGCAGCTGAAACCTTGGGCTTGGATAGACGATAGACGACCAGTCAAATGCCAGTCAGCTCGGCGCTGTGAGGTCACCAAGTTCAGAGTTACCCCGCAATTTCAATACTCCTTAATTAAGACAGCACTGCATACTCTCAATAATTTTCTTCAGAACAGCCCTGCTAACTAGAATACCTTATCTGCATGGCATTTGCACCATGATCGATCTCATGTCTAAAACAATAATCAGTAATCATTAAGCACTCATGTAAACTTCATCTTGTAAGAGAAGCACAAGAAATTAACTTCTTAATTTCCCATACGTTAATTTTCCAAAGCGTGCTATCTAACATGGCGAGAAGAAATTGCGTTCAAAACAAACTGTCTCATGGAATTGAAGGTCTTTTATTTGTCTGTTGTTAAATATTGCAAAGAAAACTGTGTTCTTCACCCATTATTGAGCAGCCAATCTTCATTTAATCTTCCTATACCGCAACGTAAAAATGAACTAGAGCGCCGTAAACCAAAAGCACCCGATGGCTCTTTAGATAGTAAAATAAAAGAGGCATACATGCATCCCGTCTGCCCCCAAAATGCCATCCTTCTCTTACAGCTATCATAAACTGCTTCCACTACTTCCAGGCGGATTTTATAGGAATCCAGGGCATCAGAAATGGAATAAAACAAACTATACGAGTTTCTCCTTTTTTTTTGCCATTCTGTCATTTTTTGGAAAAGCACCACATTTATCTTTAATAGCAGGAACTATTCCATAGACACAAAGCATTTCGTTATTTCTGCCGATGAAATTAGACTAGGACAAAATATCGGAAATTCTATTTCTACACGAGAATTTTAATGACGCCTTTTTGTTATTTGGTATATTTCAAACGTCGCCAATTTCTGTCATCAAAACTAAACATACGAATTTAAAATTTCCGTCTAAATGCTTTCGACTGGTATTTTTCTTTTTCAACAATTTTTTTTTTCAAATTGAATTCAATTTATCTCCTCGTGTTTCACATCGTATACCACGAAGCTTACAGAAGTAAGTTAAAACACTAGCACATATTTTGAAAACAAATAATTAAATACAATAAAGAGTAGCTAAAAACATATATTTAAAAAAAAAGTTAAAACTCTTAATTTATACACAAAAGACTGAACCGCAGAACAAGTCCCTTTCGACTTAATTAAATCAAAAAACGCCGGTGACCAAAAATAAACAGTTTCTGTAAGGTTCCCTATAGAGCGTCTCTCTGCTGAAAGCACCGAGCACAATTTAAAATAGTATGCTCAACATTTCCTTCACCATCACAACAACTGCAAAATTCACTTGAAGAAAGTTTGAAACACTTCAAGTAGCTTCCAAACTTTCCATGTCCAATCAAAATTTGAGTGAATTTGAAATTTGTTGTGAATGCTTTTAATTTTACCCGGTGGAAAATAGTTGGAAAAAAATTTTTGGTCCGCTGAGCCTTGGGTGATCGGAGATATTCTGCATTCCAATTAGAGATAGCATTTTTCTCGAAAAAGCTTCTCCAATGGGAAGCAAGGACGCTCAGCTGGAGTTCTATATTTAAATGGGTGGCCAGCTTTGCCAAGGCGTCCGCCCTTCCATTACCAAAATTTTCGCAATGACCACGGACATGAGCAAAATGGATGTCTGTATCCAAATTTCGGGAAGTTTTTAAAATTGTTTGTACTTCAGCAACAAGTTTGTCTGCAGTATTAATGTTCTGCGAAAGCTGCAACGAAGAAAGAGAGTCACTTCAAATCAAAAATTAAATTGATCCCAAAACGAAAGTGAACTCATGAATATATTTCACTGAGAGATTTAAGCACAACAACTCAGCCTGAAAAACAGAACAATTATTGCAAATTCGATATTGCTTATATTCTCTTTCTTTTCCATTTTCATACACCACAAAAGCAAGGCCAACTCTGTCATTCACTTTACTTCCATCAGTGAAACAAATTAAATGATAATTCTCGAGAATATTATCAGAATAAATAACAGTTGATATGGGGTCTCTATTTATGGGATGTAGCAGACAGGAAATGGGAAGATTACCATTGAGGGAGGAGGAAGAGGAGGAACTGGAAATAGATTCTCTCATAGCAATATTACTCAAATTTTCAATATCAATGGGGGGAATACCAGACATAACGAAAAGAGCCACATAGATAACAGTTCTGTAGCAACGAAAAATTCTAAGAAGAAACCTTCTCTGAATTTTTCTAAGGAGCTTACAGTTAATTTTCTTCTCTAAGGAATTCCCCCAAACTCTTGATGCATATGAAATAAAAGGAACAATGCCTTGTTTATAAATTAACGTAAGAACATCCATTTTGAGTCCATAAGTATTCCTAGATATTTTATACAAAGCCGAAACAATTTTTTCGCATTTATTTGAGAGGTATGAAATGTGATTCTTCCACTGAAAATTATTATCCAGGATAACTCCCAAATATTTAATTTGCATAACTTCTTCGATAGGAACATCTCCAAGTGAAAGACTGATTCTGAAATCAGTGCTTAATTTTTTATGCGCCATCATAACTATACTCTTGAATGGATTAGATTCCAGTTTATAATATCTTGACCATTGAAAAGTAACATCAAAAATATCTTGAGACAAGGAACAAGCATCAACAAAATTTTTGCTTTTAACAATTAAAAGAAGGTCATCATCAAAAGCAATACTAGAACAATTCTGAAAAGCAGATAATTTTCACAGAAGATAATGAGATATAATGAGATTCCACAGAAAAGGCCCAGAGACGGAAACTTGAGGACATCCCTTTTCCAAACAATATTCTTTAGTAATATTGCCCAGCGTAAGTTCTGCAGTGTGATAATGCAAAAAATTCTTAATTAAACGAAATATGTTTCTAGGTACATTATCATGTTTTAACAGCTTAAGAATTCCTACCCACCAAGCGTTATCAAAAGCTCCTTTTATGTCAAGGAACAACAAGATTGCAATGTAATTTTTCCTCTTACCAAGATAAACCGAATTACACAAATATAGAGGTGCATCTTCAGTTGACCGCTGTGGTGTAAAACCGTACTGATCATCACTCAAATATCTCCATTCCTCAAATGCCAATTTGATCTGATGCAGAGTATCTCGAGACATCAACCTAAACATGTAAGAAGGCTGATACATATAATATTATCAATATGAACTTGTTTGGTTCCTGTAGAACCTTTAGGTATGCGCACAATCCTAGCCTTCTTCCAGAGTTCCAGATAAAGTCCCTCTTCCAAACATATATTAAATTAATCACAAAGGAAGGAAGGATACGCATTATGAAAATTTTGAATCATTTCATTTGTTGTACTATCCGGTACAGGAGCTTTGCCACGCTTTAACTTTCTTATAATATCATCAACTTCGGCCTTTGAAAAAGAGAAATCATCATCTACATCGTAATTAGTAATCATTTCTGACCGGAAAGGTTCATGAAAATCTTCATCATTGAGTATGTCATCAGGAGGAAAACACTTCTTCATAATAAAATCAATAATACCTTCACAGCATGAACTAACCAGACCAGGAGATAGTTCAAGACACGAAATCTCAATTTTTTTACTAAAGTTCGTTTTGACACCGAATGTTTAAATTTTCCTCCAAACATTTTGCATAGTTATGTCCTCGAGAAACTTCCTTCAAGAATTAAGTTTGCTCGCTTTCAGTAAAGACGAATACTTCAGCCTTATTTGGAGATACTTTTCTTTAAAAACCTTCCTGACGGTAGAATTTTTTGCTCTTTGGTATCTGTTTCCAGCTGCATTTAAATATTTACGTAAACAGGCGATCTCGATTGACCACCAAGGAACATTATGCATTCTAGTTCTCTACAGTGGGACGGAATTTTTTGCAGTAGAGATGATTAATTGGTTTAATTCTTACACAACATTCTGTAACATTTCCGGACAATTACAAAACTTCAAACAATTTAGAATTTCTTCGATTTCGTTAACACAGCAGCTCTGAAATCGACTCCTGTTTGTTATTTTAACGTTGAAGAGATCGCCTATCGAGGTACAAGTGTAAACATTTTGCACATCGGGTATAGAAACTTCAAAAGTAATCATTCTATGATCAGACAATGACTCAACATCCGGAATTTACCGATCTTGAATTAATTCGAGAAGGTTCTGTCCAACAACCTTTACATCAATGTAACTGCATCCCTGTGTGGAATAAAAAGTTGGTCCACAATCTTCATTAATGGCAAAAAGTTGCCAGGTGCTCAGAAATTCACACAATTTAATGCCTCTGGAGTCAGTGATTGGACTAAACCAAATGTCAGATTTGCTATTTGAATCCATGCACCAGACCAACCGCTGTATGTCTTTAATTGAAAAAACCGGATAATTTCAGTAAGATCAGCGTCAATGTACATAGAAGGTTCAAAATAGTATGAGAATTAAACAAATTCAGAAGTTACAGTAGGAAGATCAACAGTAACTATATTATAGTCAATTTTTTTACATCTAGGAAGGCAGAAAAGGCACTTGAGCGAATAATGATTGCCGCTTTGATAACTTCAAATTCCGGACTAAAGAAAATTCTATACGTTCCCGGATGGCCAGAAGGAGTTCCTCTAAAGCAATTGAATAAGCGCTCTTGAATAAGGCTCTTGAAGAGGCTCTTGTATAAGCGCAACATCAGTATTGTAATTTTCCATATGGATAATTAACTGTTGCATGGCAGACTTAGACTTGTGCAAATTTAACTAAACAACACACAACAAACGGAAAGCAGAGTCAGCCATAAGAAGTTCAGGAAATAACCATATTTTGAAAAACTCATAACTAAGGCAGCAATGAGAAAAAGGCCTATGATCCACATCAACATTTTTGCCAACATCTTCGGTTTTCTTATTAAATCGAACACAATTAGCACAAACCTGAATCTCATGAAAACACTCTGAACTCTTATGTTCTCCTGTACACTTGAAACAAGTTATGGGATTTCTACAGTCAGCTGCCTTATGGTTGTATGACAAACATTTGAAACAACGATTTAATACTGTAAAATCCTCCACCCTACACATAGTCCAATTTAATCTCAATGAGGTCAACAATAAAAGTTTTTTTTCGACAATCTGGGTTATCTTCCAAAGCAATGTGTTTTGTGTCAGTGGTTTTTTTTCAAAACAAATCTAACCCTGGTCTGATTCCACACGTCGCTAAATTCATTTAATTCGGGATTTTGTTCTCCAACGCATTAATTAATTCCGCTTCACCAACATTATTAGGAATATTTTTAAAAGTAGCGTTGGATTTCTACCACTTTCAGAAGTCGAGGTCAAATTAGATTTAGTTTGTAATGCTCTTTGAAATCGCCTTTTGTCCTCTTCTGAAGAGCATTTTACAATAACTCTCTTACCCACACATTTCATGCCTCTAACACCAACTTTAGATTTCCTCGGATCCACTTCAGCTTTAATTAGCTTTTTAACATCCTCAGCAGAAGCTGTTGATCTGTAGAATCTGTTGATCCAACGACAATATTAAATTCAGAAGTTTTGTTTTTACGTTTGCCAATAGATGGCGCCACAGTTTCCGAATATAATGGGTTTTTTTTTTACAGCCGCTAACCAAAAATTTTAATCATATTTACCATTCCACCAAACTCAACTTACTCCATCACATTACTTTAACCAGCTACAAAAATTAACCACAGAAAAAACTATCATATCCCACCTCACCAGTTAAATAATTCCCTACCTACTCCTAATCAACCCCTTTACAATCGTGAGCACCGATTGAAACTATACATCGTGGGTTGGATTGCCCCGTCTTTCCCGCTTCCCTTGCCTCGTCTGTCCATCATATAACTATCGCTAATTGTTTTTAAACATCAGTAGTCTGCCTTGATAAATTCAAAACACTTCCCAATAACCAACAAATTCTCCTCTCCCTCCACAAACAACTTCTTCCCACCTTACCCAACATTTTTAGC
>QLNU02014802.1:46061929-46075627 GCA_006491805.2 Dysdera silvatica
AATCCAGTTCAGAATTTCTGTTGTCCATCGTTGATCAGTTCTTCTTGCAATATGCCCAGCCCATCGCCATTTCAGCCCTTTTACTTTAACAATGATGTCCTCTACTCTAGTTTGCTCTCTCACCCAAGTGTTTCTTTTTCGATCTCTCCTAGTTATTCCAAGCATGCACCTCTCCATGCTCCTTTGCGTTGTCTGTAACTTTCGTATTGCTCCAACTGTTAGACTCCATGTCTCTGATCCATAAGAGAGGACTGGCAATACACACTGGTTGAAGACCTTTCTTTTTAGACACAAAGGCAATTTCCCCTTCAGGATAAAACTGTTTCTTCCAAATGCACTCCAGCCAAGTTTAATACGTCTGTTGAGTTCTTTCATAATGTTGCCATCCATTGAAATCAGCTGGCCAAGGTAAATATATGAATCAGCAATTTCTAGCTCAATGTTGTCAACTTGTATTTTTGTTTCCTCTACAAAATTATTGAACATGATCTTAGTTTTTTGTAGGTTCATCTTGAGTCCAACTTCTTTACTTCTAGTTGAGAGCTCCTGTACCATGTCTTGGAGTTCTGATGGGTTCGTTGAAAAAATAACAATGTCATCAGCAAACCGCAAATGATTTAAATATTCACCATTTATTTTTATTCCCTTGTTATTCCAATTTATCAGCTGAAAAATCATCTGTAAAGCTGAAGTAAAAAGTTTTGGAGAAATGGTATCTCCCTGCCTCACCCCTTTGCCAAGTTTGATAGTTTTGGTATCTTTATGTAACCGAAATTTTGCACTTGCATTTTTATACACACGTTTCACCATGTCAATGTACACATCCTCAATGTCTGTTGATCTTAAAGAGTTGATGACTGCTGATGTTTTTATAGAGTCAAAGGCCTTCTCATAGTCAATAAATGCAACACACAATGGAAGTTCATATTCATGTGTTCTTTCAATTAATTCTCTTAATACTTGAATATGGTCCACTGTACTGAATCCACTTCGAAATCCAGCTTGTTCTCTTGGTTGAGCTGCATCTAATTTTTTCTGCAGGCGATGTGTTAGCACTTTTGTGAAGATTTTATAAATAGCAGGTAACAAGCTAATTGGTCGGTAATTTTTCAAATCCTCTTTATCACCTTTTTTATGCAAAAGAATTACTGTTGCAGAATCCCATTGGTTTGGTATGTTACCGCTGTTAAGACATTTGGTAAAGAATTTTGCAAGTATGTCTTCTACATATTCTCCAGCTTCTTTTAGGATATCTAATGTAATACCATCATCACCAGGGGCTCTTCCTTTCTTAACAGACAAGACAGTCCCACATAACCGTCCTGACATAACCCTCGTCGATAAATCGAATAAGACCACGTACTTAATCGACATAGCAGTACCCAACACCAATAACATACAGACAACCTACACAACGAAAATCACCAAGTACCAAGATCTCAGACATGAAGTACGAGATATATGGGGTATGGAAAAGATCCTCATCATCCCGTTAGTCATCTCAGCAACAGGGATAGTACCAAAAACGCTTGCGACGAATTTGGAGATACTCAACATTGACCCAAACACCTACATTGAAATACAAAAAGCCACAATCCTAAACACGTGTCACATTGTCAGGAAGTTTCTAGACATGGCACATTAAGAAGTGATGTAAAAAGAGGCTTGGGAACATGGCGCTCTGCCCGTCCCAAAGCCTGTTTCCGCCAAGAATGGGCGAGGAAAACTTTTATATATATATAGCTTTTAGTATATTTATTCACGATTAATACATTAATTTCTCAGAGAAAGTTCTTTTCCATTCCTGGCCGCTGATTTAGGAGAATCATATCTATTGTTGCGCGTAATTCAGCACAACGTGATGCACTAATTTGTAATTGTAATACAAATATATAATACGAACGTATTATTTATTTAAATAAGGATTAGTTGGGTAAATACAGTATACTCACGATATAGCAAACTTGATAAAACCCTCACTGTTGGAATGTTATATATATCGAATATTTCCTTTTCTGATTTCACAATCATAAACTGATGGGGTCTTGGTAATATGTCATTATATCTAAAAAGCGAGTCTCCCGTATTATACTTCAACTTTGAAAATTGTTTTTGAAACCATGAGATCGAAAAAATATGCTTTTTATATATAAGTTTAATTAACAAAAAATTTAATACATATGACATGAATTGAGACAGTTTTATTTAGAACAGGAGTGAGGAGAGATGATATACTGTATAGTATCGCACTGTGCTGCTGTAATAGAATAAAAATAAAGAAACTGATTGAGCAGTAAAATTGAAGAAGGCATTTCATTAGTTACATGATCGATTGATGTTTGGCTTTTTTATGGCGCAAGAGCATCTGGGCTATATTCATTAGTTAGAAATTGGGATTTGTAAATTGTTCAAACTATGTGTTACCTCATTATATTTAAAACAATATTACCAGTTATGCAGTTATAGCCATAATTTAAAATCATATCTAGTCCATGCCGAAAACCGAATTAAAGAAATGGTTTGTTGTATTTTAAGGCACAAGATAACAAGTGTCATTCTGCGAAAACCAGATGAGACCACAAATTTTTCTGATTTGCTGATATTTGTGATAAACATATAGGAAATAGAAATAAAATACAGGGTACCAGGGAGGAAATTACATAAAAAGGTTAAACACTGGTAAAATAGCAATGAAAAAGATCACTCAAGCTTTCGGACGCATCAGCAGCAGTCCTTCATCAGGAGTAATGACGATGTTATGTTTCTGTCTCTTTTTTATACTTGAAATTTCTGGAAAACCCTTCATCAGAGTAGTCCCGCAGAATGGAAAAACCCAATGAGAACCAATGGGAGGCCTCCAATAGGAATCATGGAAGAACCCCAATAGGGACCAATGAGAAACCTGTATTGCGGGGCACCTAATGTTGGGGAAGTCCCATACATTTCAGAGTAAGAGTTGTTTATAAGTTTCTGGAAGTGGTTGTGATGTATTAATGGCTTTCCCGTGTAGTTTGTAAGTTTCCCAAGATTCTAAGAAGAGTCTACTATTCTTGTTTGTGATGTGACGGTGTAGTATTTTTGTTGAGTCCCAGTCGGGTTCGTGTCCGTGTTGTAAAGCGTGTTCTGCCAGACGTGAGGCTATGTCTCCTTTCGCGAGTGCTTGTTTGTGTTCTTTTTTTCTTGTTTTGATCATTCTTTTTGTTTGTCCTATGTAATGTTTGTTGCAGTCTTTGCATGGTATTTGGTATATGGCGCCTGTGAGATCTTCTGGTGGAACTGGGTCTTTAACTTTTGTAAGTTGTTTGCGAAGTGTTGTGACAGGGGAATAGAATGTTTTGATATTTGCCTCTTTAAGGATGCGAGAGATTGTTTCGGAAATGCCGTGAATATATGGAATAGATATGCGGGTGTGAGATGTATTGTTTAAAGATGTACTATTGGGTCTACAGTTTCTGAGAATGAATCGTTTAGGGTATCCATTATTTTTAAGAGCCGCGTGGACAAATAAGAAACAAATAGACAAACTATACTATCATGATTGTTTCCCACGATTCGTAAAAAAGTTTATTCAGAAGTATTTGAAAACGCCTAGAATACCCAGAAATGAAACAAACGCTGAAAAAAATTAAAAGGAATTTCCAAACAAAGGTTTTATATTAGAAATAGCCTTCGTCATTAGCGCCCCAGAAATATATGCAGAAGGTGGGGGGGGGTATCCAGGAAAAAGTCCAAGTGAATAATGTGGATGAACTATAATTTCTTGTGGATTCAGTCCTTTCCCTCCCATTTTTTCATAAGCCATAGGGGTGCAAGTGCACCCCTTTCCACCCCCTTTGGGCGCCCATGTTCTTCGTATTTGTTGACAATTATGAGCAAGATTATGACCACAGAAAACTACAATGTAATCCACAGAATGTCCTAGAGCATATCAGCTTGAAGCTGTCCCATGGATGTCCTGATTAAGTTCTTCCTAATCGTTCAGATACTAAAATCAGCTAAAACGTATCCGGAATGCATCAGGTGTGGACTTCAGAAGTTTCTCCTACAGATGTCTCACAAGAGGACATTGGGACGTCCTAAGGATGCCTTCGGTTCGTTTTACGGGCATTGCGGAACGTCCATAGAAAGTCCCACTCATCCTGACAGGATGTCCTGAGGGCGTCTGTTTGCCATCTGGGATATATATTTATATGTATGTTCCACAAGAATACCGGTATTTGTCCGACAGTCGCTGTAAAGCTGCATTGGTGGCGGTCACTTCATAGGGGCGGGGGGTTGTAACATAACGAGTCCGGCCTTAGCGAAACTTTGTCTGTTGTGACCAAAGTTAGGAATTTTCATAAAAACCGTAGGTCCAGCTTGCCAACATGGTAAGCTGGAGGCCGCCGCTTCCTCTGTATTTCTTTCATCGCACTACATGTATGTGTGATAACAGAGAGACCTTCATCCTGCAATGGTTGGATTGAAAATGGCTGATGATAATGATATATATATATATATTATATTTAAATCCGAAGCCAATTATATCAAAAGATATTTTTTGGGACGTTTCTTGGTGTCGTGGTTTTTTTTATATTCTTACTGATC
Organism: Dysdera silvatica; assembly: GCA_006491805.2. Classification (NCBI taxonomy): domain Eukaryota; kingdom Metazoa; phylum Arthropoda; class Arachnida; order Araneae; family Dysderidae; genus Dysdera; species Dysdera silvatica. Next base: position 46,066,517 of record QLNU02014802.1, read on the forward strand.
TGATAGGTATGTCATACAATGTAATACAACCATGGCTACATCAATAGAGAATAAATGAAGAGTAATGGTAAAAATAATCTGAAAAGTCCAAGAATAATCACAGAAATTTATTAACCTTTTCTGTTAAGCTGAAAGTTTGCGTACTCATAACATGAGTATGTTTTGCACCACCCAGTATCTACAACTCTGAAAGAATATTAAATAATAAAATAATATGTTAATTGCACGCAAGTAAACAAGCTAACAAATTAATGTAATTAATGTGTAATTTCTGATCCCGGACAGATTAGATAGCATGAAACATGAAAGGTGATTTACTGCGACCGCCAAGCCACCTTTATCCATGCTCTTTCAGATGCCGAACCAAATAAAGTAAAACCTCCTTTAGCGGTCACCTTTAAACAATGGTAACCTCGGAAGTCCGACCACATATCAATGGCACCGGACACGTTTCATAGGATAATTGCTTAGACTGCTTGTTACTAAACCGAAACAACAAGCCAAGCACATAGGTAAGAGTGGGGGTTCAGCGGGTTCAAACCCCCCAACCATTAGTTAATTAATTAATAAACCGAAGTTAAGAAAGTCAAGTACATAAAACGAAAATCAAATTACTGTAAGAATAATAAAAATGAATTGAAAAAATTAGAAAATTTGAATTTCCCGCGTGATCAACAGAATTATTTGGAATGGAACAGAACGCGGCGCCTGAATCTGCTGTAGGTGTTTTGGAGGCTTACGACGAATGCAGTGTTTTTCTTCCCTAATATTAAGAAATTAATTGGAATTTTGGCAGTGATCTCAGTAACAACTGCAAAGTCCGAACGGACTTTTTCAACTTTAAAACGAATCAAACATACCTTAGGAACAGAACCAGCCAGCAGTGACTGATGGGCTTAGCTCTGATGGCAGGTCATAGAAACATTATTTCTTCTCCAACGGAGATAATTGATACATTCGTTTCTCGCCGGAAAAGGCTCAATTTGATTTTATAGTTTTTTTAATAAATTTATTTTAAAATTTTTACTTTCGAACCCCGTCCTATCACTACATAGCTATGTCTGAATTATGTATATTAGAACAGCATTTTAATTTTGTTTTGTCTATACCTGGGTGAGGGGGAATAAGATACCTAAACAAGTAAGTTGCAACTTTAAACCCACCCCATAAGAAATCTATACCTACGTGCTTTCAACAAGCCAAAAGAACCAAACGACCGGATATTCTTTATTAAATTTCAATTTTGACAATATATTGTGATGGCTAAATCGTCTACGGACCTATCGTAACATATTGGTAACGCTTTGACTGCTACGTGAATGATTCGGATTAGGTCCTAGGGATTTTCGGTTGTTTCTACCCATCCGTCTTCTGGGGGTTTGATTGAGCATTCAAAAGAGATTCTGATCCCTTGGGAAACTGAAAGACAACATGACCTTATCTTTTAAAACACGAAATACAAGACGCACACTCAAATGAGATTTTATCGTGCAGATAAGGTAAATATAGTTGACACACTGCGCGTAAATAATCAAACTACAAAAACAACATAATCGCATTTAAAATTTTTATTTAACAGCTTATGGCCATTTCTTAAGATGCCAGCTGCCTGCATCAAAGCCAAAAGCACTGCTGGATGCCACATGCAAGAAATCCCATGATGCCAAAGCACTGGTCATAAATCAATCCACTGAAACTGGTCGTGAGTCCGTAGCCGCGCCTCTTGCCATGGGACGAAAGAAGGTTTTCCAAATAAAGGACGTACAGTTAACCGGGAGTCGATCGTTAACTGAAATGTTAGAATTAGTAAGAATATGAAAAGCTTCAAGAAATTGAGAGCAGAAGGTAAAAGAACTTTTTCTATCAGATGTGTCTTTTCGAAAGAAAATTTATGACCAGCCTCCCACGCATGTTTGGCGAAAACCGATTTTTCCAGTTGTTATTTGCGTACGTATGCTTCGTGCTCTTTGATAAGATAAAGTTAGATAACTTTATTAATATGTTTTATTAATTGAAATTTGAGCCAGTTTAAAATTAGTGACCTATAAAATCTTTATCAAAAAAATTAAAATTGCAAGTATGAGTTAAATAAAATTTAAGCCACTTTTTATTTATCAAAACCAAACACGCTCGTCTCATTTCGTTGTCTTCGTTTAAAAGAGTAAAAAGTTGCACAGCGTAAAAAATTTAAATTTTTTAAATGACGTAAACTTAGAATATTTTACATATGTGCATGTATGACTTACCCAAGTTTACAATTTAAATTCTTAGCCAACGAAATAATTCTCTCTGGTAACTTCTTTTCAAAAAAATCTTGTTAAAATATTTTAAAACTAAAAGAGTCCAAATTTTTTATTAAAAATATTCATTACGCAAGTATGCTCTTTAAAACTGATCATTAATTCATCTTTGATGGTCTAAAAAATCCCACGAAGTGTAACAAAAAAATTTTGTATTTTCTTTCACGATCTTCGCAATAATTGAAATTTTGAAAAGGAGTTATTTTACATTGTTTTCCTATGGAGTTGACCCCTTTTCAAAATGGCCGATTCAATTAGAGTTTTTTTTACAATTTTCAAGCAAAGTTGAAAACATTTGCATAATTCATTATGTCGCCTGCAATTTTCGACTTTTTAAACGTATTTCATAGGAACTGGGTATATTTTATACTGGCGGAAATGTTATCATACAACTTACATGAAATATACTATATTAAATCCAAAGTGGTAGCTCAAAACTACGAAAGCTTGTAAAACTGTGTTTTTGCGATGTAAATTCCTTCAAAATGGCTCATCTTACGAAACAACATTTTTAAGCATATCTGTAGTGCAAAAAAGGGAAATACAGGCGACTAACGTTTTCTCCAATCGGATGGACTTAAGTACATCAACCCACACTTTTCTTTTCAACTCCGAATCACGTGTGATCTTTATCATCGTCATCATCATCATCTTCTTCTTCTTCTTCTACTACTACTACAACAACAATAACAACAAGATACTTGAGGCCCCTTAATTTTTTAAATTTTATGCCCCTCAAAAATATGTATTTTACTTAAGAAACCATTTGACCTTAAAAATGATTTACGCACAAGAAATTGTCTCTCTCTCTCTCTTTTAAGGAAAATATTTCCTTAGTAAACGCAAACATCAATTATATAATAATTACAGAATATGGACACAATAATTAATGATTTAGAGAACGGGAACACAACGGAGATCAGTTCTTTCCCCTCCTAAAAGCTTATTCAAATCGATAGTATTACTGCTACATATAGTCACTGCATTCATTATAGTCAAGGTTAAAGAAATTAGGATTCGTTTTGGCTTTCGATGCATTACCCAACATAAGTAGACTGCCATCATCTGATATTACCACAGCATCGACTATAATAACTTTAGTAACGACCATATTGACTCTAATAAATATCAATTCCAGTCTCCTATATAGGACGTTGCTTCTTCGACTTACATTTTCGTTTGAAAAACAGTCCAACTAGTGCCTCACTAATCGCGAACTTGCCCATTTTAAAGCTTTGTATTGGCTCACAGAGGAAAGTTTGATCAAATCGTGTGGCTCAGTGGGAAAAGCAATTGACCGGTTGTCAAGAAGTTGTGGACCCGATCTCCACCAAATATCATGAACTCATCCTTTAATTCGTAATATTTCATCTATAGACTATTTTAAACATTTATAGCATTATAGATGAAAAGGGTTCAAGTGATATTTCACAGATCACGTAAATCATGTTTCCACCTTGGTTTAACATAGTAGTTCTGAGCCTTTTTATCTTATTACCACATGTCCAGTTTCTTATTAAAAAAATGTGCAGGAGCCCTAATATTATGATAAATCGATTAAAAAATCAAATGGCTGCAAAAGAATCGATAAATCATATCAATTGTTTATGTCCATTTTTCTGGACAACAAAATTCATGACTTTAATCTCAAATTCATTACTTTTTCATGACAGCGTCTATTTAGGGGTTCTGGCTAATATTTAAATAATCGCCAAAAATGAAGAAGTACTAGAGCCGGGCTCCGGTGGGCTCCTGCCCAATTTGAGCTCTGCATATGCCTAGCCACTAAACTTCTACAAATGTTATTCAAAAATACCAAAAGGGTCGTTATTTATCACTAAATGGACAAAAACATGAATGTAAGCATAAATCAGTGCAAACATGAGGAGAAGAGAATTACAAAAAAATCTTCTACAAAATTTCCACGATGTTTTACAATTTCTCTGAGGAAAACACACTTTAAGGAAACACTGATTTAACATCTTAATCATATAATTCTAAGCTCCATCTAGACCAGTGGTTGTTAACCTTTTTCAAGCCGCGACCCACTTTTACAGTAGCTAAGTAATCCGCGACACCCCCTTTTTATAGTAACCAAAAGATCTGCGACCCCTCTGTCCGCCGCCGCCACATTTGCAATAATAAAAGCATTTTTAAGAGAGTAAAGGAAACACATTAAATAGAAAATTATATTATATTAATTATATATATTAGATTAATTGAATATTATATATATTAGATTAATTGTGACTATTATATATTAGATTAATTGTGACTATTATATATATATTAATTGTGTATATTATATTGATTATATATATATTATGATTATATATATATATATATATATTAATGTATATTATAGATATAAAGTTAACAACGATTAGTAGAATATTGCAATGTGTGTAGTGATGTTGGAAACATTATTTCGGGCATTACTTTGTATAAACATTTCAGGCATTATTTTGTTATCGCTCGATTCCTATAACTTAGTTTGCTACTAACCCCTAAAGATAAAATAAATATCTCGTTCTAAATCATTGTTTTGTTCACAAAATGAATACGCAACATCAGAGGCGTCTTAAAAAAAGTATGAACTTGTTAAAGTGCCAATTCCCGAGACACTATAAACTCTGCTTTTGGGTGCTACTAAAAAAACATACATTAATAATATTCTTTCAGTGAAGCTGGACGGAGCTGGAAGAATAAAGAGCTACATTTGAAAAGTCGATGGGGTTCTTGTGAAGCTTCCAGAATCCTCTATTTTAAAACGAGGTCAGTTACGTGTCAACTCTTCCCAGCGCCGCTCAATTACTTTGGGAAAAGATAGAATATCCTGTATCGCGACCCCTTTTGTTCCATTTTCCTCCGTCTCTTTCCCTTTTCTTCACACCGACGCAGTGAGGAAATTATGGTTTAGCCAGTGATTTATGAGACAGTGTCCAAGAAGAAGTTGCGGTGTGGAACATAAGTTTTTTCCGGAACTATTTATCATGAAACTGTTCCGCTATATTGACACGCCTATTCTTCCTTCTCATAGATCCATGGCATCAGCTGGCGTGTGGCCTACCTACAGAGCTTTAAGAAAAGCAGGTGCTTGGTTCAGAATCCTTTATCTATTAAGTTCGACTCACATTTTATTTTAAACGTTCAGCGCAAAGCTTTAGAAAGCTACTGAAGTGCAACAAAACCTCTCATTAAAGGACACTCGCCGGACAGAAAGATTCGTCCATATAAGAGTGGTGACCATAGAAGGGAGGATGTTATTTTGAAGGAATTTTTGCCAGTAAATTTGTATCTCAACGTATAAACGTGATAACTGTTTCTAAGGGGTATTCTTTAAGAGAGATTCTAGCGTATACGCTTGTTCGAAATTTTGCGCCTTGATCTTGCTTAATTCATATATACGCAGCTTAAGTGCAAGATGAGCGATTTTTAGAATAGAGGGATTTTCCCTATTATAGTTCAAAAAGAATAAGATAAATCTATTGGGAATTTATCAGTTTTATATATATACAGGGTGTCCCAGAAGGTCGTTGACAAACTTCTAGGGGTTGTAGGGACACCAAAGGAAACATATCGGCCAATGACAACAACTCATTTGTACGTAAGTTATTTTGAACTATAGCTGCAGCTGCATTTGAATAATATTTTAGTCACCTTCGCTCTGTAATACTGAAGTATTCTCTGAAATATCTATTTTGAGTATCGATTTTAGATACTCGTTTCATCCTCTTCGTTTCGTTTTTTTTTTTAACAGTGTTAATCATTACGAGGCTATCGTGTCCTAATATTGAAGTAAAATAAAATATAGACGAGAAACAAACAAAAAATATGCACATACAGGAAAACCTCTTTGGACGGCCACTTTTATTAACGAACAATTTATCCCGAACCGGATCCCCCCCCCTCCCCAATTAATCCAATGCTAAATTGACCTCCATTCAGAGAGCATCGAAAGTCATTCCTCCTCCACAAGCGACCACATTTTAGAAACTGACACGATGAAAGAATTTCACTTCCTGTTCATCTTTTAATTGCCAACGGAGTAAGCAAGAGATGACCTTCCACTTTAAGTTTTTATCGTTATAAAATATTTATTTTAATTTAATATCAAATTCAAGTTTTCAAAATCCTTCTTTTTATATCTTTTAGGCTCTCAGTTTTATTCCGATGAAGAACATGAGTCAAAAAACTCTCACGAAAAAAATTTTTACTCTCTCCTCGGTAAGCGCTCAAAGAAGTGGATAGATTAATGAACATTTTGCAGTACCTGTTGAAGACAATAGTATGTGTCGTTTATTTTCAAAACTTCAAAATTTTTTAGAAAAAAAATGTAACAGAAAAAATTATAACATGAGAAAAACTACCATTTATTCCTTATTTTTAAAAAGTTGTAAAATTCATAGTTTGCAAGAAAATTTCACATTATTAAATCCTAGTTTTAATTTTTATGTTTTGCATACTAATGTGTCGCCAATTTTGAAATTCATTTATGTAATTTCAATGGATTTTTTGTTTAATTTCAAGTTTATTACCCCTTACTATAGACATTTATTAAGGAACCATTTCTCTATGGGCGTTTATTTTTTCGCGGAACATTGGATGACATGCTAAACATTCGTTACAGGATGGGGCTCTGAAAGTTACAGGGGGTCAGAAAGACACAGAGGGGGCTTAAAATTCGTTAATATTTTGATGTATTTTATTAATATATTTAATAATACTAAATATCTAAGCGGACTGATATATTTAACGTTAATAAATAATTTTTAACGTAAGTTTTGCATTAAGAAATACGTTTTAGTATACATCTCTATAATTTCCCCAATCCTTATTATAAAGTATATGAAGATTCAAACGTATGTAAAAAAAATTACATACACAAGATCTACGGTAGAAAGCTATTTTGAATACATTTTTAACGTCAAAGAACAATTTCCATTGTCATGTACAATTTCGTACAAAACAAAAAATTTAAAATAAAATTCTACAATACTTGATTTTTGAGAAAAAATATTTTCCAGGTTGGGGCTGACTACATTTCCAGGGGGGGCTCAGCCGCCTATAGCCCTATCCTGGCTACGGCTCTGGTTCAGTCACCCCTTTATTCCAAACCATTAACTAATACCGAGTAAGTAATTGAATTATGTAGCATTGGCGAAATATTCGGAAAGAAATATTAACCAAAAAAAAAAAGCAACTCCAAAAAGAAAGCTTAAAGTTGCATTAAAAATTCAAGTTTTACTTTTGAAAACTTTTGTTGTCCATATTTCATATTTCGTTTATCACCGCGCTTTACAATGTCATTCGCTTAAAACAAGATACTAAATTTTTAATTTAACCACAGTTTAAAATAATCGCAGTTGGGCTGGTTTTAAATATCACGGCCATTTTCAAAATGAGTCTCTTTCAAACAAGTAAGGGTGATTTAACAGCTCTTTAACTAAGTTTAGCTGCCAAATGGTCGTCCGGCTCAACAACACATACTTATTTTTTTAAAAAATGCAATTATGCATAATGAGGTAAAATAATAATAGCTTGAAGCAACCTTACCTTACTTAATGGTGATCATGCCCCTCTTTAGTAATGTGTCACACTTTTTAAATCTCGGAGCTCTTATCCACAACTGCCTGTAAAAGCAAAGAAAGAATTTTGGCCTTAAATTTTGAAGTGCAATGAAGCGAAATTCGTTATTTACTTTCTAATTATTGAAGTATCGGAAATAAATCGGTAATTTTAATCACTAACTCCTCTCCTATACCGAATTAGTATAATCGTTTTGCCTCTTTTATATACCGTTGCGCATTAAAACCCCTCTTATAGGACACCCCGTATACATGGTTACCATGTTTTCTCACTGTCAGATAAAAGTTCTTCAAAACTCCCTTCACTATAATACTTCCCTCTTTTACTGATATCCTTCTTCTATGGACGAATAGCTCTGTCTGGCAAGTGTCCACTAATGAGAGGTTTTATTGTATCTGTTTTTGTGCGCTTACGAAGTTTTTATTTAACTTTAATCATAAATTAACAGTACCTAACTCCGCTGCCTTTTAAGGTTTAAGTTTTCAAGAACTTAGTTTAACGTTCTATTATATGATACGAATGGCGTTTGACATTACAGCTAATTATTAATGAAGCTTATTATTCATTTTATATTTAGCGAGTCTTAGTTACAATCTCTGATACGTGAGGATTGCCTTGATCAGTATGCCTAGATTCATTAGTCACCCCAATAGCGAGTCTCTAACACGCCTAGTAAAAAGTGTATGTTGATGGAAGATGCATTAGTGAGCGTCCAGTTAGTGAAAATTAATTTAACATTCTACTATATGACGCATGTGTGGTTTGAAATTACAACTAATTATTAATGAAAATTATTTTTTTATTTTTATTGTGCCTTAGTTATAAACTCTGATACAAGAGTAGTGTCTTGATCAGTGTACCTGGGTTCATCAGTCATCCCAATATGGCATCTTCGACACACCTATTAAAATGTGCATATTGATGAAAACTGCATTAGTCAGTGCCTAGATAAATGAAAGCTTTCCAAACAGTAGCTATTTTTGGAATCCTATTTCTCTGTCTCCATATATGCGATCTAAATACGTTAAAGTTCCCAATCAGCGTATAATGTAAGTATCTTACTCCAAAAGTAAGGCTTAGCCGTCTATTCCTAGCGTAGGCAGAAGGGGATTGATGGGATCATAAGCCCCACTGGGATGCAATTTTGTATATATAATAATAATATGTATTTTATTTATCGCAGGAGACAATGAACACGCTCCTCAAGTACATGCTTCTATAT
>QLNU02014802.1:46075987-46094263 GCA_006491805.2 Dysdera silvatica
GCTTCCATTAGTTACTTGCCCAAAAATACTTTTATCCAATATTCTAGAAATTTCTCAGAATCAGCCTGGCACACAGCCAGCGCTTAGTTTTTCGTAAGCTAAATGCAATTAAGACATTAAAAATTTCTTTCAAGTGATTATTTGTTTAGTTTGATTGTTAAGTGTCTTTGTTAGTTTTGATAACATTAAGAGTAAGTTTCGTTTAAAGTAAATTCCGCTGTTAAATGGCACGTAATTTCCAAGCTTTCAACTCAATTTTGGGAAATGTGTCAGAAATTTAACGTCGGTTTCAGCATTTCGGAAGAATGTAAACGATCACTGGTGCATATTTTAATTGCTTGTGCTTTAAATCCTACGCAGTTTTTAATTTATTTATACGATTTTATTTAGAAGTATTTTTTATTGAACTTAAGATTGTGTCATTCCACTCCTGCTATGGCTTGCGCTAGAACTGGTAGAACCTTTTGCGGCTCATAATAGACAAGAAAATGAAAATTTTAAATACACTCAGGATAGACAAGAAACGAGCGACCCATGTTACCGTCCCAGTACTATGGCTACTGAGCAGGGAACACAGCCATGCGAAGTTGTTTTCTCATATTTACAGACCTTTAGAAGCTCCTTCTATAGAGGCTTCTTCGGTTAGCATATTTCTTAATTTTTCTTGTGTTATTTTCTTTGTGTTTGTTTCTATGGGCTTAGAGATTGATGTTAAAATAGGTTTTTACTGTAAATGATTACCCCTCTTTCCCACTTGTCTACTCACTGGCGTACGCAGGGGGTGTTGATGGGGGTTGTAACCCCCCATTGCAATGAAATTTTGTATATTGAAATATGCGAATTGTAGCACTGTAATTCTTCATTGAGCCTATAGCCCCCGCTTATGAAATTTCTGAGTAGGCCCATGTGTCTACTCTGGAGGGTTGCGAAGCATATTCTGTGCAGTGTTTGGGATTATAGCACTACTTTCGGCGGCTACTACTTCCAAGTCCGTCTTGATCATAAATCTGTCTTTCTCTCATTTTACTCCAAACCCAAAATGAAACAATTTTAATAAATGGTATATTCGTAGGAAAATAGCGTGAACTGACATTATTACGGTATGGCAGTTCTATAGGGCATGGCATCTCAGACATTAAGGGATATTTCTTATATCGTTTGATTCCTCAGTTTTGTGCAAATTGAATTTCAACCACTCTTTCTTTTGCAATTCTAATCCATAATCTTTGAATGCGCAAAGCTTGTACCATTAGCATACGTAGTCAATTTACATGGGGGGGGGTTACAGAACTGCAACTCCATATATTCATATGCACATATACAAAATAATATTGCAATGGGGGTTAGGACCCCATCAACCCACCCCTTACGTACGTCTGTGGTTTGAACGTTGCAGTTTATTTTTGTTGTCTAGAACGATGAATCACCAGCTCGAAGAATGTTGTTAGTAAAACATCATTTTAAACATTAAATCCGATGCAAGTGGTTTTTTCCATGTCCCGTTGTTTTGTTTTATTTCCATTGTAGGGTTAACCAAATCATGTGTCTGGTCAGCTATTTTCTTCCCATTAATATATTCAGTGATATGTATTATTCTTTTTTCTTTTCTCACGTTTTCTACTGTCATTTAATATGGGGATTCACTACAAAAATCAATATACGAAGATTTCAAACACATGACAAATTACTTAACTTAATAAAACTAAAACTTGCATCGCTCACTTATATTTTAAATTCTTGTTTGGTCCGATGAATTGTGCCATGGAGGCAAGCGTCATTCACTCGCCATCGCACAAAAGATACCCTTTTAAGGGAATACAAATCCACTTCTCTTCTAACTTTTGAACGATGGTTAAGAAAACCCGACGAGAAATATTCGAGTGAAAATTGAAAAATTTTTATAGCTGTCAATAATTGCATTTCTCGTCTTCACATAGAAATCTTTCTCCTCAGTCAAACTATATTTTTGCCCAGGGCCGGAATGGTTACAAGAGGGCGCGGTGAGGAAAATTTTGTGCGGAGCGCTAACTGGCTTAAATGTACTGGGGTGGATGCATAGAGGAGTATTTGCTCACGATGTTCATTTTCAAGTATTTCCAGTCAGTCAACTAACGTTTTAGATATTGATTTGCAAAATTTCCGTTTTCTATTAACAATAATCTACCAAACAGTCTAATTTCAGAGATCATAAATGGTAAGCGCCTAGTAACTTCAGTTTGATTGATATTAGCTTTGGCAGCAAATCATGAAATGAGATGAAGTGAAACATTTTGAATCTAAGTTTTTGACTTGTTTTCTTTCTTGCTTATTTAGATAATATCTGAGACAACTATACATAACATGTACACACAACACTACAATTTAAGTTTCCTTAATAATTGTGAAAAAATCAACGCCAATATGTCAATAAATTTGTTGTAGTAACATCAAAGTCTTTGTTAATATAGAACAGCATGAAACTTTCAAGGAGTTCTTGTCCAATTGATGATCGTAGGCGATTTTTAACGATCTGGAGTACAGAGAAGGCTCTCTCAGGTAACTTGGGAGAAAGATAGCGTAAGTATGAACTTATATTCTACATGTAGTAAATCATGGATCGAACATTCTGATTTAAGTTCATGCAGAAATTCAAGAGTGCAAACTAAACGCTTTTGCTATCTTTGCTTGTCGTCACATGTCTGGATTGTTTCAATCATCTCGTCGTAGTCTTTATAAAAGACTTTTTCTACAGACTTTTCTGAGATTATTTGCTCACGCTGTTGTTGTTGGTTGAGTTCAGGAATAGGAACATTAAGACCTCCTTCACCCTCGGGCGAGTCATTTGGGTGAAAATCGACTGAATCCACATAAACAGAAGCCGAATTGGCATCTGGTGCTGAAGCCATTAAGAATAAATTAGGGCAGTAATCATCAAAATGCATTGCAAGTTGATACAGTTCTCGCTGCAGATTCAGATTGTCCTCACAAATCAGTGATGACAACACTTAAAGTGCATCTTCAGAAAACTTGTCATTCTGCTTTTAATTTGATTAAAGTTCCCTGAACCCATCCAAAAATAGTAGCTAATAATGCTCCATTATGATGGAATCTCACGGATATTTTCTGCTGTGATAGATCAGAGATTATATTGAAAACACCAATTTCAAACTCTTTTACAGGTGATGCCAATATTTGTCGTGCTTCATCATGAGCAAACTTGCCAGTTTGTCGGTTGAGAATTGGGCCCCGCCTGGCCGGAAGGTCAACTTTAATTGTAATGTCAAGTCCTTTATCCACGAATTTCTCCTGCATGAATTCGGAGAATCGTCTGTCACTTATGTAAACTTGTTCAAATTCTGCTCTTTTTGAGAGGACTTTTTTATTCATCGTCTTTACAGGGTTTGAAGCTGCAACGTCGTCAATGCCCTGAATTTGCAGATAGGATGAAGCAGGTGATGCGATATTGAACAACTCACGGTACACAAATGCAAAAAGTATGTTCTTAAATTTGTACCAATTCTTAGAAACTTTGAAATTGAAGTCATTGCTGTTTTCTATGGTTTAGAGCGTTTCGAGCATTGTGAAGATTTTTGTGCATTTAGGCACAGGTGTATTGGTATTGTCAAAAAAAGTTGACTAATGCTCTACCTTTTGCTCCACCAGCGTGTGTCAAAAACCTTCAAGAGACCAGGTAGTAAAGCATATCCTTCAGCAGATTCTTTATTTATTTCTATTCAAACGAGTATTCTCTTGTGGGACTCAGAAAGGAAAACTACAATGCTTTGCATCATTCTAGGGAAATCTTTGACGATCTTATATGATTCAGTTGCATTCGCCATAACAAGATTCAAAATACGAGCTGGACAATGGACGCGTTCCTTCCTGTACTTCTAAATTTCGGGGTAGTTTTTTCTCCGTCCAGCATAAACTTATAACCAGAAATCAGGTGGGGATTTATGATGGTGTCCCTGGGGACCCTCCTTTTGTATTCAAAAATTACATCAGCTCTATGGGGAACAAAATTGAATGCTGGGCCCCTCCTTTTAAAAAACTGTTGGCCGCTGCCAAAAAATGAATGAGCCAAAATTTGGAAGGGGGACAAATACCGTGCCTATTGCTCGTGTCCGTTCTTGTAGCGAATTTGAGGATATAATGAACTTTTTCTATTTATTATGTATTAGATTATTATAGTTAGTTTAATACTAATTATTACTAATAAATTTGACAACCACGTATTATTAGCTCCATCTAAAGCTATTTTTGTTGAGGAGAAAAGAGACGCCGTCCCTTTTTCTCCCAAACAAAGGTAGCTCTAGATTGAGCTAATAATACGTGGGTGTCAAATTTATTGGTAATAAAAAAAGTCCCCTATGAAAAACTCACAAAAAACTCGCCCCGGTGGCTTTGTGTGTTGACCATTATTTGGCAATTGTGTTATCCCTGTGAAGGGTAATAATATCTTACATCTTATTACTAATTGTTAGAAAAATGTGTCGGAAAATTTGAATTTGCAATCGGCAATATTTAGACGTACATCCCCCACAACAAAAATTACGTCGGATCGGCACTGGCCATATGTTTGTAATTCTCTGTATCTACTCTAAATAATTATAATGATAATGGTTGAAATATGATTTACTTTCAGTTATTCACGTTTCTCAAGCCATCGAAAAATTTAAAAAAAAAGAAATTCTTGGGCCCAGGGGGCGCCAGAGGCTGAGGCCGCGGAGGGCATTCACCCATTAGTGCACCGAGCCAGTCCGGGCCTGTTTTGTCTCCTGAAAACATTAGTTTTACAGTTAAACCGAAGTATTATGCAGGATGTCATAAAATTTTTCTGCTAGAAGATCGTTCAGATGTTTATTAAGAACGTTGATGTTAATTCTATGGTAAAAATTACGGTGTATGATGCTATAGAAATGATTATATTATGCATAAATAACGTAATAACGTAAACCACAGTTACAAATTGCTTCATATTTAAATACATGGTACATGTAAATTTTTTTTGACAATATCATGTAATCCAATATAAATAAAAAAAAACAATAAAATATTTGTAATAAAGTAAGAAATAATTAGCAAATCATTATTTTATCTTTAACTCTAAATTAAACCGAGAGAAATTATTTTTTTAATATCCCTCGACCTCGATAACTCGACATCCGCATAACTCGTTATGAATCTATTTCCCATGACATGTCGACATATCGGGACTCCACTGCAATTCCTTCCTTCCTTCCTTCCTTCCTTCGTTCATTCATTCATTAATTATATGCTTTAAATATCAGAGTAGAGATATATACCATCTGAAAGTGACAGGTTATCTGAAAACTTACTGGATCAGTTACTTAAGAACAAATAAATTTCTTCGCTCCTTTTTTTACTGTATTGATGAATTACGGCCTTTCTCCAATTTTGACTAACATAACATAATTTTTTTCGCAGTTGTGCCTCTCTGAATTTCTCTAATTTGAATATGTAAATAATAGCGAAGATCCATAATCCTATTAACTCTGTTCTGTAAAAACGAAAAGATCTTTTTCCAAAGTTCCGCCTTTTTTAAAAGCTTTCGCATGACAGTGTTTAAGAAAAAGGAATTCATGAATACAAATCACATGTTAAATGCATCTAGTTGAGAAGAGAGGGGTTAACCATGAGATTTAAGTCACGCAGTGGGCACTGCTTTTTCGGCCCGTGGAGGAAAAGATTCTGAAAACTTTGTGCGACGGTTCTAAAAAACAAGGACATTCAAAAGATAAGAAAACTGTCCATTTTCCTCCCATTTGTTTTAAAAACACATACATGCTATTAATAACATTTAGAGTGGTTTATTTTATCACAAAAAATAAATAGTTCCAAAGCTTACTTCATTCAAAAATAGGATTAATGGGTTTTACTGTAACGTATTGCATTTCATTGTCGCAGAGACAATGCAATAGTCAGAGCTTTGAAAAGCCAGTTTCGCCAATTCAGCAAATTTAATAAAAGATTAATTTCAATAACTTAATAAACAGTTTAATAAATAAACCCATAAATAATTATAAATTATGCAGTTATTTAATGTAGTTTTTATGACCCCTTTATGTGAATAATCTTACTAATGTACGTGGTGAAATAAATATGAGCTTTTTATAAAGCTCTGTGCTTTTTTTAAAACACAAGATGTATCTAGTATAATTCATTCCATGAGATTAGATTATTATCCATTCATCAGAATGGTTAATTTATCGAGATTACATGAACGATGACGAGAGATTATTTTGAAGTACGTTTAACGATTCTTATTTAAATATATGTTTAATGGCTTTTTTGTTTAAACGTATGTTTAATGGCTTCCTTATTTATAGCATACACCGTTACATTAATTAAAAAAAATTATGTGTCGTTTGAAGTCCTTTAAAGAAGGTTACCTTTAGCATGCATTCAAGTGGTAATTGATTTGGTATAGGTAACCACCCAGCCGTGTCAGTTTTACTAGTATATCGTGGATCAGATAATATTTCTGGTATATCGCGGTGTTTCCGTCTCGGTATGTTGTATACACGATGTTCCAAACGAACAGTACCACTCTTATAGCTTGAGTTTTTCTCGACCGTAAAAGTTCACATATGTCTCATTTTAAAGATTTTGAATGTCATCTACCGTTCCATGACATAGAGAAGTATCTTAACCGCCGGGTCCTGACATCAAGTATTCCGAATCGCGAGTGATTTACTGGAATTTGTCATTTTAATTTTCTTAGCATTCTTCATAAATGAATATTTTGTCGTGAAAAATCTTGAGGAGAATGATATTCGCGAATGTGCTGTAAAGTTCAGAGTGAGGACGTCGGAATAACATCAATGAATCATATGTCAGTGATCAAGCAGAGTATTTTTAAACATGTAAGTTTTCATTAATGATGGAGAATTTTCAGAAATCGTAATCTTTTAGCATCCAAGAGAGGGTAGACTGTCTATTATGACCGGTCATAAAAATTGTCTGTAAGCCGATTACAATTATACATGGTGCATTTCAGATTTGTAGCTAAGCCGGGGCCAGCAGAGATGTGGCCCCCGTTGCTCTATGCTTGTACCCCTATCGAGTTATTTATATATATTGAACAATCCCCGGGTGCCCTGTGCCCCACAGGTCCTTTGACTTGCCCCACATGCCCTTTGCCTTGCCTCACAGGCCCTTTACCTTGCCTCACAGCCCTTTACCTTGCCCCAGTTTCCCCCTTCATCCTGGATACAGTCTTGATGTATCCTCTTCTTAAAACTGAATGAAATAACATACAGGCCTGCACAAAAGTTTAGACACAGAGGCAAATTATAAATAAAAGCGAGAATTTGCATTGAACTTCGCCGATATTGTATCTAAATAATCCTAGAACCAATAATAAATTGTGCAACTTAAAAGATTACCAAAAGTACTGAAACAAAATATCCCAACACCGTAATATTGGAATCTGCATGCCACAAATGTTTAGGCACATATGTCAGATTTATGCAAATTAACGGCGCGAAGTTCCCAAGTGATCGAAGGGGCGTTTCCCAGAGTTGTTATATAAGGCCTGAAATAATTTAGAATGCTTAGAACGATGCCGAAGTCAAAGCAATTTACGAATGACGAGATTTTGAAGATTTGGAGGCTGAAAACTAAAGGTAAATCTGTTACTCAAATTTCTGTTGCATTGAACCGTTCAAAGCGAGGCATTTATCGAGTGTTATCCCGGGGTGATCAGTATCAACCAAAATCACGATCTGGGAGGCCTCGAGTGACCAGCATTCGGGATGATAGACAAATACGAAGATTGGCTTCAAATGAAAGCCTGTCTGCAAATCAAATAAAAAACACGTTAGCAATGCGAGTGTCAAGAGAAACCATACGTAGAAGGATTGTAGAATGCAGGCATTTGAGATATGCAAAAATGCGCCGCAAGCCCTGCTTGCAATTACATCATAAACAAGCACGACTACAATGGGCAAGGCAGCACATATCATACAGTGACGAATGGCTGCAGGTGTTATTTAGTGATGAAAAAAAGTGGAACTTAGATGGTCCCGATGGCCTTTCGCACTACTGGCACGATCTTCGAAAACGCCCCTTAAGTCGGTTCAGCAGACGTCAAGGAGAGGAGGAGGTTCAGTCATGGTTTGGGGAGCCTTTAGCTTCAATGGACAGACTTCTTTGGCGTTTTTGAATGGAAAACAAGATTCCAAGGCATACCAGGCAACTCTTGAAAGTCACCTATTACCTTTTGGCGAACTTTTATGTGGACGAAACTGGGTTTTCCAACAAGATAATGCGTCCATCCACACATCCAGGTCAACAAAAGAATGGATGAGCGCTAAAAATATTACAGTTCTCGATTGGCCTGCTCTTAGTCCTGACTGTAATCCCATCGAAAATGTATGGGGCATACTAACGAATGTTGTGTATGCCAATGGAAAGCAATATCCGCCCGTTTTAGAACTTAAAAAGGCTATAGAAGAAGCGTGGTTTAATTTTGAACCAGAAACCTTTCAAAATCTTGTGCTTTCAATGAACGACCGCGTATTTAATCTAATACGAAGTAATGGTGGCTACATTGATTATTAAAATTGTTCATTTCCTTATGCAAGTGCTAAAATTTATGTTTGTGCCTAAACTTTTGTGCCACATATTTTACTTATTTTAAGTTATATATTGCAGCAAGTTCGCTACTGATGTGATTTCTGTTCTCAAATTTTTAATTTGCATATTACATGTGTTCATACTTCGTAATATTAAAGTTCCTACTTCTTCAGTTTTAATAGTATTTTGTTATACTCAAATTTGTGTTGTGTCTAAACTTTTGTGCAGGCCTATACATGTTCAAATGCCAGCGACCAACAAGCAAGGAAGTATATCAGCAATATATACGTATATTACTAGAAGGGAGAGAACTGACACTCTTTATGATTATGCAAGAATTAATTATTAATGTTTATGAGAGTTTAATGTCTGAATTTTAAAAAAACTGAAAGGCATTTATACGGGAAAATTTGTTGAGAACGGGCCCTCGTTTTGAAATAATTGTTCACCGATCAGCGGCCTTTCGAAAGCTGAAAAACAGTACTATAGAGCGCTCCGTAAAAATATGAAAAGCCCTAAAAACATAAAAGACTTTTTTCTTTGTTTAAAATTGAACCTTACGTATTATACCAAAAGAAAGCCTATTAAATTGTCATTCTAACGATGTAAGAAAGGGGTTTAATACGGAGAACAAACATGAGATATTAAGAGTTAAACATTAAAAAATGCATAGAATTGCTCAGCCATTTCTAAGCGAAACTAAATTCAATTTTTCGTAAAAGGTCACTAATTAGAGGACAAATAAAAAATAAACGCAGACCTCCGATGAGAAGATGCTAACGATAATAATATTTTGCAGAAGAGTCGATGAGTGTAAAATCATTGGGTAACAGGTTTCTATTTCAAGTTGGGGAGGGGGCAATATCATGCAACCAGATGCTCGGCACATATCATTTATTTATGAATTTCGTTTTTAATGGGCCTACCCGACATTCTATGCCTTATTCCCACTAGGTCGATTTGTCAAATATAGGACTTTAGCAGTAGCTAGTTGTATTATTGGGGTAGTAAAAATTTGCTTCAAGTAACAGGAATCGCAGATAATATATCCAGAAATCAAATGTATGGGGTTGGAGATTATAGAACAATAAAATAATTGGGTCTTTTTTATTAAAGTTAAGTTAAATGGCGAAAGTCATAGAAATCCCGACTTTTTTGGAAAGTAGAAATTGGCTAGACGTTCAAGAAATTGTCAAGATATTTAATTTTGCCAACGAATCACTTTTCATGAATGATGACTGCCCAGCACATAATGCTTAACGATGAGGAAGTGGACGGATGAACACTTTTCGAAATGATGGATTGGAAGATGAGGTCCCATTCCATGGTCACCCTGTTTATTAGATTTAAATTTTCTCGACAGCATTCTGTGGGGCACTTAAAAAAATTATCGCTTCCCCACAGAAGGAAGGAAGTCAAAAAGATTTTAAGTCTGTGGGGATTGCTTAAAAAATATCCTATACCTGCAGTATTCTAAAGAGGAGTCAAGTAAGAACATTGAGGGGAAAATAATGGAAATATTTCTTCCGACACTTTGCTAAGGTTATGAGAATTTTTAGCGGAAAATTTACATTTCTTATAACGATTGAAAGAAGACATTTTTGGCAATTTTAAAACCTCTCTCTAGTAACAATCGAACTACATTAGATATTAAATATTTTTGCGCTTTCCAACTTTTCCAGTAAACAGTAACCTTTTATGAAAATTTGAATTTATTTTCTTCCTGGTGATGTTGTTCGATTTTCGTCTTTGTTGAAATTCAAATCGTCTTTGTTGAAATTCGGAATAACTCCAGATATTCTCGCAGAGGAAATTAAATTCTTGATTTTTTATAGACATAAATAAGTTTTTTTTATGTAAAATAATATATATTGCATAATTCGAAATAGCTGAGTGAAAATGTATATTTCATATCTTTCGACACAAGTTCCATATTTTTATGATACTTTCCATGGTGTACTGTTGTTTGTTTGTTTGTTTGTTTTGTGGTTTTACGGCTCAAAGACTACAATGGTCATGCTGCGCCGGGACCTACTGTTTTCCGAGGAATCCGAACCTCTTATGGCCTAGGGAACCAAACCCCGGACTACAGTGAAATCTTTTTATGAGATCTCTGAGTGAGCGTTCTTTATACACTGTTGGGAGTCAGACCCATGGTGTACTAAAGAAAGAGCATTAAAAATCTTCAAAATGAGATGTCAAATAATTTTTGTTGTTCGGAAGTTCAAATACAAGTAACAAGGGTTTTAATTTAATTTTGGGACATATATTGTATGTACTATACATTTGTGAGTTAAATAGGATATACTGTATACAGTATACAAATTATTCCACAAAGGGATTAAGTTTATATACAGCGCTCTATTTTCTCACTGAATTTTCATTTATTTCTCATTGGAAAAGTTATAATTCAGTAACAAAATGTTTATAAATTATCTTATATAAAGTATAGGAAATATATGTAAAAATACACATACGCAAAATCTGGGAGCTTTTCTTGGACGCAAATTCAATGCCATATGTCCAAGATTTTTCCCTTTCTAGAAATCTATTATCACATAAATTTTATTTATTTTTAATATATGCTTTTCTCTTTTTACTGCAATTACCCTTATATATTCATAACCACCAAACTCAAAATTCTATACCAGCTTTTGAAGGTATTTTACTTATGTGCTTTCATTATGGAACCTGTCTTATTTCATTGGATTAGTTGTGCACTGTTGATATTCAGGGCCGGAGCAAGAAAATTTGCCATGCTAGGCGAATGACTTTGCCCTCTATAAGAGAATAAATACCCCATTACATAATGCATCAATCAAAAAGTTAAAAGCAAGTTACAGTTCGCCTTCTCACTGTAGTTAAATTTAAAAACGAAGTAAGATGATCACAGATTATCTCATAACAGGCAAGCAAATGATAAAAAAAACTAGGATTTTGCTGTTAAAGGATAAAATTATAATTCACAATCCTCTGAATTATGCACGAAGATATGTAAAAAACAAAAAACAGTGTCCTTCAAGACTCTAATGAGGCAGCGGAACTGCTCACTCCACTAAAAGGGGTAGCGGATATGAGAAAATGTCAAGCAGAGTTACATGAATTGGTTAGAGGAAAATTTGTTAACGTAAAAAAAAACAAAAAACAGTTGACGATATGGAAAAAATTGAAAAATAGAGATACATAGAGGAAAGATTAAATAATGGTTCAATAATTGCATCCAAGCAAAATGATTGATTCAGTTGCATTTATTTATTGCCAAGATCATCTCAATCACCCTGTAGTACTATATATCTATAAAAAAATTCTTACTTAGTAATTAGTTTTTATTAAATACTTAGGCGGTAATGCCGCCTAAGGCGGCTACTTAGTTTGCCTATATGGTTATGCCGAACCTGCAAATGTCACAAGTAAGAGGTGGACATAATAATGTGACTTGGTTGTGAATAATATTCATGGTAATTTTTTCTGACACTTTTATTAAATTTGAAATAGTTTAGAAAATCGTTAAGAACTAAAAACCCCGCGAGAGTTTGATAGCAAAGGTTTTATCACGTAATTTTCTTCCAAATAAAAATACTTTAACTTCATTATATACTACTTCTTCTACGTTATCATTCTGGACACTGGCCAATTTGTTATACTTTCAGAAAACGATTAAATTGGAAGATTTCCAACGGTTGTCGGCGGAGGCTTATATTTAGTTTGCCAATACATATAACCATTTTTAGGGAAAAGCAAAAGCAAATAACTGCTAGTAATAATAAAATTTGTAATCTATACTTGTCCCTGCTTGAATGAATCAATATAAAAATTAGTGAAAAACCAAAGAAGCAGTCATTAAGATAAAGAAAGTGTTTTATCCGTAATTTTGAATTCGTACGGAGTTTCAAAAACGTCTTTGTTTGTTTGTTTGTTTTGTGGTTTTACGGCTCAAAGACTACAATGGTCATGCTGCGCCGGGACCTACTGTTTTCCGAGGAATCCGAACCTCTTAAGGCCTAGGGAACCAAACCCCGGACTACAGTGAGCAGTGCGATCTTTATGAGATCTCTGAGTAAGCGTTCTTTGCACTGTTGGGAGTCGAACCCGGATTAACGGCGCACTAGGCGAACGCGTTACCACACTGCGCCACCGCAGGGCAAAACGTCTTTGAAATCGACAGGTGAACAAATAAAGTTCAGTTTCCTTATCATTTCGTGCCGCTAGCAATTACTTGTTATTTGAATCAGCGATTAAGTTGTCGAAACGAGTGTTAATCTAATCTATATCAGGAAGCTTAAGGGATTGTTGCATATTCGAGAATATGCTAAAATGTGCCTGTGGGGAAAACGTTATCTTAAGCAGAGAAATACATGTAAGTAATGGAAACATTTTGGTAATTTAAACATGTGAATACTTTCTAAAACTGTGCATAATAATGAAGCATGTGGAGATTAACAAGCCATTTGCCTAATTATGGTTGAATATGTAAATTTGCAACCTACAACAAACTATATATCATAGATATATTGAGATATATCTATGGTGAAATATATCTATAGCGATTCTTTAGAGATCGGGGAAAATATTGTTACAGGCAGATTATCGTCATAGGAAGTACTATTATAGACATATTTCATTTTGTATAATTTTCCTCACCAAATATGATTGTTCTTAATTAAGGCAAAAGTAACTTTATAACCAATGAAGAACTCGCATTTCTACTAAATAGCACGATGTTGAATGCAGTTTCAACCAAAGAAATTGATTTATAAGTAATCATGTCCAATAAATAGGAGGATGTTGAATGAAACAGACTCGATTTAAACTGCAATTAACATGAATCCTGTTGATTTCTCGCCATATTCAATATATAACGTGGTTATATATAAACTCTTCAAGGAATACCTCTATGTCGTTTTCTTTCGAAGGCTGGGGGATACCCTTTATAAATATATAAACTAAAATTGCGTTAGAAACCTATAACAGTTTAAGTGAATAGTGTCTTAAATATTATCCTATTATCTTGGAAAAATGATTAGTCCGTGAGCAGATATGGGCGAGGGATTCTGATCGATAAAGATCTGAGCAAGAAACTGAACATGGTTCGGAATATACGATATCAGTTGAGCGAAGCCGTCTCGGAATGCAAAACTGCAAGACAATGAGAGTCGTGACCTTTAAAATACGCAAGTGGCAAGACACCATGACGCTTGTTGCATAGAAAGAGGATATGGAAAATTTTGTCTTTATCTAAATGCATTGGCAGAAAAATGCTTTTCTCCTTTAGCGCATTTCCTGCTATTAACGCTAAATCTGGAACTTCTCCAGAAACTTCTAGAATAGCAAAAAAACCGGGAAAACAAGGAAAACTAGTTTGTTTTATTCCACTTTTGATGTTCTGGTTTGCTATGAAATGTGCTTCGCAGCAGCAAACGCAGTTTATGATAGCTGTAAGAGAGGGATGGTGTCTCGGTTGCAAAGGATATATATATGTTCCTTTTATTTTATTTTTTTTTACTATCTAAAGATCTTTCGGAGTACTTTTGGTTCACGGGACTAGAGTCCACTTTTTCTTGCGGTAGACAAGATTAAATAAAAATTGGCTATTAATAATTGGTGAAGAAGAATACGCTATTTTCTTCTCCTTTGCAATATTTAATAAGGGACAAATGGCATTAAATTTTATGAACTTGTCTATTTTTTGCTTGGGAATCGCTGTGTCCTTATTACATGTGTCTTTATGGTCTATATCAGTGGTTCATAACCTTTTTCAAGCTGCGACCCACTTTTATGGTAGCCAAAAGGTCCGCGGCCCCTACAATTATTTATGAGCCCCAAAACACATTAAATACAAAATTATGTATATATACAATACAATACAAATTTTATTTCCATGCTCAAATTACATTTCAGTGCACAGAGGTAGCATAGCAAAACAAAAACAAGTATTATTATTCTAGTTCCCGTTATGGCCAGTATGACCATTATATTTTTGTTTTTCTACTAAGTAAATTCTTAATTTCCTTTTAACTTCGCTTTCTCTTTCACAATTTTTTATATGATCTGGTAATTTATTCCATTTATCAATTCCATAATAATTTATATTATTTTTCCCATGTTTGTTCATATATAATATAATATATAACATTAATTATATGCATTATATTAATTATATATATATATTGAATTAATTATGTATATTGGATGCCATTTTTGAATTGCCCCCTTTAACAATCAAATTGCCCCCCCCTCACCCCCCTGTGGGAGTGGGCCCCATGTTGGGAAATATTGGTTTATATAGAAAGACAGGCTAAGAACTTGATTCCATACATCTTGTCGTAAGAAGCTATATTCCTGAGAATTTGCTTGTTTTCAGAGATAAAATTGCTTACGGTCCAAATATTAGGTCGGTTATCAGCTTTTGTATTAAGCAAGCTTGCTTCTTTAATATATTATTATACAGAACACTTTAAAACTCTAATGATTATCAGCATACATTTATATTTTCAGGTTCAAGTAAGTTTGTATCGCAGTCCTTACCAGCGACGACGGAGAACAAACACGTTAATGTTTTATCTTTCTGTAGTTGACAACCAGTCAAGGGCGGATTGGGCCGCCGGCCTACAGGCTGGTGCTGCCCTCATGGGTTATAGAACTTGCGCCCTCATATAATCCAAAGCACGCGCCCTTTGAAGAAATCCAGTCCGCCCCTGCAACCGCTACGTCAGTTTAAGATAGAATTTGTAGGTATGAATTGAAAGGGAAGAATGTAAAAGAAATTGATTAATTTGACGTAGAACAATTTTGAGTCAGTAAAATACGAGATTAATCTACCTGGAGGAGAAAGTGAGTCTATCTATGGGATAGATGAATAAAAAAATTAAAACACAGTAGAACCTGTCTAAAGTGACCACTTTTGGGACTGGACTGCAATAGTCACCATAGACAGGTGGTCACTGTACAAGACGGACTTTGGTACAGGCATGAGTAAGACTTTAAAAGTTGTCTCTTGTAAAAAGTGGCCACTTTATGCAGATGGTCAGTTTACTAAGGTGATCACTTTATCAGGTTCAACTGTATATTTTTATGAAGTTACTGACGGAGAAGACCAAGGAGAATTCTTGAAAAGGATCCAATTAGAAATTCGAGAGAGAGAAAGATGCGGGGCATGGTCAGGCGAGGGTTAACAAGTGTTCGTGAATTGACCAGTGAGGGTGAGATTAAATTGAAACAGATTCTGTGCAAAATAAAAATTAAACACTAGATGGATTGAAAATGTTTATTTTAAAAATGTGATTAAATTTTAAAATTTTTGTAAAAAAAAAATAGTTAAGTTTTGATTGCAATAATTAAACAATTGGAGAAGGACATGATAGGGTTTAACACTCTATTGAGCATCTTCCTTCATTTTACACGAACAGAGCTTTTTTTTTTTTGAAATCTTGGACTAACAACTTGTTTTTTAAGAGATTTTTATTGTATATTTGCCCATATTTGAACATTTGTATTTGTCTCTAAAATTCTAATTGCGTCCTAACATTCTTTCTAATTTTTTCCCGAAATCATGCCTAATTGTATCCTAAAATTATGTTTACTTGCGTCCTAAACTATGTCGAATTTTATCCAAAAATTATGTCTAACGGTAACCTAAATTATGTCTAATTTCTTCCTAAAATTCTAATTATTACAGTAGCAAACCTTCAACATAATGATAAGTCCTACAATCCTTTAGTCAAAGTATACTTTAAAAATGATATTGATCCATTCTTAGCCCCCCTGAATATGAATCCTCTATTATTATCTAAAATTATAACACGTCTTCTGTCCAATACGATACATAACATAACGGAGATTTATTCATTCTTTCTTAATGGCTAGGTCATATAGATCTTTATAAATAAATTAATGTAGATTCTTCATACACATGTACAAGAAAAACAAGTCATACCTCAAGAGTATGCATATGCATTGAATGCATTAAAATTATTAAATTTATTAAACGGTCTCGTTGTTGACGTGGATTTTCACACATATCATTAAGTTATTGTGTGCTTTGCGTTTTAGATAAAAAATATTATCCAACTACTCATTTTCGAACTGCCAAAATTACTTGCAAAAATATTACTTTCCGAAACACTTGCGCACAAAGATGGTTCTCATATTCTTACTGAATACCCGCTGCTGATTATCATACGTCTTTGGTGAGTTACAAACTGCTGATGCGCCCATAGCTGTCTAGCACTTTTCATTGGTTTGAATATTTTAGGTTTGAATTCAAAGGAGGTGTGGCTTCGGACATACTTTAAGCAGACGATCGTGTCCTAAAGGATCATGGATATTTTGGAAGGTAAAACCTGAACCAGGCCTGTAGGAAAAGAATATAAATGAGGGAGCTGGAACTAAGGATGGAGGCCACCGAAGAATGTGAACATACAAGCACTCAGAGCTACGACCAAGTCACGTTCTTCCAGATACACGGGATGAAACGAAGGAGGAATTTGAAGATAAAGTTGAAGGGAATGACAAAGAACAATGAATTTATGGTAGCATTATTATTAAGATGGTCCTTCGGTAATATCGAATGATGAGACACTCAGCTCAAGAACCTATAGCGAACAATGAGGGCCATCTAAGCTTAGAGTTTTAAATTACGTGTAGTGAAATGACGAAAGTTTTAACAAAACGAAAAAAAAGGGGAACCTTTACTTTGATAAAATTTAAAATTATTTTGTTATATGTTGAGACCTATATTGCATTTTAGTGATCGAAGCAGCATGTCATGGTATTTTCAAAAATATACACGTGAAATATATCATTCGTCTAATTATTAAAACCTAATAATTCACTTGCAATATTTTTTACATTAATAAATTAATATTTAACAGACAAGGAAACGATTGCATAATAAAAAGGAAATATCTTTTATGGTTTCTTATTTACTACTAAGTAATTCATAATAAAATATTTTAATAATTACACACAAGGTTACATTCTTAATTTTAAGTTTGTTTGATCCTATGTAAACGCTAGCAATTCTAGTTGTTGAATCTAGTTTAACATCGTTTTAAATCTAAGACACTTTAGCGATTTTGTAAAGGATAAAAAAACCCACTGATAAGGAAGAAATATAGGCAGTTCTGTTATGCAATAGACATAGAAAAATATTGGATATCTGACGTTGATGTAAGACATTCCTTAATGAGACACACGAATCACACATTCGGAACGTGAACTAATATGACAGTGAAAAGATCACGTTTTCCCAGTTATTCAAGTCGGTAAGATACATACAACTCCACTAAGTTCGAAGATCAATAAAAAAGTATTATCCAGCGATGTCGGAAATAAACCGAAAAGAGATGATTAGCCAAAGAAATACCACGCTAGGCATTTGTGTCAATATCGTACCAGGTACTATGAACAGTGGCAGATTTAGCAAATTGCCTCCCATAGGCTGTACAGCCGCCCTCTTCCCCTCTTGCAAAGAAAGGGATAGTTTTATGGCAAACAAATGGACGATATCGTTCTCTTAACTTCTTACAAATGAGTAAGAGATTTTTAAAATTTATTCATAATCTATTCTCAGCAATCAAAGTTAATATGATGTAAGCCAAATTTTTACTATTTATTCGTAAATAAACATAGGATAATTTAATTTGTTTATTGATTAATATGCAAAATAAACTTACGAAGAACTATTGAAGAGTGGAT
>QLNU02014802.1:46094363-46141821 GCA_006491805.2 Dysdera silvatica
AATGTTAATAAAATAAAATATTAATGTTATTTTATCTTGCTTGTATTTTCCATCTTAGCCTTAAAGCCCTTTAATTATATTTAAGAATCATTTTTCTTCATGTTTAAAAAATCGTTATTGATATATTTTCCTATGCACACTCTTTCTTTCAGTATCCTACCCCTCACAAAAAAAAGAGAACTCTATATAAAAAATTTGAAGCAAAAATATATTTTTTAGCTTTTATCTCATTCATAAAAATGAAAAAATATGTAAATGTTATTTCTAATTTCTTAAGCTAGACTTTCCTAATTACGCGCAATTTGTGTCGCAATGACGTCAAAACGACTCGGCGTAATACCTTGTCAAAAACAATAGAAAATTAAATAGAAGTGCATCCATATATTGCATGTTAACTTCTGTGCTAACGCAAAACACGAAAATGCAATTAGAATTACGCAATAAATAATAGGATTGCGCAATCAACAACAGAATTTCGCAATCAACAATAGAATTGTGCAACAACTTGCGAAAAGTGAATATCTTGAAAAATGCGCCTTTAAATAACCCTTATTTATAGAAAAAAACAACTGATAGTCCTAGGCATCGCTTTCAACACTTGATGAATTACCAAATAACACTTTTATTTCGCTTGCAGTCAAACTGCTTGCGATTTTCTTGTTGAATATATTTGATTTTTTGTTTTGCAAGTGAGAAAAAATCGTTGTCAGCGTGAGATATTCCATCTATAAAAAAATGTGCCCTAAAATTGCAATATAGGCAATTTAGATTTTCTGGAACACAATCACTGTTGGTAAGTAAAGATGCAATTGATTAAAGGCAGATGACGGAAGATAATTTTCTGAGGACAAATGGCAGAACATAATTGACGGAAGGCGGATGGCGGAAGGCAATTGACTGAAGGTAGATGACGGAAAGTAATTGATTGAAAGCAAGTAATTGATTGAAAGTAAGGAATTGATTGAAGGCAAATAATTGAAGATAAATGACTGAAAACAGATGACGGAAAGTAATTGAAAATGAACAACCGAAGCTGGAATAAACTCTAAATCAGTGGTTCCCCACCTTCCTCGAGTCGCGACCCACTTTTATATTAGCCAAGTAATCGGCGACCCCCTTTTATAGAAACCAAAAGATCCGCGACCCCCCATGTCCGCCGCTGTCACATTTGCGTAATAAAAGCATTTTTAACAGAGTAAAGAAAACACGTTAACAAAATAAATTGCATTGTATTAATTATATACGTTAAATTAATTACGTATATTGTATTAATTATATATGTTACATTGATTACGTGTAGAATATTAATTATATATATTAATGTATATTAGTCTGTAGATGTAAATTTAACGACCATTAGTAGAATAATGCAGTGTGAATATCGCAATTGAAATATAAAAGCATTGGAAACATTTGGTATGAAATTCCTTATAAAAATAATTGCAACTAAAAATAGTTGCGGCGATCCCCCCCCCAACCCCCAGAAGCCTGTTCGCGACCCCCCAGGTTGGGAACCACTGCTCTAAATGAACACCGAGTGTTTCCGTTTAATATTACTTTCGTTTTTCTTGAGACAGCGCCGCCTATCGATAAAAATTCATGTCTACATAACGCCATTCATTCTATGACACTGCAATTTGCAGCCAGGATCAGTAGCGTCGCAATTCAAAATGTATGGGGGAGTTCTAGTGCCTTTAAAGAACATCATATTGCGCGGCGTTATAGAAAAGGAGGTGTTTTAATATCAAATGGAGAAGGCTTGAAGCCCGTAGCCATTGTCCCACGCCAGTTCTTAGAAAAATCTTTCGTCAGTGTTTTTATGGTTAATTAATATTTGCTAACATTTTCATTTAAATTGAAGTTTAAATTATATTTTTATTTAAAATTCAACTTTAAATTACAAGTTCATTTAAAATTCAACTTCAATTACATTTTCATTTAAAATTCAACTTTAAATTACATTTTCATTTAAAATTCAACTTAAAATTATTTTTCTGTCTATTATATGAGTGAATTAGTTAATGAAGAATAGTAAGCGCTTTGGTAATGATTTTTTACTATATATTTAATTTGCTACTTAGAAATGCATTACAGGAAATCAATAGACTCGCCATGATAGCGTAAGAGCTCAACAGAAAGCGAAGTTTATATTATTTGCCCAGTCAAAACTTGCTCCAAAATTGGTAAACATTCGATAAAAGGGTGCGTTTAAAAAAGTCAATAGCACTTTATGATTTGTACCCATCGTCTTTCAATTAGATAACACCGAAGGAAATCATTTTTAAGCACATACTGTAAATCGATAAGAAAATATTCCATCGATATATCGAACGCGTTTGTGACTCTTTGCTGCTCTATAGTAAGATAAATTTTGCTTGTTTCTTACTGTGCTCAGGGGAGGCTCGAGGTTGATTTTGAATCCGGGCGGCCTGACACAGATTGCTTTTTGGCGCCCCCTCCAGAGAAAACAGGAGATTTTCACAGATGCACAGTGAGCCATATACCCTATAAAAGTGGCCAAAAGTCTCTGAAAGAATTTCTCTAAAGATGTCTCTAAAAATTTCTCTAAACTTGTCTCTTTTTAAAGAGATTTTTTACTATTGGGTCCATTAAAAAAATTTTAACTTGACTTCAGTTTGGCTCCCCCATCCAAACGGGGCCCCGGGCGGCCGCCCCTGATTGTGTTGACCTTGTATTGAAGTACTGGTTGTATATCGATGAAAAATATTGATGAATCATCAATTGATATTGCCGCCATTAATAGATGTTATTGCTTTAATTTGCATTTATGCCTGTAAAATTTCAACCATTAATGGTCTGATAAAAGGATCATAAAGAATAAATTATATTTTTTTCAATATGAAATTTTCCTAATTTTTCCTTCCAAATCGGAGGTAATTTGTTTTCGCTGTCATTTAAATGGATTTTATACAAATTATAAAACTTTCTTTTATCAGAATTTTGAATTTAAGTTAAAAAATCAATTCACCTACACTGTGAATCAAAGGCGTCAATACGAATATGGAAAACTGATATGGATAACTAATATGGATATTGATTATCTATATGAAAATATTTGAATAATTGATGTAGATAAGATATGAATAATTAGTATGAATAGCAGGAATAATTGATAATACTAAGACATGAATAACTGGTATGAAAGCATGAATAATTGATAATAATAAGATATGAATAACTGCTACGCAAGTATGAATAATTGATAATAATAATATATGAATAATTAGTATGAATAGCAATAATTATTGATAATAATAAGATATGAACAACCGGTATGAAAGCATGAATGTTTAAATTTAGTCCGATGTTAATAGCGTTTATGAAACATTTGTTTCTTTTATAATATTTTAACCAAAGAGGTGGTTTCTGAATGAGAAAAAAAATATTCAACTGACACATATTGACATATAACTTGGTGGATTATCATTAACCTGTTAACCGGGGAATAAAATTTTGTGAAACTCGTTTCACACTGGGGACTTTTTTGTGGGGGAGACATTTTGGTAGTCTTCCGGGCATGACGAAAAATGTCGTCATTCGTATTTTGGTAGTCTTCCGGGCATGACGAAAAATGTCGTCATACCCAGTTAACAGGTTAAAACATTGAAACAGTAACCTGAAGTCTCTGTCTCGACTCCGCCGTGAATGCAAGGTCATTTATTTCCTTTTTTTGGGGGGGGACATTTATGGGTCTAAAAAAAAATTTTGGTTGATTGTAAGAAACACGTGAAGTGCGAAAAATTAATTTCTACATACACTGCAGCTGATTCTTATTACAATCTTTTTCCTTAACTATCATCAATTTCATTTTAAATACGTGTCAGAAAATGCTACTAGATTATCTGAAAATTAAAATAAAAAAAAATGATGTAACTTTATGACAATTAAACGGACGAATTTGAATACAACATCAGGATATAATTGCTATAAAGCTGTAAATAACAGAATTAAATTTACATGTAGCTCTTCCAACTTTCTTTTTTTTGTAGTGTCCTTACAACTTCACTCAAAATCTTCTAAATTTTATATACTCCTAACACCATACTGAAAGTATATCATACAGTTTTTCCTCAAAAAATACATACACATATATGCAATAAAATTTATTTATAAATATGATATTGCTTATTACAGTAATCGGTTCATAACAGTAGTTTTCGCGGAACTAACAGCTACAACCAGGGGCGGACTTTGCCGCTGGCCAACCGGCCCCCGGCCCGGTTCACCCTCATGGATGGTAGGACTTGCGCCCTCATGAATGATAGGACTTGCGCCCTCATGAACGATAAGACTTGCGCCCTCCGATAACCTGAGGTATGCGCTCTTTAAGAAGACCAATCCGCCCCTGGTTTTAGCATGTAATATGCTCAGCTTTGTTTATAACGATAAACTGCCTGTAACCATGTCTTTTTCTGGTCTGTGGAGTATTGTTATAAACAGATCTCACTGCATATCTATGTGCGAATGTTTAGTGAAATTTTTGCGCTTTTTAACACATTTTTTTTTGCGCATTGTAATGCGTTCTTTGCACCAATAGCAGATCACTCATTGTGGGTGTAACATTTCTTTCCCTGAGATATATACATTATAGAATGCATATAATAACATAAGATAAATATTTTTTCGCCATTTAAATTCTGTGTCATTGAAAAAGATCCACGACTGCAATTTCAAGCTTTTCAGGTGAAGTTTGTCAACTTTGTTTACAGCTTACAAATAAATTTGACACCCACGTATTAGTAGCTCAAACTAGAGCTATTTTTGTTTAGGAGAAAAAGAGACGCCGTCCTCATCCCGGATTCGAACCAGGGTCCCCGCAATTAGCCCGCGGTGTCTTAACCTACTAGACGAATGAGAACAAGAAAAAACGCTTTTTTCTCCGTATATTAAGTTGTAAGATATTATTACCCTTCACAGGGTAAGTTTACAGACTTGTTTCGATTCTGGAAAATTCAAAAAACTCGTACAAAAGTAGTGTCTGATGCTTATGCAATAACTTTTAAGTTAAATCATATTTGTCACAAGCAGAAGGGAGTGATTTCCTTTGTCATTTCTATGGCCACTTTGTTCTCTTGTCGATATAGTGAATTGGTGAAAAAAAAATTTTTCTGCCGTTTATTGCAAACAACGATTACTGAAAAATTTGAGTATAGTAAATACAATTTTCTAAGCCTCTCGCGTAACACATTCTAAGGTTGCTATTTTCTCTTTAGAACATCAGAATTCATTCGATTCGTGGATGTTCTGATCTGTATGGCCAGGGAAAAACGCTCTGATATCAATCTATCTCCTTGGCCATTCTATTTTGCTATTTGACAGATATAAAGATTCTATCCCTGGGATTTGTAGTAATTAGAGCCCAAGCTATATGCACTAAAGTACTTCAAAATATCCATATATATATATTCACTTAAAATGAATAAACATGCGCTTGAAATGAATAAACATGCGCTTGAAATGAATAAACATGCGCTTGAAATGAATAAACATGCGCTTGAAATGAATAAACATGCACTCGAAATGAATAAACATGCACTCGAAATGAATAAACATGTACTTATAATTTTTTAACGGTTGAAAATCTTATGTGGTAGATTTTTAAACAAATAGATTTATTATTAACTATCGAATAGAAAAAATCCATATAGCCTACATTAAATTCTATATTTTATATAGCATAATTTCTATGACTGTATAACAAAATGTGTCTCTCGTTGTTCTAAACAGTTAAGCTTTATCTTCTATCATGTAATAGCATTTTTATGGCCCAAAAGGAACCTTTTCAGAGCTACAAGAGGTATTGAACAGCACATATAAATTTTTGCGGGTTGCCTATTATATACGGGTAGTTTATCGATGATAGCCCCTTATCTATCGCTGAGAAAAAATGGTGTGGAAATTTAGAATAAGTGTTTGTTTTAATTTGACTTTCAATCAATTGCTATTCTAACACAGTAAAGCTAATTCTTGGTTTTCCTAACAAAGATGATGGCTATAATTCAGCTATTAAAACACTTTTGACTCCCTAGAACATAATTAAACGTGTACATTTACAAATTCCATTGCCTTTCCGCTCAGATAAGAAGTAAGAGGAAAGTTTAACTTTAGCGTTGTAGTGAAATTTTTTGGATTAGGGAATAGTAAAATTCTTAAAATTAATAAAACCCTTAAAATATGCAGTTATTCTGGAAATACATCGTTTTTATGCATTAATATGCACAAACACTAAAAAGGGCTAAAATATGCAACTGCATATGCAATTACATATAATCTGAGCTAAAGTAATAATATCCTAAAAATATACGGATATAAGGGTATATCTCCCACAGGTGCCGATGGTATAGTTGGTAAGGCGCTTCAATTCATAGAAAGTTGTCTCTGATTCGATTATATCTCGGGACTATGCTACTTTTTTTATTCCTCCTTTACAACCCGTCAAGTCTTATAATATTGTGCCACTAACTAAAAATACGTGGGTTACCTAAACATCTCTTAGCAGCAGTCCCCCACGAAATTATAAAATTATAAAAACACTATTCAGGTGGCTTTTTGCGTTAGCCACTTGGTGATTATGTTATCCCCGGGAAGGTTATTAATATCCAAAAATATCATTTCTTTCTTCTAAGGACTTTACTAGTAATATCCAAAAATATCATTTCTTTCTTCTAAGGACTTCACTAGGGACTTCACTAACGTAGGTACTTTACTAAGGACTTTACTAAAGTCTTTTTTAGGGACTTTACTAGGGATTTCACTAAGGACTTTATTAGGGATTTTACTTTTCTAAGGACTTTACTTAATATCCAAAAATATCATTTCTTTCTTCTAAAGACTTCACTTTCATACAAATTCTGAGAATCCCTTCCAATAAAATGAAATCTTGAACGTATCCAAAACTCTCGTCCGTCGTGTATAATCATTTTCAACTTCATGCTGCTCCGTCTCTTCACTCATGTCTCATCCTATCATCACTCCTGAAAAATGATCGCATTCACACTGGAGCAAACCCTGCAATTTAATTCAAAAATAGATAATACATTTTCGTAACTGCCACGTATGTGGTATTTCGAAACGTAGTCATGTCATAACTCAGTCTATAGGGTGTAAAAACCGTTACTACATTCTTCTTTGCTTCTTATAAATTTATAGGAAATTTTCTTATATATTTTGAGCTCCCATCGCGTTTTTATCGTAGAGGGAAAATTATTTCTATTAAATCCTTATTTTTTCAAGTTTTTTGCTTCCTACAGATAAATCTAAAAACACTTGGGGGTGTTAGATAACTATTTATCTTTAAATCTCCCAAGTTTTAGATCCTTTTAAGATTTTTTTTTTCTTTCTACTTTCTTATCAGATTCCGCCAGTTCTTGTTTAGTTGATAAGAAAATGACATAACACAAAAATAAAATCTCTCAATAAATATTTATGAAGGTTGTAAAATTGGTAAAGCCATGGAGTCTAATATTAATTATGTAAATATTATTGTCCATTGCTATATTAATTTGATTAAGCAATTATTAATAGTTACATTTATTTATGCGATTTATATTATGTGTTTATTAATTACTTCAATGGAATGTAAATACAAGTTCTCTTGATATATTTTTTTTTAACGCAGTATGACAGCTAAATTGCGATTTGTTTGTACAAAACCTTTCTAAGCTTACTTTTACCTCTGATTGTAAATTTAACAAAGAAGACAAAGTGTTCTCTCCGAAAGAAAAACCGAAAAGAGGGAGTAAAATAAAGGATATTCTCACTTTCTTAACACTTCGTTTGATAAAGAAAGTGGTATTTCTAGAAACGTTAAGCAATATTTCTTATGCCGTTAATAAGTTTTACCCATTTTCATTTTTTTCATTACTTTTCACTTAATTTTCACTTTTGTTTTATCTCCCATCTCCCCACTTTCCTTTTACTTCTTTAACTTTTCTAATTTTTAGTTTCCTTCCTTCTTTTATCATTCTTATTTTCAGTTTTATTCTTCTGCTTTAATTTTCAGATTATCCTCGTTTAGTGCTCTCTTGATTTCTATTTCCTTCACATTCGGTCAGTGACAAAAATGTTACAAGTTATAGTAATCCCTGGTTAGTCATTATATTCTCTTACCGAAAACAAACAAATTTTAGTACTTCTATCCACATATTAATTCTCAACACGTGTTTGTTTGCAAACTGATTATAATATAAAATATGCAGCAATGGAAGACATGGCTGAGTTAGTTTCATTATTTGTCTCATTTAAAATACATGAGAAATAAACAAACTTGAAGTAAACGCTGTTCGAATTGTAAGGAACAAATTGGACTTCGAGAAAATAAACATTATTTGCTCGCAACTTTGAAATTAATGACATTAAGATACTAATGCCTCCGGGATAATTGCATTGACAAGCAAACATCTTAACTTAAAACATATATTGGTAATATAATTAGTTACGATATTTATTTAATGTATTTCTTTCAGTTAAATTTAATAGTTGCTTTAATACGCTGAATTAGAACAGCGAAGGTGTGATCATCCCTTTATATAATAAAATTAAATATTCGGGAATTTGGCAGTGTAAGTGCTTTCTTAGAATTAAAAATTTTGCAAAACATGTTTCCAATATCATTATAGAGAACCGAGTAGAATTTTGTAACTTGGTAAATTTTCTGTCTGGCTGATGTCCGCTAATGGGGGGTCTTGATGTAATTCAATTGTCCAAAAAATGCAGGCACGTCTTAAGGCCTTTGCAAACGTTTTACTGGCGAAAATTTGCCTCCGTAAGTCTCAGACTTCTTGTTCTTCCATCACTGGATTCCATCACATCGTCTTCTTATACATCCGCCACTGGTTATTCTAAAACACCTAATTTATTGTTAATGATATAAGCCCGCGTTATTTTTCAAAATTGAATTACGAATGTTACGTGTCTCTAACTAAAAGTAGTAGTGTATCTTGTTTTTTCAATGCAGCAGTCTATGCGGATAGCAATCCTTGGCCACAAAATCATTACATGTATTAATCAATTAATAAATCAATCAATCAGTCAGTCAGTCACATGACCAGGGACGCCGAGAACCAAAGCGTGACCCCAGGCTCATTTCGATCAGCCCCATAACTCCTTTCCTGGGCCGTGTCCGCCCCCAGCATATGCCCTTGCCAGGACGGGCCCCTAGATTTAACCTGGGCTACCGGGCTGTAGCCCCCTGCGGCCCCCTCGCATCGACTATGCATATGACAAGCAGAATATGGCCCTGCGGTGGCGCAGTGTGGTAACGCGTTCTCCTATTGCGCGGCTAATCCGGGTTCGACTCCCAGCAGTGCAAAAAGAACGCTTACTCAGAGATCTCATAAAGATCGCACTGCTCACTGTAGTCCGGGGTTTGGTTCCCCAGGCCTTAAGAGGTTCGGATTCCTCGGAAAACTGTAGGTCCCGGCGCAGCATGACCACTGTAGTCTTTGAGCCGTAAAACAAAAAACAAACGGCAGAATATCGGATTCCTCGGAAAACAGTAGGTCCCGGCGCAGCATGACCACTGTAGTCTTTGAGCCGTAAAACCAAAAAACAAACAAGCAGAATATAGTGCGTGGACTACAAAACGCAAGTTTGGAGTAAAACGGTCCTGGAGCTGGTCGGAAGTATGACGTAGGTGGGAACATAATGTGTGGCGCAGGGAGGTCAACGAGTCTTTGTCCTCCTAGCATCTGGCAAAAGAAATAGTATAGTAGTATTTACCATCTTATCTGTCAGATCGATTGCTGAAACGTTTCCACCATTAAAATCAATATAATATCTTACGCATACCCCGAAATTAAATAATAAGTCAGCATGGACCATCATCATAATGTCTCATCTTAAAAATACGTTTTTTTATTTAATTCTTTTTCCATTATCGTGGAATCAAATCAGCCAAAAGTTTTCAACATATCAATGGAAAACTTATTTACAGTCGTGCAATCAACGTTCATCATTGACAGAAAAATTATTCAAAAACGTGCCGCGTAATTATGCGTGTAGCGTCGAAAACGCCGAAGACTTGGCTTTCGATTCCCAAATCATAGATATTAGTTCTGGTATTCATTTACAACATTCCCTTCACGGAAATTTAATGGCCGCCATTAGAATGGCATTTCAGCCTGATGCATGCCAGGTGAAAGTTTATCGCCGTTCGTCTGTCTTAATGCGTCCAAGGTTATTCAGGCCTTATTTAGGGCGAAGTCGCAATTAGCATTACGCGCCTAAGGCGACTAATGGATAAATCTGAATTTCGAAATGAAATTGGGGAGTTGTTTTCTAGTTACTGGCTATTCAGCCAATTTAGGCGAATAAATATTGCAGAATACATATGATTGCGGCGTTTAATAATCTATTACGCTGATTCTCCAGAAAATTTCTGCGCAATTTCGAATTAATGAAATTGATTTGCGAATATTTCGATCGCTCCATATTTTCGAAATTGATTAGTCAACTGGCAACACGCGAGAATTGCAAATGGAATTTAGAAGCCGGGGCTGAAATAAATTTCAAATTCCCCACGTTGATCATAAAGCTACAGAACAGGAGTGAGCAAATTTGACTCTTCGTTGGGGCGCCCACTGAAAATTTAAATCCCTTTTTTTATTATTTCATAACTTTTTTCACAAACCTTGTTAAATTGACTGAGATATGAAAGAAGAGTAGTTTTATGTACGATCTTAAGAGCAAACTGTTTAATAATTTTTCACGAGTGAAAGCAAATATAATTAATATCGAAGAAGAAAAGTCAGACGAATAAAAAGAAAACTTAAAAGAATTGCAAGCAGATTTTAAATATAGCTTTGAAGATTTTAATAGTTTGAAATTTACATTTGCATATTTCGTAAACCCATTTATTTGTGATATTACTAAAGATATATTTTAAATTTCTGAAATTATACTTCTTGAAAAAATGGCTGGGGAATGGGAGTTATTAGATATAAAAGAGGATCAGGCATTGCAAATGCAGCACAAATCTACTTCTATAATTGAATTCTGGGAACTAGTGCCAGAATTAAAATACCCACACTTCAAAAAAGCTGCTTGGCGTCTAATTTCAATTTTTGGTACAACATATTTCTGTGAATCTTCGAACTCCACAATGAAGTAAGTTCATAAATTCGAAATATCGTTCACATTCTCCTTGCATAATTACTGCGGACGGCTTTCATAAATTTTTAAAAATTTGACTAAAGTTCTTCATTAAATATTATACATTTTAATAGTACATTTTATTATTAAATTTTTGAAATAATTATTGGGTACTTTCTTTCTCTTAATTAAATTGTCTTATATATACACCGTGCATAGAACTTAGGTTTGTGTAGAATATATAACCACATCAATTAAATTAAATTTGCGTATTTAATAATATAAAACTATAGTGTGTGGCTCTTTGGTAGTGTATTCAATTAATTTCATGGTGTCTTTGGTAGTGTATTCAATTAATTTCATGGTGTGGCTCTTTATAATACGCGAAAAACCAGAATGCGGCTCTCATTGACCTCATGCATGACCACCTTTGCTACAGAAGTTTATGCGAAATCACGAAAGACTCTCAAAGCTTTTCTTTATAATGGTTTATTTACTGTCAGCGACATATTAAAGTTAATTTTAGTAACACAATTATTGACAGGCATGACCCCACAAGCCCAGTTAATATTATATTTTTGGATAAGCCCTGATGTAAGATATCAAAGGTTTGCCATGGGTACAAGAGAGGCCAAAATCATCTGCACAGCTACAATACCTCACAAAGATATTAGTTTTCAAGTTCATCATTTACTGAATGTGAAAAATGTGGAGCCTGAATTCAGAATATGTTCTAGGAACACCTCTGTCTCCGCGAGTGCGAAACCTTGAGTTTTAAATAATTAAAATCTGGAAAACAGTGCTAAATATCCTTTCTCTATAATACACCATATCTTTAAATGGTGGGCAAAATGCAAAGAAGAATCCACGCCTAGCCAACGAGAACTAACGAAAGCACTGAATATAAACAACCGCTTTTACTTTGATATACCAAGAAGCAATAGTTTACATTCACTAATGATCAAAGTTACTCATTTACTGCTCGTTACATGCTCGTTTATTAGGTGCTGGCAGGCTTCAAACAATATACAGTGTTACTTCCCGTAAGAAACACCTCCAAACAAGGGACACCTCTATGTAAGGGACAATTTCTCTAGTCCTAATTATGTGTATGTATCCACACAACATGTACTTCTGAAGAAGAGATACGTCTCAATTTAAGAGACAAATTGCCCGATCCTGTGGGTGTCCTTCATTCGGAGGTGACACTATATTCTTAATCTTGAAGGATTCTGC
Source organism: Dysdera silvatica (assembly GCA_006491805.2). Lineage (NCBI taxonomy): Eukaryota > Metazoa > Arthropoda > Arachnida > Araneae > Dysderidae > Dysdera > Dysdera silvatica. The sequence continues at coordinate 46,106,712 of QLNU02014802.1, forward strand.
TATCTTAATTGCATATGATATAAATTATAAGCATGATGTAAGATATTATTACCCTTCACAGGGATAACACAATTGCCAAATAATGGTCAACACAGAAAAGCCTCCGGGGCGAAATTTTTGTGAGTTTTTCGTGGGGGAATTTATTATACAATAATTTTTGCCACCCACGTATATTTAGCTCAAACTAGAGCTTTTTTTATATTTGGAGAAAAAGAGGCGCCGTCCTCATCCTGGATTCGAACCAGGGTCCCCGCATTGAGCCCGCGGTGTCTTGACCTACTAGACGAACGAGGACAAGAACAAACGCATTTTTCTCCGTATATGAAGATGTAAGATATTATTACCCTTCACAGGGATAACACAATTGCCAAATAATGGTCAACACAGAAAAGCCTCCGGGGCGAGATTTTTGTGAGTTTTCGTGGGGGAATTTATTATACAATAATTTTTGCCACCCACGTATTAATTAGCTCAAACTAGAGCTTATTGATTTTGGAGAAAAAGAGCATGATATAACAATCCCCCTTGGAATGTGTCAAAGGCACAAATAATAAAATTGGCTCACACCATTCAAGATGTCTGTTCACGAAAAGTAGTCCGATGGTACCGTTAGAAATAACTGGAGGTGACGTCACAAACCAGCCAGCCGCTTTCAGCAGAGTAGGACTCCAATCTCAGAACTTGTTTTTGGCAGTCGTAGAAACTGTCGTCGTGTAGAACTTGGAATCCTATATTGTTGTAAGCGTCTAGCCGGTTTCTGATGCCACCTCCCGATATTTCTAAGGGCAAAAGTTTAATTTCGATACTAGAGTAGCCATAAGGGACTTCAGAATTTTCAAGGAATCATCTGGCAAAGAAATTAAGTCTGAACTAAAGAAACTGGTTTCAACAGTTAATTGCATCCCTATATCAAGCGCAGAATGTGAAAGAGGGTTTTCAACAATGAATTTGATTTGTACACCACTGCATACTTCCCTTCACATTCAGACATTATCAAATTTCATATTTGTTAGGCTGGTTGGCCCAACTATCAAAGAATTTAAACCGGAGTCTTATGGACATTCGTGGCTAGCAAGTGCTCATCACAGTGCGATTGACAACCAATCAAAAAACAAGGGGAAAAAAGGGATGTTTACATTGCTGCATAATCCTGACCCTATGTCCACGTATGGGCCCTGCAGTGACCCAGTAGTAACGCATTTTGCTTGCCGTTAAGCCGGGGTTTCATGCAACAACGGAAAGAGCGCTTGCTACCTAACCGCTGCCCGAGGATTGCTCCTCTGGGCTCCAAGAGGTTCGTATTCCCCGGAAAAATGAAGGACCACTGGTGACGCATTCGACTGTAGTGCCATCAACCCGGGTTCAAATCCCAATGGCACCGTAGAACCTGTACCGTTTTTCCACCCACCGTAGTCCAGATTTGGGTGGCCTTGGCAACAGAGGTTTGGATTACAGGTGTTCTAAAACGTTCATGAACGATTCAATGAACGAGCAAACGTTTGTTTGAAATTTTACGACACAAAGGCAGCAAGAGTTATGCTGCGCCTGAACCTATAGTTCTCCGAGGAATCCTAACATCTTAAGGCCTAAGGAGAATAACTCTCAGACTGAGGTTAGCAGTTAGATGAGAAGTTTTTTATTTTTTCGCAATCGGGAGTCAAATCCGGGATTACCGCAGGCTAAGCGGAAGCGTCACCACTGCAGGGCCAGACTGGTTCAGTGACTGATTGAATCATTGAATGATTTAGCACCCCGCTAGTTTGAATTACTCGGAAGACTGTAAGCCAAGGCATAGTATAACCTTCGTTGTCCTTGCGCCGTTCGCCTTCGTTGTCCTTGCGCCATTAGCATTTGTTGTCATTGCGTCGTGAACTTTCGTTGTCGTACGCCGTTAACCTTTGTTGTCATTGAACCATTAATCTTCGTTGTACTTGCACCGTGGAAACACGCAAACAAATATTTCTATATATCTTTTATAGCATATACGCACAATAGAGTCCCGTTAATCCGAATTAATTGGGACCGGGACATATTCAGATTAACCGAAATCTTTACTACAGTCACTACAATCTTTATTAATTACAGTGGTGTCCCGTTAATCCGAAGTAATTAGGGCCGGGACAAGCTCGGATTAACAGAAATATTTACTACAATATTTACTGTAACACACAAACAAATATTTCTATGCAACTTTTATCTCGTATACGCACAGTAGAGTCTCATTAATCCGAAATAATTGGGGCAGGGACATACTCGGATTAACCGAAATCTTTACTACAGTATTTACTGTAACACGCAAACAAATATTTCTATGTATCTTTTATCGCGTATACGCACAGCAGAGTCTCGTTAATCCGAAGTAATTGGGACAAGGACATGTTCGGATTAACCGAAATCTTTACTACAGTATTTAATCTATAACTGTTTGGTGGGTGTCTATTTTGCTATGAAAGCGTAACAGACGACGGAAAATTTTGACCCTTCCTTTATGAGATGAGATAATTTCAATTAATTGGCGATACACACTGCGCTGTTTGTTTACGTCTTGTCAGTCGGTTGCCCTTGCAGCCGACTAAAAAAGTCGTACTAATCAGGTTTCCGGATTAGCGAAACTGTTCCAAAGCACCTGACCCATAGGGGGGAAATTAGGCTTACAGCGGCGCCTTTGTCGGCCACCCTTCCCAACCTCTTACCTAGATCTCTCTCTCTCTCTCACTCTCATAAGAAACGAAAACAATGATATCTTCTATGCCATACTACCTTTATCCCTGTTTCACTGTCCTCTTGGACCCTTCGATAACATAGTAGTAACACGTTCCCCTATCATAGCATTAACTTAACGATTCCATCGGTATCGTCGAACTCGTGCTATTTTTCTTCCGACCATAGTTCGAAGTTGGGTTCCCTAGGGTGCAAAGCTTCGTCTTCCTTATAAAATTGTAGGTAACTGAGAAGTATAACCTTGCATCGTAAAACATAGACAAATATCATTCTTTTTATCATTATTGCCACAATTTTTTCAGTTACAAAAAAAAGCTGAACTTTAATAGCTTCACTCATCTGTAATCAATCTATATTTCGTACTTTCATAATCAGCAACGTTTATCAGTTATTGGATACATACAAAAGCCTAATTTGCTCAATAAACGTTTGTTTGAATATAAGAACAACGACGTTTTAGGACTAAGAGAACAATTAAACACATTATTCGACGTACGTTTCGGACGGGAATTAGCGGTCCCTCGTCAAAAATTTAGTTTAATTTTTTTCCTACTCCTTAAACGTTGTTCTTCTTACATTCAGCTATACTGCGTAGTGTTACGTCATTAGTTGATGACGTAGTGTTACGTCATCAACTAATCTTAAGTGATAATCTGTTTAATCTCTAGATAGCAGTTGTCCATTTAACCTCTATGTCAAATAGTTATCTACTTAATGTATTCATTAAATAACTATATATTTAATCAATAGCAGCGCTAATGTTATTGCTATTGATTCTTTCCATATCAATAGCAAGTATGTTATTATCTTCTCGATTATTTTGCTAATCCAATTATGCTTTTAATGCTCCTTCTGTTCCGAAAGTTTGCATTAACATATAGGGTAAGGTAATATTCAGATAAATGTTTATGCACAAACTTACGTTATCTATAATAAGAAACCGACAAAATTAGAGCCAATTTTACAGTCATTTTCAACGCCCACTTATAAATAAGTTCAAACTAGTGACGCCCATATATGTACTTCTAGGGGAGGTTGAGAAAAATCATTACCTCTTACTGAAGGCTGTTAAACATTTTAGTGAATGTACAAGATACTAAAATGCTACAAAAATAATTGATACTGCTTGACAATTAGCAATGAGCTAAAAAGTACCTTATTTTAAAATGTGACTGTAAAATTTTTGAACATAAATGCATAGCAGAATCAGGTAAATCGATTTTTTGAACGGCCAAGGGGTGCACTAGCCCTCTGCCTCCATATGAGTGCCACGACTTAAACTAGAGCTATTTTTGTTTAGGAGAAAAAACTCTTGTGTGAGCGTATTTATACGTGGGTGTTGGAAATTAATGTGTAATAAATTCCTCCACGAAAACTCGTAAAAACTCGCCCTGGTGGCTTTGTGTTATCCCTGGGAAGTGTAATAATATCTTACATTAAAATTAATGATAAATAATTTAGTCGCGAGGGCAAAGTCGACGAAGAGAAACAAAAAAAAGCAGCGCAAAAGAGTTTGCTTCATTTTTGCAGATCATTGCCAGATTATGTAAAGAAGGTCACTAAAATATTGAAAATCGTTTTACGTGCAAAATCTTTTTTTTTAATTAAGAAGTACACATAGATCCTTAGATAAAAATCAAGGCTAACGTTTAATATTGAAAGATATATTTATGTACGATAGATTCATCGATATCTATTTAATGATATGTTTATATACGATATATTTATCGATATTTATTTAACGATATGTTTATATATTTAGCTCTAGTTTGAGCTACTTGTACGTGGGTGGCAAAAATTATTGTATAATAAATTCCCCCACGAAAAACTCACAAAAATCTCGCCCCGGAGGCTTTTCTGTGTTGACCATTATTTGGCAATTGTGTTATCCCTGTGAAGGGTAATAATATCTTACATCCTCATATACGGAGAAAAATGCGTTTGTTCTTGTCCTCATTCGTCTAGTAGGTCAAGACACCGCGGGCTCAATGCGGGGACCCTGGTTCGAATCCAGGATGAGGACCGCGCCTTTTTTTCTCCAAATATAAAAAAAGCTCTAGTTTGAGCTATATGAACGTGGGTGGCAAAAAAAAATGTTATTGTACGACATATTTATCGATATTTATTCAACGATAATTACTAAATATAAGCAAAGTTTCAAATATTCATATAATGTATAAAAAGTAATATGTAATAGGCTATTAATAAGAAATATATTTCGTATGTTTGTTTGCAAACTATAATTCGTCTTTGAGTACAAAATGTATCGCTTAACCTCCGCGTTATTATTCAATAGGAATAATAAATTTGCTATAATTATAAGATAAGAGACATTCACCGATAACAAATTGTATTTTTAAAATATTGTATGTATATGAGAATTTTATTTGTAAATTATGCCTTTAGTCCATAGAAATTTATATATCGTGGAAGTTTTTTAATTACCTGTATCAGTAAGGGAATTCCTAAAGTAAGGGAATTCCTCAGTAAGGGAAGCCATAAAAAAGCCTCAGAAAAGCAAAGAATTCCTCAGTAAGGGAAGCCATAAAAAAGCCAAACAATCAATCAATCAGTAAGGGAATTCATAGTACTGTTCGTTCACGAATAGAAGTCCAATGGAAGAGTAAGAAATAACGGGAGGTAACATCACAATCTGGCATGTTCATTACAGCAGAGGAGGACTCCAATTTCAGAACTTGTTTTTGGTGAACGTTTGTCAGCGCCAAAATCAAGTTCTGAAATTGGAGTCCTCCTCTTCTGTAATGGGATACCCCGCCGTGACGTCACCTCGCATTATTTCTAACCGTTCTATTGAACTTCTTTTATCGAACGCACAGTAAATACTCTGTGCCGCAGCAGTGCTACTTATCCTCTGATTTACTTACGTCGTTTAACATTAAACTTACCCAAACAGCTTCTCTCATAAAAGATAAAGTTCTAATTTTTCTTTACTGTTCGTTCACGAAACGAAGCCCAATGGAACATTTAGAAATAAGAAGAGGTGACGTCACAAACGACCTATTCCATTACAGCAGAGAAGGATTCCAATTTCAGAACTTGTTTTAACGCCAAAAACTTTCACCAAAAGCCAGTTCTGAAATTGTAGTCCTCCTCTGTTGTAATCTACTAGCCCGTACTAGGGCACAAGTGGCATACTCGGACTGTACTTGCTTTGTGGACGCATATTCAATAAGCAGATGATCCCACGTTATATTTGCCGTAGTGATATTATTATGATTCTGATATCTTTATATACTTACCTGAATGGATTTCTTTTAAAGTCTCGGAGTAAACGAAGTGCAATATATTCAACCATGAATTATTAATTTTTCTTTCTGATTTTTAAAATCTGAAGAATATAGATAAACTAGTCGAAACGTGAGAAAGACAAAATAATAATAATATGTCAAGTGTACCTGACAACGTTCTCTTAATACCAGATTTGAAAATCAATACACTAATACTTGCAAGAAATTCACCTCCAAAAAACTGGACGTGAAAAAACTTCAAGCACTATAGCGAAAACTAATTCCCCCACTCTTCACATTATTTTGATCTGTTGGAAGGAAAACCAGCACCAATTTGCCAAGTGTGCAATGAACCCATCAGTGTTTTACATATTTTAACTCAATGCCCTTATTAGAACTTTATTCGTACTCTTACTTTTAAATCTTCATCACCATCTAACATTTTAAACGACCAATCTGACCACACGAGTCTAATTTTTACAGAGAACTAGTTTTATAACAGTCTTTGATTTTACCATGTTTGGCGCAGTATAGCCCAGATGCTCTTGCGCCATAAAAAATCCAAACAAACAATTTTACCATGTTTGGCGCAGTATAGCCCATGTGCTCTTGCGCCATAAATATCCAAACACACACACACACTATTGTTACAGAAAAAAATTTAAATATAAAAAAATACAGTGTAAAATACAAATAAACGATTCTCTTGGCTCGTTGAACCAGTGTATATATGGAGGCGATTGAATTTATTATTAGACTGAATAAAAAATTCAAATCAAAAATGAAATTTCTGGTATAAACGAAATGGGCATTTAAATTTTTGATTATTGATTAACGATAAGGGCGTATCAATTCAAAATTTATTGAGGGCTCAAACAACTTCAAAAGTTAAGTGACTTGACGTTAAGGAGAAACAATGTGCTTTATTATCTAATGGGTGGTTTGAGACCTTTGAGCTCCTCCCTTTCCTACAGTACTATAACATGCTGGTGTCCATTAGCACAACTAAAGGAAAGAAGGATTGGAATAGCTCAGCCTCCGCCCCTCATAGAAAAGCAAATTTGCAAATGACAACTGTGTGCGGTTCGATTTAGCGGGAGACTATGGGGGCTGGAGCTATGCCTCGATGCTTGTGTTCAAACTCTGGTTAGTGGGGTAGCAATTCGTAAGTTTTGGGGGGTCAAATAGCTTTGAAGAAGACCAGCGAATGTGGCGTTGGAGAAAATAATGCGTTTTGAAATCCCGTGGGTAACTCGAGTCCACATTTATGCAATGTCCAAGCCTATCTCTTCAGATGTCTTTCTTATATCAACTTTAAACAGCTTTCTTCTCCTTTACTTCTTTCCTTGGTCCCACTTGCTTAAGACAAACCTTTCATTCATCAGTCTTCTCCTTCTGTCGCTACACTCGTTGAAGGCCATGGACCTTCTTAACAACCGTTCAACAGTCTCTCTCTTGATATTTAATTAAAAAGTTGCAAAACAATGTCCCTCTGCAAAGGAAATTCAAACCTTGCTTTTATACATCTTCAAGCAATTCACATCATTTTGTTGTCTTCCATCCAATTTATTGCTTCTAAACATATTCTTTATATCCGTTAGCTTCATGGTTCGGTACACTTAAAATACTGGCAAAGCACTTTATAATACGGCCATCCTCTTCAGGTACGTGTGAGTATGACGTTTCCTACGCTGAGGTCCAATTAAATGCTCCATGTCTTATTGTTTGGTTCTTCTTGTTGAAGTCATTGCGCCCAAGCACGATATGGTAGTCAAGCCTTAAATTTATCAGCTTTCTAGAATGAACTGGAAGATGGAATGGGCCTGCACGACAGCCAAGTAAAATATTTGCTGCTTTTGTTTCACCTACGAATAGGCACCAGTCACGATCTCTGTGTTACATTTGTATATGTATCAAAACAAATAAAACAAGTCTATTAATATTAACGAGACCAAGTGCGTCTATTTCTTCTTAAACAATAGAAAGTCATGACAGGGAAGAGTTCAACCGCAGAATAGTAAGACCTGTATGATCTGAATTATCAAGATCAGATTATAATCCGATTTTAATTATAATCTGATTTAGATTTTAAATATATAGAGCAAAAAAAAGAAATAAAAGTCACTATGTAAAAAATGGGTTGTTATAAATTTAAATATATATATATATATAACGTTTGTTTACTATATAAAATGAATTTAAAAATTTAATAACAAAGCAATCGAAAAGAGTTGATTATTTGTGAATTTAATTCTTTTGTGGATTTTGCTCGGTTCGATATCATTAATTAATCCTGAATACCTCTAGAGCTACCGCCGTATCAAACTTCCGAGTATTAACAGGGCATGGTTATCTATAGGTATATCTATTCATATCTGGACTGGCTTTGATGCTTCTGGTTATAACAGCGGCCAACCTATGTTGACGGAATATCTAAGGCTTTGAGAACATTTTGCGATATTATTCAGAAATACTAAAAAGCTCGAAGACAAATGTCTAAACGGGCAATCACCTGGCATTTGTAGCAAATTATGCATCGTTCTTTCTGTCAAATATGTAAAAATATAATAAAAACGGATGACAGAGTGCCAATGCGAGCATTGATGTGCTGGCTTGTAGCAGATCCGTGGCCAGCAGGGGCATAACTGTAGTTGCCCGATTCTTGTGTCCCAGTTTCTCCATCGAGCTATATATATACATATATAAAACAATCCCCATGTACAGTGTGCCCCATATGTCCTTTGCCCCTTGCCCCTGTTACTCCTTCATCGTGGCTACAGGTTTGTTGGTGTGTGATGTTGGACTGGTTGTTTCGAACTCACTCACTGCCAAGTATAAGAAAAAAGCGTCTCAGATCACTCGCTAATGCTTGTGCATGCTCACGAGTGATATAGCACCAATTAAAGGTAAAGAGAAAAATAAAGCTATACTAGCGGAATTAATTCTTATAAGAATACATAATAATCGTAATATGCATGAATAATGATCATTTTATAATTTAGCTTTATAACTATTACCAAATTGATTAAAAGTCAATTAAATTAATTAAAATGTATGAGTATAATTAGTAACCAATTAACCGCGACTAATGAATCAACATAATATATTAATTTCCACAAAAAACCTGCCACCGGATCAGAATAAAATGTGATAAAATTAAAATGGAATAACGGAAAAAAGAGCAAATATTGAAACTAGACGCAGCTAACATTCGATTGATTGGTTTGACTTCCTTTATATTCTACAACTCGTTAGGTTATTTAACATGGGACCGAAGATGTAAAACGTGTCCTCCGATACATGGCTCGCTTTTGTGAGTTTGGAACCAGACTAATACAACAAAAAGCAGATGAATACCCTTAACACTGCTCTCTATCATGTAAGAATTTATTACATATTTATTACATGTATACAGATATGGGAGCCCATATGGGAGGAAAAGGGGGGCGGACTAAAGACTCATAGCCGTTTAAAAATTTGATTCGCCCGAACCTGCTACGCATTTACTTTCAAAAGTTTTACAGTCACATTTTAAAATAAGGTACTTTTTAGCTCATTACTAATTGTCAAGCAGTATCAATTATTTTTGTAGCGTTTTGGTATCTTGTACATTCACTCAAATTCTCGATAGCTTTGAGAAGGAGGTAATAATGTTTCTCAGCCCCCCTAGAATTACTCGTTATTCTTACTCACCCCCCCCAGAAGAACTTGCATGGGCGCCCATGTATACAGATAGTTGTTGAATGTAATATTAAGCACTATTCAATATATAAAATTTGTTTCTTAATCTGGCATTAGTTTATTCATTGCACTGAGGCATTCAAGCATCATATACACTTAATAAATGTTTTAAATTAAAATTATGGCGACTGCAATTTGGGTTAGAATTTTCTTCTTTTCGGATGTCTAAATTCATCTTTCCAAAGGCTTACACCTTACTTTGATCATTAAGTGTGTAGGTTGATCCATATTAAATAATTATTATCAGATTTTTCAATGGCTTCAGATCTTAATAGCATGTGATTATGTTTATTCAGACAATTATATTAAATATCACTTTTTATAATTAATTAAAAATCACTTATACTGTTTATATGTCCGCTTATTCTCCACTTCCCTTTACCTTAGCATATATTTACTATCCTTTATTGGCTGATTCTATCCCAATACTATAATTAAATTATATAATCATCATATTCAACCATTATCTATCCACTGCTGGATGAAGGTCTCTCCAAATGCTTTCCACACAAGTCTATCCTGGGCCATTCGTTTCCACGTCACCCCAACCTGTTTTCTTATTTCATCCACCCATCTAGTTTGAGGACGTTTTCTAGGTCTTCGGTGGTCTCTTGGAATCCAGTTCAGAATTTCTGTTGTCCATCGTTGATCAGTTCTTCTTGCAATATGCCCAGCCCATCGCCATTTCAGCCCTTTTACTTTAACAATGATGTCCTCTACTCTAGTTTGCTCTCTCACCCAAGTGTTTCTTTTTCGATCTCTCCTAGTTATTCCAAGCATGCACCTCTCCATGCTCCTTTGCGTTGTCTGTAACTTTCGTATTGCTCCAACTGTTAGACTCCATGTCTCTGATCCATAAGAGAGGACTGGCAATACACACTGGTTGAAGACCTTTCTTTTTAGACACAAAGGCAATTTCCCCTTCAGGATAAAACTGTTTCTTCCAAATGCACTCCAGCCAAGTTTAATACGTCTGTTGAGTTCTTTCATAATGTTGCCATCCATTGAAATCAGCTGGCCAAGGTAAATATATGAATCAGCAATTTCTAGCTCAATGTTGTCAACTTGTATTTTTGTTTCCTCTACAAAATTATTGAACATGATCTTAGTTTTTTGTAGGTTCATCTTGAGTCCAACTTCTTTACTTCTAGTTGAGAGCTCCTGTACCATGTCTTGGAGTTCTAATGGGTTCGTTGAAAAAATAACAATGTCATCAGCAAACCGCAAATGATTTAAATATTCACCATTTATTTTTATTCCCTTGTTTCTCTTAAATTTTTATTTATACTCGTAGTTATATAATTACACAAAAGGAAAATTATACAAATTAGAGAGTCCTAATTGTAGTTAAGCCGATAAATTGTTCTAATTAATCTAATGAGGAAATATTTCTAGATTAACTAAAATATCTTAATTATTCGTACTAATTAAGGATAAATTCTTACTAGCTTAACACTCCTAAGTTAAATAGGCAGCACTAACCTAAATGATAAACGCACGGAAAATATCTTATTTATTTGGTCGTGAGCATATTTCACAAGAGAAAACCGCATTTTGAAGAAATTAAGCTTCGACAGATCTTTTCTGAAGAAAAGAAAACAAGAACTAATATAATTTTATAGCTACAATTAATTTTCTAGTGTTCGCTTATATTTTCAATCTTAAAAATCCACATAATTTTACATTCAACGGAATTCATATATATATAGAAATATATATATATATTTAATGTACAGAAATTTTTACCTATATGCATATATTGAAATAAAAATATTAAGTTAAACAATATTATAGAAAATACTAATGAATCTCCATACACGAAACTAGTAAGCGTCAAGAAAGCCAATAAAATTAATATCCGTAAATGAAAATAGAGCTCTGTCATAAAGGAAGCGCGTTATCTGCGACAAAAATATCTCTATTAACTAGCTGACAAACAGGAGAGAGAAAACAGGAAAGTATTTCTCCGTTGAACGAATCAACTTATCCACTTCTCTTATTTGAGCCCACTGACAAAGATTGGCTGCTTTTTTGTGCGCCAACGAACTGGTGTCGATATTGTTTCGAAATTAGATTCTCCAGATCTGATGCAACTGACAATATCAAAGTAATTGAAAAAATATTAGTCGGTATGGTTTGGTGTTTTGATTATGGAGGCGGGAATTCGCCGGTCTCTTTCAATTTAAATTTCCCAAGAAGATAAATAAACCAGTCTAACTGCGAATGAAAATAACCTTTCACATTCAAGAAATATCGCTTGCTAATTACGATTTAATGAAATGTTGCTAAGATGTTTTTTTTCAAGAATATCAATTCGTATCATAAATATCAAATACATTACGCAAATAGACATGCTTTCTTTAAAGAAATTTAATTATAATTGTATATTACAGGACTGTCTCATTTGGAATAAAGATTAATTGATGAATTTTTTACGTACTCGACATAGAACGGACAGGGAACACACCTTCTGATACTGTTCCCGTGTCACAATTTTTACCTAGTATCTATGAAAGGTATCTAGGCAACCAATTATAGTTTAGAACCATACCCGAGGTCGGTGTTGTGCGAGATCATGGGACCAGTTTTACCTGCTAAGAGTTACCTCTTTATGAAGTTACTTTCCTAATGTATCAGGCATAGCTCAAAAGAATATTTACAATTTGTAACCTACCTTTGCGTGTTCATATTTAGTTTCTCTAAACATATACAGCTTTAAATTAGAAACAATTTTTATCAACGTTTTTAGGCGTAGTAATAGTAACACCGATGTTATGGAATTGTTAGATGGTGAAACGTTCGTAAAGAAAAGAAATGTTTTTTGCTTCTGGTGGGGTATGATCCCAGGACCTTCTACAATCCGAGAAGGTGCTCTTACCAAGTAGCTACAGACGACGAAACAACTAATTTCCTACCATTTTTGAAAGGTTTTTGGTCTAGCTCACAGCCAGAAATTGGCGTTACTAATACTACGCCTAAAAAACGTTGATAAAAATTGTTTCTTAATAAGATGAATTGCCTGAGAATTCTCACTTGTATTCTGATTTGATTTTTTAATACCTCGACACGGATGACTGCCCTTTACTACTATAGCTATAACACTATAACTCTATCATGAGGTATAGTGTTATAGTGTTATAGCTATAACACTATAACTCTATCATGAGGTGCTTACAGTGTATTGGCTATTCGTGACATGTGTTATATCTCATTTAATTTGTATTTGGTCCCCCAATATTAATACGTGTATATTTTTTATATCCATTATTTTATACGTACGTGAAATAAAATTATTAATGTTACATATATTACGTATTCATATTAATTAATAAATCATTTCTCCCGGGAATTGAAAATGCTTAAAGGAAAAATGAAGTGTTGGCTTTGAAGTAGAGAAAAACAGAACCATTCCTGTGAATCACCCCCTTTTGCATTTTTTAAGAACAATTTTGTCTTTTCAACATACTCATTTTAAGAGCCATAAATTAATATTATACTCAATATAAAATATCAATTATTTAGCTCTCTCACAAGCAGACAAGGTAATTTTTGAAAAGATAGTTATTGAATTAATAAATTCTAGAATCCAAAAGCCATCTCCACTAACTGTTTTACACACACACAACATGCATATCATCATATCATATAATTATAAATATATATATATAGCTGAACTGCCATAAGGAACGTCAAGGGCTAAGTTTTTCGTTATAGGCTGTATTGAATATTACATCTTATGCTCTAAAGCAACTAACCAAAATCATTTGTTCGTTATAGCTGTGAATTTGCTTTAGCTGTGAATCTCGTTACAGCTGTGAATCCATTTTAGCGTGAATCTCGTTACAGCTGTGAATCTCGTTATAACTTTGAATCTCATTATAACTGTGAATCTCGTTATAGTTGTGAATCTCGTTATGGCTGTGAATCTCATTATGGCTGTTAATCTCGTTACAGTTGTGAATCTCTTTGTAGTTGTGGATCCCGTTATAGCTCTGAATCTCATTATAACTGTATACCTGGTTATAGCTGTGAATCTCATTATAGCTGTGAATCTCATTATGGCTGTGAATCTCGTTATGGCTGTGAATCTCGTTATATCCATGTTTGTTATAACCGATTTCTCTTGAACATTTTCTCATATGTGAGTGTGTTTTTTATAAATAATCACAGATTTTAAATTCTTATTGGTATATTGCCTTTTTTAACTAAATGTGTTTTTTAATTCATTATTGCATTTTAATTTATCGCACACCTGACTTCAAATAGAAGTTCTTTAACAGTGCTGTTAAATTAATTAGAGTCTGAAAACTAATTTACGTAATTAATTGCATTTTTTTAACCAAGCACTTAAAAGAAACCACGTAGTTTGCGAATAATTAAACTTATTCTACCTTTCATTAATAAATTAAAAAATGTTAATTATCAACCACTAATTATTTACAAAGTTAATTACCCCCTTTGATATAGTTATAATTTATGAAACCTACCATTCCACAACAAATACAAAGTTAACAACGATTACTCAATCTTTATAATGAGAACGTAATAAATATTTATTTGTCATTATTATGCATTTACCGATAATGAATAATATTTTTTAACCACAACCCAACGCCATGAACATGTTTTAATATTAAAAATAATTTTACTGGGCAGATGTATTAGAGTACGCAGAAATTTATGAGGATTATAAAAAGGATATAATTAAAATTGTAGCAGCTTAGCGGGGGAGGGTTAAGACTACCATTAATCTCCCCACCTGCGTACGCCCATGGGGTGATGAGAAAACACCGTGATGTAATGTGATGAAAGAAATATAATGATTTGTAGAACTTTTTCACCTCTTCGCGTATTTTGGCTGCGATATTATTAAATTCTCTTATGTAAGTGGAACCTCTTCTAACTGGCCTCCTTCTCTAAACGACCATACTTTTTCATGGCTACTTACTCCTATGTACAACTTCTTATCAGTGATTAACCTTTTTCACTCTGATTTACTTTTAAGGTGAACATCCCTCCAGACAAAGGCACACTCTCTTCGAAACCATCTCTCTAAAGGTGTTCTTAAAATGGGGTACCCGTACCTCTGGTGGTACGCGAGAGAAAACCAAGGAGTACGCGAAGGGATTAGCACTTTGCCCCCTTTTTATGATTTGAAGTTCATAGTCTTTCGGTCCTTTTTCCAAAATGGAAAGAGGCAATTTGCTTTCAAGATTCATTCGCTTCGCCTCGCTCCTCCTGTTCTGTCTTTTGCTGTTCCCATCAACTTAACGTTGGGAACAAGGTTTTTCAACACTGTTTATGATCAAAACCAAATACCGCGCAAGACTGTCAATTTAAAATGACATGCATGTGTGTATCTCTGAAACGGATTCCAGAATTGAGTTAGTTATTAAAATGAGCCAAGTTCACCCACCCCATTGAAGGTGTAACCATGTAGTGACTGAAGTTAGGAAGAAACACTACTGGTCTTATCTATTCTATGGCATCCATATATTTTATATCATAATTTTCTCAGGAGGTACGCCGACATACTAGGGTAGGACGAAATGGTAGGCGGGTGAAAATGTTTGAAAACCTCTCCTTTAAATGGTCACCTCCTGACCATAAACTACATATAGGATGCCCTGTCAACTTCCTTCTTAAAAACCGAACCTTTTTTAACGACCACCTTTCTGTCTTTAGTCAACATTCTAAATGTTAAAAGTGTCTTTACAGGGTATATATCGATGAACGTTATCATATGATTGCAGGGCGGACTGGGTCCTCTCAAAGGGCGAATACCTTGGATTATCGGAGGGCGCGAGTCCTATAGCCCATGAGGACGCAAGTCCTATCGCCCATGAGGGCTGGTTGGCCGGCGGCAGAGTGCGTCCCTGTATGATTGCGATGTCATGTTTCGTGAGTTTTTCTGCCGTCATGTCCGCTTTGACCGACAATTTAGTCGTGTTAACCTTATCCTTCGTATTAATCACATCACACGCGTAACGCTGGTATGAATTGAGGGTGATGAGTGATCGATGGAATGTCCGTAAACCGTACGGTAACGAAGGAATAACGCCTTTATTTACAATGCGGAAAATCTGCATTTGAATAACGCTGATCCCGAGCCATTGCTATCGTTTCGACCAGTCGATATCCCAGGGATTGCGTGTCTACGCAATGAAATTTCAAATCATTTGGAAAATTCCTTGCGCCGAATAATCTTTATTGTCCTTGCACCATAAAATTTTAAACGAATGATCTTAATTGTGCTTGCGCCATAAATCATTAAACAAAGAAAAAAGTTTATTTTCGTTATGCGCATTATCAAGAAGAAATTTATAGACAGATATCTTCCATAGAACTTTTTTTACAGACCGTTCGTTCTTATGGACGACTGGCGCGTATGCTGTAGTAATAATAATGCTACAACTTACTTTGGCAAAAGTTCCTGACAGTCATCCTAATAATGGTAATTCTGTGAGAAATAGTACATTCTAGCTATCAGAACAAAAGATATGCAAAAAACTTCTTTGATAGGCAAGTTATACAGTTTAGGAAGGTAAATGGACATTATGAAAGATGTGTAGACTATGCAAGACTCTATGAAAGATTATAATCTATCTATGAAGAATATAAACTGATTATAATTAGGGATGACAATCAATGGTCGATATTTTGAAAACATCGATGTTAAATGGCCGATGTTTTGAGACCATCGATGGTGAATGATCGATGTTATAGCTGTTTCGTTTTTTTGGTAATGACAGGGATTTTCCCCAAAAGGTACACGCCATATGCGCCGCGTACTCTCAATAAATTTTAAGAAATACCGAGTACGCACCGCGTATTCTCAAGGTCTCAAGAAAACTTTTGTATTTGCTGGTTTTTGGACAACTTTCAACAAAGTTCAGCCTTTTTTTTTTAGACATTTATAATGAATGGAGACAAATGAGGAAAACCCCTCAACTCCTCATGGTCCAAAATAATATCCTGCATACGATCAGGAGAAGAATGAAAACTGATAAAAATGGCAAATGCCATCTTGGGCTTGCAAAGACCATGGACGACCAGTCAAATGCCAGTCAGCTCGGCGCAGTGACATCAAGTCCAGTAACCCCGCAATTACAATACTCTTTAATTAAGACAGCACCGCATACTCTCAATAATTTTCTTCAGGACAGCTTTGGTAATAATGATTTTTTTTTTAATATTGCAAAGGATTTGTTTTTAATCTTAGATTTTAACAACTTGAAATCCTAGTTTTAATGAAACAATCAAGAATCAATGATTTACGATCGATTATGTTTAGTTTAAAGTTTAACTGACTACGGTACCGGGAATTAATTAGCCTGTATATTAAGTAGCATATACGTATATATATGCACACACCGGACAAAAAAATTATTTACCCCTTGAGAAATCACATTAATATCGTATAACTCCGACTCCGAATTTGCATTGCATGCAGTTTCCGTCGCAATGTTCTCTAGCTAACAGGTTGGGATGGACCTTCATTAACGAACTGCAGCAATTCTTCTCGGGTTTGAAAGCAATTTTGATTCACAAGCCGTGAAACTCTTCTCTGATCCTTCTTGGTTAGGATCTTTTTTCCGACCACAGTTCTGGCGTTGTGTTTCATGGCTATGTGTGTTACACCACTGATTGTAGACAAACTGAACAGTCCTCTGCGAAACATCAACAAATCGGGTGACTTCACTCACCAAATGGCCATGGACAGGGCCAAACATGATTTCCCCTTTTTGCCAATCTGTCTCATTCTTGCATTTCCCAATCTTAATGCACAGTTTCCGTTCGTAACAATAATGTCTTATTCAATGTTACTGCCTTATGATCACATAGAGGCAGTGCGCGCGTAATTGAGCACGTGACTCGACTGCTGCGCCATTTGTACCTGTTTAACGACTACTCCATGCTTGCGCACCACGGCGAATAATTTTTTGTCCGGTGTGTATATATATGTATGTATGTGTGTATGTGTGTGTGTGTAATCAGGTTGGCATATATACTTACGTTATTAGATTACCATATAGTATGTGCATAATTAAGTAGTAGGGATCGAAAGCAAAAGATCGAACGCAATATCGGTGAAGTACTGTCGATGTTTGAAGGCAGATCGCCAAATGAAGGCATTCTGCCTTCACTTGACAAAGGGAGCAGTTGGCTCCCGAAACGTCGTGTGTTTTTATTTTTAAAATGTTAACTGTTATGGAATCTCCTGGTGAAACTCTGTATTGTTTCGTTATTATATTTCCATTATATCAATCCCGGTTCCAATATCACGATTATTTTCTGTACCTCTAGAACCTAAAGTTATCGAGTTCTCAACAGCCTTTGTCTCCAATGCCTGTTTAAGGTCTCGAATATACCCTTTTAATATGTCCTTTTTCAATAGGAAAGCTGGGTTCGCAAACCCGCAATCAATCTTGAGGTAGGAGTACCCGCTGGGTTAAATAAACCAGATCTAGTGTTTCTTGATATATACTCACTTTCCACAGAGACCGCTGTATAAACGCAATCAAATTACCGTTTAAAATATTATAGGAAAAAAAACAAAGTAATCACAATTAATATAAAGGCGTTACTACACAGTCCGTCCCCTACTGACTTTTTTAGTTGTTTCCAAAACACATGGCAACAGGGCAAGTGACCTGCCGCCATGTTGTTTACGGCCTTGTGTTTGACGTCTGAGAGAGTATGACGTCACAAATTGATCTACTGAAATTCTCGTCCAATTTCAAGAGGAGAGAAAACTAGGGGATGGACTGTGTAGTGTCACCAATATAAATGTGGTCTGAAAATAAGTTCCCAATAAATCTAAGATATAAATCAGATCCCAATCTGATCTAAGTTCTCATTATAAATATCACTCAGCGATTTTGCAAAAACAGTTCCGACCCGGAAACACCACGCCGTTTGTTGACATTGGAGAAAATACGTTGTTGAATAGTAAATAGTCAACTTACTAAATTAAAAAAACGAGTGAAATCTACCACAAGGTCAATATCGATAGTCTAGTAGTATATAATCAATATTTCAAACAGTTGTATATTCGAATTTTTATTAGAAACAAAAAATAATTAGTGATTAAATCAACATCGTTTTTGGCGACTCTTATCTCCTAACACTAACACCTCTTCTTTACGATTACTCACTGAAAATTCTATTTTACTTGTTCCCAATATATACGATTTTATCTTGGGCCAATTAATGTTTTGTAAAATAAATGAAAGTTGCTATTTAAATATTGTTACTCTAATAAATTTGTCCCATGGTTATAATACTCGCAATACTAACCTTTTCTTGCCTTGTTGCTCTCAGACATATTTGATGTGTAATAACAATGTTAACTCAACTGGCCCAAAGTTATGGAACGCTCTTTCATCGGAAATTAAATCAGAAATGGCACTTCAAGAGTTTTAAGAAAATGTTTAGATTATTTTTTTTGAACAACCAGTGTATTGATTAAGTTTTTAGTGGTATACGTTTTGGGCATTGATATTACATCATTCTTTTTTCTTCCCTTTTTTTCTCCTTGTTTTCGTGATATTGTTGTCCTAACATTTGTTATATTTTGTGTATAATTTTGATAACTGTTTTTTTTTGTAGCCATGTTAATTTATATGGAATTTACTGTCGCTTAATTTCTTGTCTTTATTTTAAACATACTCGCCTGCGGAATTTGTTCGTTTGGTGGCAGCGGGCTCGTCAGACCTTTTTTTAAGCCTTTTCTCGCTGTCTCCATCCACAGAGCACATGTGTATGTTCTGTTAAAAAATAAATTTAATAATAATAATAATAACATCAACGAAGTGCCTAACATGGCTATCCATAGCACGTTTGTCAAAAACATGTTTATGTTGTCTTATTAAAAAATTGTCTTTCCCTTAATTAATACTAATTTATTATTAATTAAATTATTGTTAAAATTATTGTTTTCGTATATAATAATTATGTACAAAATAGACTTATTTATCCTTGCTTGGTGTCTCGATGTTGCATTTGTCGCATTCAAAATAAATTTTTCTTTTGATTTATGAAATGTTAATAATGGAATAATAATAATAATAATATAAAATATTACTGTATAGAGAGAATAATTAGTTATATGGTAATACACGATATTAATAAGCAAAACAATTTTCAGGCAGTCACCTGCGTAAAAAAATGACTTTTATTGCTCAAAAAGTTTTTTTTTAAGTAGCTGATTGCCTGAAAATTGTTTTGCTTATTATTATAATGCGTTGTGAAAGTTTACGTGACATTTTATACATGATATCATTGAATATTAGCCAGTTAAGAATAAAACAAGTTTATAAATAAATTGATCTTTTAAAAATATTTTTTGTCCTACTTGGCCTCATTTCTATAAAAGTGCAAATATTGAATTTCAGAAACATCCATAAAAAACCCACACAGTAAATTTTATCAGATCCAATTAACTAATTAAGTTAATTATTTCCTGAAACATAAATCTTTCCCAAAATTATAAATAACGAACGCCTTAGATGATTATAACCCTATTAAATCACCCTTAATTAATAAGCTCATGAAGCCAATTTTTCGAAACAGCATTTTTTAAAAACTTTTGGCTTTGAATTTGGAATTATTTTTAAAATGGTAAAGGTTATTTTGTTATTGGCAAGAAATTTTCTTGGTTATTGCAAACTGTTGATGAAATCTTAACCATCATATTATGATCCATTCATATTATGATCATATTAATCCATTCATATTATGATCATATTAATCCATTCATATTATGATCATATTAATCCATTCATATTACGAACATATTAATCCATTCATATTACGATCATATTAATCCATTCATATTATAATCATATTAATCCATTCATATTATGATGATATTAATCCATTCGTATTATGATCATATTAATCCATTCATGTTATGATCATATTAATCCATTCATATTATGATCATATTAATCCATTCATATTATGAACATATTAATCCATTCATATTATGATCATATTAATCCATTCTTATTATGATGATATTAATCCATTCAAATATTATGATCATATTAATCCATTCATATTATGATCATATTAATCCATTCATGTTATGATCATATTAATCCATTCATATTATAGACATATTAATCCATTCATGTTATGATCATATTAATCCATTCATGTTATGATCATATTTATCCATTCATATTACAATCATATTAATCCATTCATATTATGATGATATTAATCCATTCGTATTATGATCATATTAATCCATTCATGTTATGATCATATTAATCCATTCATATTATGATTTGAAATGATATTCACGTATTAATGAAGACGTTATCTACTGCAAACATTCATAACTTACTCTAGACCCGCGTCTTCAATATTTTTCAGTCCATGGTCCTTTTTGTCCAAGGCAATTTTTCTTATTCTTGTTGACCCGCGGGCCGCACTACTGTACCATCAATTTTAAGGCTTGATAAAGGCGATCCACGAGGGGTGCCTCCTGCTCCCCACTGGACCAGATTTCCATGCCATTTTTTCTAAACTCTCTATATTGGTTTTGCGTACCCAATCGAAAATATTTTCTGGGCCCGCCTCTGAGATTGAATATATATTGAAATGTAAAATACATATGGGAGAAAAAAACATTTACAATACTTTTAGTTATTAGTACATGAAGCGAAATTTATGGTAATAAATCATATGGTGATAAATCATTTAAACCCCTATTGGATAATAATATAAATTGGTAATTCCCCGTATTGGTTGAAAAGTTTTGTGGTGCATGTTCTTTACCCCACCGAAGTTGAAGACCAATTCGTCTAGTATTACTCCAGAAATTCGAAAAAATGTCTGAAGTTGAAAGTGCCCCATAACTTTTGGCTATATAGTGTATATCTCCTTTGCTGAAATTAATGTAAACGGTCAAACTAGAAGAGTGATATTAAACTGTGAGCATGTGCGTCGATTAGAGGAACGCGAGAACGCGCGCGGGGTGATTTGCACCCCATCTGATTATATAGCATTATTTCATTAAAAACGTCCAATTTTACAGGGAACAATAAGTGGAATTTTCTCTTTGTCACCCTACCCCAAAAGATTGTGACTTTGAAGGCAACAGGAAAGAGTTTGGCCAGTTTCAGAAGCAAGGGTGGGCGTTTTTTTTTCACAAATTGTAAGTTGTGGGGTGTGAAACACACCCCACGCCTGCTCGCGGGTTAATCTAATAAAACTGAATTTTAACACTCACGGTTCCTGGCTGAAACCCATGTGCTAGAGCTATGAATATAATTGTTCTCCTCTGGGTCATCACCAGGACTATGTTGAAACTGACTATGGATGATTTACAACACGGCGCTTCAACGGGAAATTTTCATGAAGAGAATAAAAAAAAAATAAAGACTGGGCTTAACCCAACGACATCTTGGTTGGAACAGGAATTTACGTCCGACTGGATCACTGAAATACATCTGTAAAGGCTGTTGCTTCGTACTTCTATTTGCAAATTTACATAATCAGTATATTGCGGGGAAGATTTCAATAAAATCAATGATCAAACAATAAATCAGTTTATGTGTTCTTCACATGTACAGTCAAATTTTGAAAAAAAAAATACATAAAACCATGAATTATACATGCAAGATTTAGCTATACATGGAAAGGTCCCAGGAAAATAGCAACTAGGATATGAAAATATATATGATTAATCACATATTTAAATTTTTCTTTAAGTAGGTGCAAATTTCATAAGATTGGGCGTGAGTACTATTAATAGTAACTTCTGAAAAAGCATATATGATACGTACGAACATGCATATTCGAACGAAAAAAAATGGGAATATACAGGGTGGTTCAAAATTATTGTTGGGATTTCTATGGCTTAAAATTAAGTCAAACTGCACTAATTTAGAATCATACCAAATATAGCACTGTCTTCCAAAATTAGAATTTCAAACTTGTGATTGGCAAATTACATGATTGGCAAATTGCATGATCGGCAAATTGCATGATTGGCAAATTGCATGATTGGCAAACTGCATGATCTTAGCGAGCGTGCGACTTCAATGCGATTCTAAATGTCACGTTCACAACTTTGAAAGAGAACCTTGTAACAAGCAATAGCTTTATATTCTTTTCTATTCCTAACCTAAACATGGAGTACAGAAAATCTTCAATGTTGTTATTCCTAACTCATATATTTCTCGTTACATGAAGCATTCAACCTATTTCTGAGGTTAATCTACGACGCATAGTGAAGCGATATTAATCAATAAGATTGTACAAAAATAAAACAGTATTAAAAGATATTCTTTACTTTACCCTTGATAGTTGCTTCTGTAGTCATGTGTTACCATCGTCAGAGAACGACAGCTGCCGTTGTCGTTCTGAGGATGCAGTATAGCTATATCTATCGAAACAGCTGTCAGCGGTTAAATAAACGTCTTGAAACTGTGTTAATTTTGTGTGATCTTATTAATATGCATTTCAGGAGGAATAAGTTATTCTTCTTATTATTATTTTCATCATTAGATAAGAAATGAACATCCGCATGATGCAGAAAACATTATCGGAAGAATGATCTAAATCCTAGACATTGACAGACGCCTACTCTGAATAGTTTGGCGCAAAAACGTGAAAGAAAGCAACAAAAGAAATGAAAATCTATTTCTGGGCGAGATCATTACCAGTGTGAAGGCCCTGTTATGTGGCAGTCAGCCAGGCAGCTTGGGTAAACTACCAGACACTGAAAAGAATAGACACTTGCAAACACATATATACACACACACGAAAACAATGGCTACTAACTCGATTATTTTAGTCAGTTCTAATAAAAAGGAAATGAACATAAGCCAAATAAATATCATGGAACCAGTTAGCGTTTGTCGGAAATTTTTTCGAACAGTTTGGAACAAGTCACGTTGTGTTGGGTATGGCAAGATAATGAATGTAAGTAATATTGATGAGGCTGGCCATAATGCCGGGTGTGCTTTAATTACTTTATTGTTTAAGCATAGCAGCTGTTTAGTATTTCCAACTGTAAACATCCAATATAAAAATTAAGGATATATTGCTGTAGATTTCCATTTCCTCAGGCACATGATCAATGAAGGCGTTTTCCTGAAGAAGTCGGTGATTCATTGCCAATCTTGATTATACATCCGGATGTTTCCCGTCATTCGCTCCTCTTCGAGTGTAGATTACTCTTGAGTAATGAGAAGAAAGTGATCGAAAAGTTGGGATATGGAACATGTTGAGGAAAGTGTTCTACTACTGGTGAATCTTTATTATCTAATGCGGCGGTTCCCAACTTGAGATATGCGTACTTCTGGGTGTACACGACTGACCGGTTGGAGTATATGAAAAGAACATTGATAATGGCGAAAAACATAAAAAAAATAAGAGGATAAAATGAAATCACAGAAACAAAGTTGCAAAATCGAAAATAAAAGCCCATGGATCTTATTAATTTGAGTAGTTTGATTATTTAGCTATTGCCAGAGCTCGACTTGTGGACGTCGGACAGTGCACCTATTTTTAACTCTGTGATAAATTAAATATTTATCATTAGTATTATCCACTTATTAATACAATTTAAGTACATGTTTTGATACGTTCCTGATTCGTTAAAGGAATTGTTTTGTTTTTTTTAAAAATGGTTGCTTCGTTGGTTTTTGTAGCGCAAGGACTGCGAGCTGCACCAAACAAGGCGTTTTCATAAAAATCTTATTGGAAATTCTTCCTACCATTTATGACGATTTAATAATGATATAGTTATTAAGTTTAACAGTACAAAGCAAACAAATACGCGAAAGAAATGGAATATTTCAAAGAAACGGTTTTAACTTTGTAGATATATTTTCTATTCGCATAAAAATACATGCAATTATTACAAATAGCAAGTAAAATCATTTTTTACAGTTAGTTGATCATTTCCATTTTTTTCTAATATAGGTTGATCATAATTTTTTTTTTTCAATTTTTTTGAAGGTCCCCTAAATGTACTAGTCACTGGATCTTCACTGAAAAGTTTAAACTAAAGAACAATTCATATAGTATTCCTCCAGACATCAAAAAAAATGTCTGAAATTTAAAATGTTCCATAGCGTTTTGGCTATATAGTGTATGTAGCAGCTTTGTTTATACAGATGATCTTTTTATCTTTTACGTTAATTTCAGCAAAGGAGCTGTACGTAGCCACTTCGTTTATACAGTAGATGATCATTATGGGTTTTTTACGTTAATTTCAACAAAGGATCTATACGTAGCCGCTTTGTTTATACAATAGATGATCGTTATATTTTTTACATTAATTTCAGCAAAGAAGCTATATGTAGCCGCATTGTTTATACAGTCTATGATCGTTACAGGTGACTTTAACCATGGAAGTTCCTTGAAGCATTAGCTGTACCGTTCGAATTTTATAGCGGAAGGATATTTAAAGTTGTGCTACACCAACAGGGTCGTGGCAATTCAAAACTCGTGGAGGATTCAAATGACTCTAAAGAAGATTGTGATGTTGTCCTGGTGAAAATAATGCCTTTTGATGTCCAATAGCGGCCTTGGTACCAGAAAAAATGATTTTCAAAGGAATATGAACCCTTTCGCTAATTGATTCAAAACCCGGAATTGAAATTTTTAGAAGAAACATTCTGTATGAGAAAGATTCGGACTGAGATCTTCCGTATGGACAAATAACGCGTTGTCTCTTCGCCGTATAAAGACTATTAGTTATATTCTCATTACAAGAGACCGAGAGGTAGTATGGATGATGTTTTGGAGGCCAACAACCTGTGCCTTCGTAGCCGAGCAAGTTAGGGAACTCCGGTTCATGCTGTAGGTCGCCGGTTTGGCTCTGTACCAGGGCGGTGTCTCTTCTTCTTCAATAAATAAAAAGCTTCAGTGTCAGATAAAAAAGCATGTGTGTCAAAAATATTATACATCTCAAATCTCCAGGAATAAGAAATTAACAAAAAATGCCCCGGTGGTTTCGTATGTTGACCATTTGCCAATTGTGTTAACGCTAAGAGAGGTAATAATATCTTAAAAAAGAGGTAGTACGGTTGACTCGTTCGGACAATTCTTTTTTTCGCCGTATTCCCATAATTCGGACATAAAATTTGGTTTATATGATGAAATTTTAGCCTTTACCAATAGGGGTTAATGCATAACTTAAGGTCAATTTATGTGTCTTTTATTTAAGAGTAGGTTTTTTTTTTTTTTCAAACCAAAGCTTATATGAATTTAATTAGACTATTATGAAAATCACATGAATTCAATTATACTATTATTAAACTCATTAGTTATACTATTATTAAACTCATTAGTTATACTCATTACTACTCATTAGTACCCATTAGTACTCATTAGTCATCATTTAATTAGACATTATAAGTTAAAAACATAAGATCGATTTATACATAACAAGATGAAGAAATATTCTTATAAATTTGGAAAAAAAAATTGATTTTACAAAATTAGAAAATTCCCCTCATTTCTCTGGCGGTGTTTGATTGAATCAAAAAGCCATCGGACCATAACTTTGTTACCTTTTAAAAATAATTAAGTCTTAATATTAATTAAATTTGATAAACTTTCCTTAAAAATTTTGAAGGTTTGACATGTTCAAGTGTCAGCCTTACAATAATGAAAAGTTTAATAAAAAAATCTTCAACAATAAAGTTCAGAAAAAGTGCTTTATAAAAATAACTTTAAAGGTATTGCAAAATTTCACGGCTAATTTAATTTCTTCCGACATTTTATACCCTTAAAATAATAGTATTTTTTATAAGGGACGTGTTACTGACCTTCCTGTTTTTAACTTGGATCGCTAATTTTAATTAATTTTGCCATATATTCTTTAAAATCTCTAAAGCAAATTAAAACGTAATACGCTTTTGTCTTCTTGGGTATAAAAATTCAGAATTTATGAGTGGGTCAAATAGATTTAACTAAATCATATGATTCGATATTAAATATATTTTTCATATTCAATGTAAGGGTCTTGGGGCCCCAAAATACCCTTTTCATGCGCCACTGCCATCCTCATCTTCAAGCCTTATCTATCCACTGCTAAATGAGAAGGTATCTTTAAGTACAATACATAAATAGGAGCCTTTTTGGAATATCATCACATGCACTATACTACTAAAATCGGTTGGTAGGTTATTTAGTCCTTCCGTCGTTCTTGATTTAAATGCAAAATTAGTTCCATAAACAGAAAAGTATTGATCTGTTCAGAGTAGTAGGCAAGAAAAGGGGTACAATGACGCTCGCTCCACAGATTCTACACATTCTAAGTCAGTTATCTATCGACGGGCCACGTTGTCAGCAAAATCGTTTTATTTCACAGTCCTTTTCTAACATTCAGCAGAAGATAAAACATTTCGTAAGAATATCGTATGCGAAAATTTCAATATTCCGTAATGCTCTTTCCTTTGCGCACAGCATACGCGAATGATTACCTGTGCAAGAACGTTTTACGCAGGTAAATGTAGGAAATGCCTAAATGCAAGCAATTGTGGAAACTATCCAAGGCAGAAGCGAAAAAAAAAATTGTACTTTTGGTCGAGAAATCGATGAATCCGAATCACATTCCATTGGGAACGCATATATCCGGTATGACATATAGAAGACATGAAAACTCGCTCTTCTCTAAACATCAGGTGCTAGGTTTAGACTCTATTTCTCACAATTTTACGACCTCTTAAAGCGGGATGGTCGGTCATTTCCTCCTTTAAATGGTGATGTACCACGCTAGTTCGTGCATGTGGTGTGAAATCGTAAGAAGCAAAAATGCTATACCAGAGTTTTTTTATGGTACGTTAAAAGTTGTTCGTATTTTTATTTGTAAACCCCAAGGGGGTCGATTTCTTTTTCTCCATAAGCGTCAGATGAATTTATTCTCAGAAATATCCAAAATAATTTCATATTGCAAAAAAAAAGATGAGCTTTTGCTTTCCTTTCCCGTGTCTTCCTTCTAGAGCCATTATTGCAAGAATTGGTTTGAAGTAAGAGCTGTTGATCAGAACCTGAATCTTTATTGCAACTTAAATATTTGTAGCCATAAGAGGGGCATAAGCAAGTTCAATTCTTTCCGAAAGTCACTTTTTTGAACCATTTGCACGTCAAAACATCTGAGTAAAATAGCATTAGTTTCAACTCTTAAATGGTGATACCACCAACTAAAAAAAAGTGGCGTATTTAATATGGAAATGTGGAGAATGCTCATTAGACATTCGCTACCATATGGCCTCCACGTCTACGGCCACACAATCTTCTTTTTATTACGGTATAGCCCTATGTATACTGCGCAAGGACAGAAAAGTACATACGGTTCGGATTTCTTGGTTCCTACGGTACCAAGGGACGTGAACCTACGCTACCAAGGAAACCAGACTACGATGGTTGGAGAAACGACGTGTCAAGACTGCGGACAGTTTATTGAAATGTTTGGGCCAACTGCAATCATTTTTGTGACAAATTTCGAACTAAATGAACCTCTTCCAATAAAATAATAATAGCAAAAATATCCACATTATTTCCTTTTCTTTGTAATGAAAAACTGGTTGTTGCATAACGCTGCAACTTGACCACCAGCCCCCACTGGTCTATGTATAGAGGGCTGATAATTGTTAAATCCGCCACTGAAATATACTTTAAAATCAAATATTGCATATGACTTTTTTTAAATAAATAGTATAAAATTTATAAGGACAACAATATTAATACAATATTTATGCAATTAAATACAATATTTTTGCAATAGGATGGCCAACATCTCTGGAACGAACACGCCTATATCTACTTTTAGTCAGTTTTATTCCTATCAATCTGCGTGTCGTTTCATTTCATAGGACCAAACATTCACTTTTATGCGCAAATAAAAAAAAATAGCAACCACAAATGGCATTCCCATGCCGGTGATCGGACATAAGACCCTGTGCAATGATCCGGTGACGTCACACTCCTCTCAGCCAAGCCGTCCCGATGTCTAGTCCGTTTCAAGCAAAAGCCCTTATCAGAATTTTTGATACTTCACCCGTTTCACAAGCTGTAAATTGCATAAAATAGAACAAATCTTTCTGCATCTAGTGTATGTTTTTACACATTTTTGAGACGGATATGACATTTTTTTATTAATCTTTAAAATCACTCAAAAACGCATTTTTAAGCAATCTTCTCCCTCTGTTAGTTACTGCAGTAACTCTTACTAACTAGTAGGGTAATTAGCAGTGTAACTAGTGTAGTTACTGTTAGTAAGTGTTAGTTATTCTTTATGTTAATACATTTTATTTTCATTATGCCTGCTCGTAAACTTTTTTCCCTTTCATTCTATATGTCGCTTTATTTTATAAAACCAAACTTCCTTTTTCAGGAGCAAATTAAAACAAAAATCCCATGCCGAGAATGGTACTTCAGAACCTATGTAGTGACCAGTTGACGTCACTCAAGTCTCAACGAAAAGGTCCCGAGTTCGAATCCTGTTCACGCAGAAGTCATTATCACCATTTTTTCGAATTTTGTCCATTTTATGAGCTCTAAACTGGTTGAAATAGAATGAGAATAAAAAAGATTTTTCCAATCCCAGAGTCGTTCTTGGCTGAGTGCAAATTTGCCTTTAAACTGGGCGATCGCAAATATTTACAATATCATTGTATTTTCATTAGTTTCTTTGCATCAAAGCCAATAACAAGGATTCTTGTTTCATTTTCAGAAAATAAAAATTAAAAAATATGTATTTCGCATTATAAGTGTTTGAAGTATGTATGTAGTAGTAGATCTCTTAGTAGGGTGCAAAATAGGATGGGTGGAATTTTCAAAAGCTTCTTGAATCAAAACGTAATAGTGCGGAAAAGTTGCTACTCGTCAAGATAAATACAGTGAGAAGAGAAGTTTTGGAATCGGTTAAAATCTTCAGGTTGCGCAAGACTAGATGGAATTGATCAGTTAGACATCAACGAAAATTACCTGTCCTCCACTTCTAGCATCTGCAACATCCGAGGAAATCTTAAACCTCATTCATTCCAAGCAGATAACAACTTTCAACATAAACGAATTTCCATGTCACACTCAGGAGGTTAAACTTACTGTGAAACTAATCACAGAAGCAGTGAGCAAAGTATGTGGCGGTGACAGCAGAGATGGTTTCATCAGAACATCTTTGCTTTCCCGCTGCCAAATGTCAATATTTGAAAACGACATCCAGTTCATGTGGAACCAAACCAAATCAAAAAATAGTGATTTTCCACGTCTAACTTTATGGTTGGGAAGAGCGTAGGTAGAACTCGAAGTGCGGCCACCTCCCCTGGTGAGTTCTGGGTCGCTTTTCTTTTCATTGAATGTGGAATGAAATCGGGCGAAGAGCTGCACAGCAATAGTTAATCAAACAGTCTACTTAACCTATTTTTCTGAAGTCATGAACGCTTCTACGGTGTTTTGTTTTTTTCACAATTTTGGCCAATTTTCGTCCTAATGCGACCCTTCTGCCTGTTCCCTTTGGACATTTCTTTGGATTTATAAACAATTCTTATAAAATATTTGGTGGTATTTTCGTCCGTCAAAGTATTATTTCCCGTTAACTAGTTTCTAATTACTGTTACAACTGAAGTTTTATGATAATCCGACCAATTTAAGGCACTATTCAAAAGTTTCTAAAAAAGGTCAATTTATGGCTAATTTCACAAATTTTGAGGGTCATGTGTGACCTGAAGATATTATCCGATTCCTAAACTTATTTTTTCACTGTACTTATCTCGAGAAAAAGCAACTTTTCCGCACTATTGCGTTTCGATTCGAGCAACTTTTGAAAATTTTACCAACCCTAGTGCACGAGGCACCTGCCTTAGAGCGACACTTGTTGGAGGAAGGTATCTAAGAATCCGAAATAAATTATTGGTTGTCGTATGAAATTATTGTTAAAATATTCTCTTGAATAACTATGTGTTTACTGGGGACCCATCACGGGGAAATGCAAATTGTATTGTCTGTTCTAAACTGTGTGAAATTTATTATACTTAAATTGAAATTCAAGACTGTATGCAATATGTAACCCTTGTGATAAACAAACATTATTATTATTACTAAAAAAATGACGTTCATATATAAAAAAAAATCAAGAATGGATGATACGCCTATGTTCTTTGTTTTCGTTCAAAGGCATTTTTCTTGCTTTGTAAGGGTGGAAGGGGGCGGCTATGCGGCCTATGCATAGGGCTGGGAAATTCCTAATTGCCACCACTGGAAGATATTTAGATATAAAATCAAACTTTTCTTATAGAATTCTTAATAAATTAATGTATAATTATCAAGGTTGGCAAAGTTGTTTTTGCAAAAGTGTGGCCAACAAACCAGGAATGACTCTGCTAATGAATATCACTGAATTTATCAACGCGTATAAATCAATTTTTAAAGCACACCACACAATCGATTGAAGGATATTAGCCAATTTGTTTAAGTGCATGGGCCAATTTATTAACGTATATCAACCTATTTATTAACATTTATCAATCAAGGGGTTACAAGTATTTACGCAAAATATTATGGGCTCAGGAATTTAATTTTAATCCATAAATATCGCTCGCGCGAACATGAAAATTGCTTTTTTGCCCCTTGAGTTTTATGTCTCCATGCTAAATATTACTCCTCAACCCTGCTTATAGACGATTTTGGATTAATCCGTATTGTTTTATATTGACGTTTAAGGCATTTTTACAGAAAGAAAATACCAATCATTACCGCCAAAATGACAAATTTAACATCTTTCACATTTATTTATATCGAGCAAATCTTTCATTAATTCATATTAATTGTCTTAATGCAGCACGTGATAAATGATATATCGTTCAATTAGGGATGTGGTGGGTATTTGAAATTAGCACTTTGATCATAATTGAGTGAAAACTAGAAACTGACATGCACCAACTATTATTTTTGTTGAATATTCAAAGTATCGAATCTGTTTGGTAGTAAGATTTATACTTTTGTTCTTTGGTAATTAGGCCTATATAGGTTTATTTTCGTAATCATGCCTTTACAGATTATATGTAATACGACATCAAATCGATTTCGTGTTACGCGTCTAGCTAGCACGTTCCAATTCACGAAAAGAGAGTAATTATACCAATGAGAATGATCGATATCGAAACTGCGTTTTGAAATGAAATGGAAGTGCAATCCTTGTGTTTGTACTGTAATTTGTAAAAGAGATTGTAATGGATTTCGGACAATATGATCCGTTTCGAATATGTCAAATTTGAGAATTTAGAATTAGAAAGCTTTAATGAATTTTGCATGTTTTCACTTTACTTATTGCATTACTGAAATTCGCGATATTTGAAAGCTGCCTTTCAGGCTCGTTTGCTGTTTAAATTAATCAATTTCATTAAATTTAAATTTACCATGTGGAAATTGTCTCCTTAAGTGGAATGTGCCTGTTGAAACAGCTTGTGGTTTAACTCTAAGTCTGAGACACGAAAAACAAGGGGGGGCAGATTATAATGAAACAATAGTGGTTAAGAAGTTTTAGTTGATCCGACATGTTTTGAGAAAAGAAGAAAACCATATTGTTCAAATAATCAGAAATGCAATTTAATTTTTTTGTTTAGTCATCACTTAAATGAGTCTTAAAAGGGCGCCAACTCGAAAAAAATATCGGGGCCCCTGAATAGAACGCATATTCATCAAAGTAAGTCAAGTAGAGCCAGAAAAATATAAGCAATAAGATTGTATTTTATATATTACATATTTTACCTTCAACTCTATATTCTCTATTTTTTAATTGTCCACCAAGTTAGATAGGGCCCTGCTTCCCCTAAATATTTTATAGGGAGACAAAGTAATCCAGGTCCCTTATAGATGGCCCCTCTTACCCTTCATCTTAAGCTTGAGAACAATGATCGAAAGGTGTTGAAGTTCGATAGCATACAGTGAATCTCCGATTAGTAAAACAGCAAGAAAGGTATTTGGTAGCCATCACCCCCCCTATTTTCTTTTACAAATATTGAATTAAACGACTATGGATACACCGTTTCCCATATAAGTAATACAAAATAACGGGAGAGATTTGAGCCAGAGACGTAGGCAGAAAGTTCATAAGCGGTGTTACAGCTTATGAACTTTCTGCCTACGCCTCTGGCTCAAGTTCATAAGCGGTGTTACAGGCTCAATGAACTACAACTCATATATGCTTATGTTAAATACACAAAAGTCCATTGAAATGTGGGGTTACAACCCCCAAGACCACCCCCTGGCTACGCCTATGATTTGAAAGTCGTACTATAGTGGAAATTTTCCTCAAAAGTTTTTTCACTGGCTAAAATGGTCCATATTCTGGAGAGAAAATTCCATTATGTCAATATTTTTTTTCCTCCTATCTCGGTTGAACATCAATAACTAAGCAAATAAATAGATTATATTGTTTAAAAAGTAATCGAGAAGTGTGGAAATGGTGAAAATCCGTCACAAGGAATCGATTCGTTTCGATTAACGTCTGGAAATTGATCGATTCGGAGAACTATGTTTTTTCTCCTCTGCGTGGTTAATGGATTTCGCTGAAGTAACGAATTGTTGACCCGAAGTGGTCAGCTGTTTCTGGAAATCAAGTGATATAAATAGGGAGTAAATAGACCCCTTCTACTGACTACGGGGTAACAGAATCGGAGGGTTATGGAACAGTCATTTGGGTGCATTAATCCAATTGCAACTATATAATATCACGTTGTCGGCAGCCGAATGGAGCAAATACTGTTAATAAAGATACAACTTTATACATAGATCACGCATATGGGCTTTGAAACAGCAGGTATCCAAATCTATTTGTCAGTTAAGACTATTCCAGAAATATTTTATTTGGAGGAAGAACTGTATAGTTTTCGACAGAAGTAATACATTACAAACGCAATTTCGATAACCATTAGATTCTTCTTCAGATAATGGCTAACAATTTTGACTAAAAACGTAATTGAATTTGTTAAACTACAGAAGTTCCATGACAAATGATTATATTATTCATTTTTATGAGTAATTATCTTAATCGATTTCATCATTATTTAAAGACTATGGGGAAATTTTTCAAAACAATTTTTATAAAAAATTTAATTATGAATAATTTTGATAAGGCATTAATTTCTATTTGTTCTTATTTAACTGTTTCTTATCTCAAGTAGTGATGGAGCTTTCGATTATACGAAGTTCAGATTATTGTGCTCAGTGCTATTTAATTCCGATAATTGATGATTATTTGTGCATAATTTTGATACTATTTAAATTCCTTCGTTGTTCTTATATTAAATTATTATTTTCTCTAGAGTAGTGCTGGAACTGTCGATTATACGAACTTCTGATTATCGTGCTCAGTGCTAATTAATTCAGTTAATAGATGCCCTGATTCAATTAATTGCGCATAAAGTTAGTTCCGTTAACTGACGCCCTGCATCAATTAATTGTTCCTAATTTTAACAAGAAAGGAATTGCTTCGTTTTTCCTCTTGAACTTTTTTCTTATATCGAGTGGTGCTCTGATGTTCGATTACACGAACTTTTGTATATCGGGCTCAGTATTAATTCCGATAATCGAGTTCAATTCTAATTAGTTCGGTTAATTGGCGCCCTATTGTTTAATTAAGATATATATACCTCTCGAACAACAGTTATCATAACTGATTATCACTTAATAACATAATTTGAAAATGGATTCCATTAAAGAAACAAGTGCTCCAAAGTATGTTAGAAATCAGAGGACAACCGAATTCGCTTATAATTAGCATAAGGAAGCGAAACTTTTGCCCATTCTATACAGGTTCCCGTTTAAACCAGGATGCCATTAAAAATAATAAAAAAAATTATATATAACATCGAAAATGAATATCATCATTTATATGTTTTATGTATTATACACAATACACTCTATCAATAACGCCGTTCTAATTCAGGTTCACACTGCATTCTGTATACATCGCGATCAAATAAAATATTTGTTTGGTTACATTCATAAAGCATACAGGATAAAAAACCTTTATTGAGAGAGAAAAACCCTTTGGAGCGAGCAATAATTCAATATATATATTCCCCTGAAATAGATTAGTCTAGAACAAAGGTCTTCAACCCACAGCCCGTCGACATGTTTTATGCGGCCCGCTGGCTTATGAAAAAATACAGATTATTTCACACCAAAATAACGTTTTTTGCTCCCTTTGAGTCCTAAATATACGTATTATATTACGTTCACATTTTCACATTTCGTAATAAATATTTTAAAACGCTAGAAAACTTAAAAAAAAGTAATACGCGATCTTTCCACAATTGTGTTTTTAGTTTTGTGGCATATGTAGTCATTAGAGGTAGTTTTATTGATTTGCAGTGGCAGTGATTTAAAAAAAATCAGTTTAGGAAATTAAATTCTATTCTAAA
>QLNU02014802.1:46141921-46193885 GCA_006491805.2 Dysdera silvatica
TGATAAGGTGAGAATATCCAAAATTCTTATATTTAAATAAACTCTCCAATTAACAACGCTCAAGGTATGGGGAAAACTCGTGGCTGAACAGAGAATGTGTGCAATTCTATAAAGCATTGGCCATACCTTGAACGTTGTTAATTTTATCGTTTATTTAAATAACAGAACTTCAGTTATTCTCACATTATCACTAGAAATAAACTCTTATTGTTTTAAATTCTATAAGACGGACCCTTCATAAAAAGAGGGGAGTTGATCTATTTCTAGACTAATCAATTTCAGTGGAATATATACTGGATTATTGCTTGCTCTGATAGGTTGTCTCTCGCAATAAAGAGCCTTGATCCTGTATGCTTTGTGAATGCAATCAAACAAATGCTTATTTCAACACGATATATACTTGCTTCCAATTAATAATATTTGGAACCCACAAAGCTCACATTAGAGCTGTTTCGTAAAGAAAAAACAATGCCGTCTCAACCAGTAAACGAACCCAGAACTCCTCCATAAAAACAGGATTATCATCTTGGATGTTATCGCACCATATTCATTAAATGTTGATTTAAATCTTCTAATATTTCCCCAAAATTCTCACAACACAGAGCGTACTTGGTGCTGTTCCATGAGCTTGTCAGTGAGCAAAGTGCTATCTTTAAAGATGACATTACCACCTGATTATAAATATATATAAAAATGGAGGTATAAAATGAATATTTGTAAAATTATATATTAAACTTACTGTTATATTATTATTATTATATTATTGCATTACATGTTCAACACAGTCTTTTTTAGTACAGTCTATTTTTAGACAGTATAATCAGGTCTTGTTTTAAACGGTTTTAAAATTGTGCGGTTTATATTTTTATATTCCGATTTTTTTTACATATGCAGATTAAAATTAAGAGACTTGATTGCGCATGATTCGATACATTATCATGTATAATATTCGCTGATGAAAGGAAAACTTCATGTCTCATATATTTACTCTCTCTTTTCAGAAGTGAACACAGGTATTGCCACGTCAACCTTTCCAACGTGAGGTGAAGAATTGCATGTCTGCATATCGTTAACTATGCTAAAATCCATACTAAAAAATTAGTAGAAGCATAATCACATAGTTTGATCACTACTTACATTGTTAGAAAGGAAAAAGCTACACAGAACGAAAATGAAGTTTGTAAAAATTCATTGCCCCTTATTATTCAGATCTGATGCGGAGACTGTCTCTTCTGGTGGTGATAGTGATTTGGCATCAATTCCTAAATGGTGTAAACCCATTATCATATAGCGATGAAAACGTGTAAAAATATTTGTTAGCTTTCAATAGAATCAAATAAATAAAATTTGAAAACAGATTTACTTTGTGTTCCATACCAATTTCTTTCAGATTTTCAAATGATGATTAAGATTTCCCATTTTCTTAAATTTCTATAAATTTTTATTTGGCTTTAGGTTAATTTTAATTCATCGCTTTAATGTCATGTGATTTTACAAAATCATGGAAGATTTGTCTGATTTCTCAATGTAAGTTAAATCCCTTTTATGGAATATTTTACGTGACCTCCTGAAGAAGCATCTACCTCATAAGAAAACCCGATTTTATTTGTAATCAGATGAAAAATAAATAAAATTACGGACCCGTCTCTCGAGTCAAAAGAACAATGCGCCTTCTCTTCGTACTTGAAGTATATAAAGGAGATTATTATCATTATTATCCTTCGCAAGAATAAGAAAATTACCAAATATTGGTCGACAAATAAAGCGACGGAGCAAGTTTGTTATTTTTTGTAAGAGAATTTACAACGAATAGTGTTTGATACCCCATATTTATAAATATCAAATTACAGATGTTCTATAAAGAATATAAAGCAGCGAGTCATAAAAAAAATATAAAATAAAATTGCTCTTGTAGATCTTAGTGTCTTTATGCATCGACTAATATATCGCTATCATATTACCCATGAAACCGGATTCACATATATTCTAATATTTTAAAACAAATATTATTTATAAATATTCCGAATTTATTTAAACAGTTGTATTTATCAAAATCGTCTTCAACCGTAGGTGGAAGTGAAATCATAAAAGAATATATATATGCTAAAACATTATATACATACATAATATACATACTAAAACATAAAGTCAGTCAGATCTCAATATAAGATTAACTCGGTGGACTTGAAAAAATTTAAACGTAACCTCCTAAGACCCAAGCGTTGGTCGACATTATGTAACTTTCGCAAAAGCAAATTCTCATTCCTCGACTTTTTAAACTTTCCAGCAACACATTGTGACCCTAAAAGAAAGCTTAAACGGTGTACAAATGAAACCCTTCGGTCTGAGTTCGCAGTTTATATTAGTTTACTAGAAAAAACATTTCAACCACTTCATTTTAGAGGTACACATATATTTACCTCTGGAACGAAGAGGTTATAAGTGAGATAGCCTGGTGGATGGGAAATAATTCCGAACATATGGTCAAAAAGTAACCATTTATGCAAGTTGGCTTTTAAATAGGGTGTTCTCATATCGAGAGTTGACTGTAATTTTACAGGGTGTTTCCTAATTTATGGAACAACCTTCTAGGAGTAGTTGGGGACACCAAATAAGGCATATTTGCCCATATCTCCGTGTCCGCAAAGGGGCCAGTTTGGCTGTAGAGCGTAACTACTGTTTACGTCCATGTCGTTTGTTACAGCCAATTACATAGATTAAATAAAAATTTTGGTACATAATTTAAGTAACTGAGCTTATAATACAGTGGAGACAAAGAAATCCGGAATTCCATTTCCTGATCCTGATGTTAAAAAACTACCTCTCTCTGGCGATTTTCTAAAACCAGTTTATTTCACAGGAATTGTATCTGTTGAATTCACCGGAATTGTATGTGTAGAATTCGCCGCTTCAGGTGCGAGTGTATGAATTCTACACATGCAATTCCGGTGAATTTAACTGACTTTAAAAAATTGCCGGAGAGAGCCCGACGTCTGTTGACATTAAACAATTTGAAAAATTTTTAAAATGGTGCATTGTAGCCATTTGTGAAAACCTTGACTGTGATGGATGCAAATACTAAATTTGCTGTAGTGCCCGAACGGCTAATTTTTGGAAAAAAATTCACTGAACAAAAAATGTTTATTTTGATGTTCTTCACCTGTTACACATACTTGGCAGTTCCCAACTCTTTTCCAGTGTGTTAAGAAAGCCATTTTTAGGCTTATTTTCACTACACAGTAACACAGATCAAAATCAGAAAACGGAATTCCGGATTTTTTTGTCTCTGCTGTATTATTAGCTCAATCGCTTAAATTATGTATCAAAAATTGCATTTAATTCATGTAATTGGCGACATAGCAACGTGATAGACGTAAACAGTAGTTGTGCTCTGCAGCCAAATTGGTCTTTTTACGGATACGGGGGATATGGGCAAATATGTCTGATTCGGTGCTCCCAATAACCCCTAGAAGTTTGTGCCATGAATTCGGAAACACCTTGTATATTGCAAAATACGTATTTTTAATTTCAGTACATTTATTTCTATAAGAAAAATAAAGATATGTTTTTGGGTTTTTTTATTACTTTCTCTTAAATAAAATATTCCATTATGGGTCTTTTTTGCGAGGATGGGGATTTATGGAAATCTCCCGTTTCCGAAAAATGCTCGTAATGTTGTTAGTTTTTGATTCAGAGGAAATTAATGAGCTCCCGGCTTCAAGTGGATACTCTGCCTTTTTCCCAAAATAAAAAAGTACAGTAAGATTCGTATTCTGTTACGAGGATAAGTAATTTTCCTTTACTTATTGCCTGATGGTTTTTCACTATCATTTATCTCAGAGGAAACGCAATTGTTCAAAAAATTCTTTGAAAAGAAACTATTAATAGTCGGGCAAGAACGGAGCATACCACATGATATCTTGGCAATCTTTGTAAAACCAAACTTTTGTAAAATTGCTTAAAAAATTTGTTTCCCCAATGAATTTACAACAAATTTCCAAAATATAGAAAAAATACAGGCCTCAAGGAATTTATTGGTTTACAAAAAGATATGACAGCAAGCATTAATAGAAACCAACAAATTTTTCATGGAAAGACAAGACTAATTTGTTTTCAATGGATGTGTGACCTCTCTAGTAGTAAATTTGACACACGTCAATCAATTTCAGTGGTATTTGCAAATTTACATTATTGCAGAAATGTAAAACAAACTATGAATGTTTGTTGGTCCCAATTGATCACGCCAATTTACATATTTCGGCTGATATTTTGATCCCTATAATATGGAAAGTGTTAATATAGTAAAGTTAGGGAGATATGCACTGTGCAAATAATTTAGAAGAAGAGGCACAGATAGCAACTGTTGCAGTTACGGTGAGTTGTTAAAAATTGTTTCTGTTGGAAAATGGTTTGTCATCGTTAGAACAAAATATGGTTCTCTGTTCTTAATAGTGCACTGTTTTCCACACTTACTTACAAACATAATACTTTTTATACAACTGTAATAAAATATGTTGTTAAAAATTAAAATAATTGACAAACTGTTAATATTTTGCTTGTCGAATTTCCTTGACACAGAGAAGAGATCATCAAAAAACAACAAAAGCGTCCTTAAACATTAAAAAAAACTGAAAGATCGAAGGAAATGAAGAAATTTCTAAATTAAAGTTGAATCTTTTTAGAAATCGACCACATGCATAAAAATTTATGTGCACATCACTGTCAGAAATGATTTGCTTTACACAGCTGCGCTCTATTGCTCAATGAGTTCATTAGACTCTGTGGGTCGTAAAAGGGGAAAAAAGACATCTTGCCGGGCTGGGATCGAACAAGAGACCTCTCTAATGTATTCGAAGCTCCACGCCAATCAAACCCCCATGACCCTGAAAACTACAACTTATCATCGTGTTTATGTTTTTTGTAATAATATCTTTTCGTCTTTACCACCAGTTGCATGGCACTTTAATACTCATTGGAGGCTCAAGTGGCCATGAAGAGTGCTCCAGCGCCTTTTAAAGAAGTTTTTGCGATGTGCGGCCTATAACGAAGTAATGTATTTTGATATCCAATAGGGGGCTTGAGCTGTCTGAGCCCCTCCATTCCTAGGCCGCGGTTTATCACCCATCTAATTTTGTGACGGTGGATCCAATGAGCTCCAGGTTAAGCAATAAGGTGTGGGTCTCCAAATATCCCATCTCGTATCCTCCCATGAAAATTACGAAAACCTTTCTCTAGTGGCACTGTGTATTAACCATTTGGCTTGATAATGGTGATATCCCTGAGAGGGTATGTAATTTTGTGGAAAACGCTTCTAGACAATTTTACAAATTTGAACTGTTAAAATATTTACAACGATAACTGTCGTATTATGGGATATTTTGACATAAGAATATGAACGTTCTTCCGCCCAAAATCCTTAGTACATATTGGCGCAAAGAATGCCATTTTCTCCTGCAGATATTTCGATGTCCAAAGATATGGAGATGGACGAGCCTGCGAATGGATAGAGACAACAAAATAGTGAAGATCTATTAAGGTCAGAAGCCTACTACTTTCTCTTCCCAGATTTAAAGGGTAAACTTTCCCCAAACAATGTCATTTTCTTATGCGAGCACATTTTATCATCACAGGCGTGCTTTCGAACAAACTTGGAAACGAAAATACCCTCTGATGAAGAATTTTCCAGTTTTTCTATGGGTGTGTTTTCATGTTTCATGAGATTTTGATATGTACACAATGTACTACATTAAATAATGAAAGTAAAATAACATTTTACGTTGGCATTTATGTTCCGAATGGAGGTTATTTTCACGCAACATAGTTGTAACGCAAGCTAAAGATGTGCGAATAGCCAGTGAGTTACTCAAAAAGAATTGATTCACCAAAGCAAGTAAGAATTGTAACTGATTGACTCAAAAGAGTTAAGAATTATTGACGTTTTAATGTAACTATTAAACTATCTATGTAACTATTAAACTATCTATGTAACTACTAAACTATCTTTAATGTAATTTTTGACCTGAAACAGAAAGTTAGCTGTTTATCAATCCCACAATGAGTGTATATCTTATCACTAAACAATTTAGCTATTGATAAAAATTAAGGTGTACATTTTATAATTTGTTGAACAATACATACGAATTATGCTTGTTGGATTCAAAAAAATTATCTATAAAAATACTTATTTCTGAGAAGTTTTTAGTATTAATGTACTTTTGCATAGCTTGAGATAAAAGATGATGAAATTGATGATAATATGATACTAATATGATCAATTTCTTTATGGTATGGTAAAGATTATGAATTTACGTTGTAAGCCGATCGGCAGAGGAAAAATGGCATTAATTGCTAATTCCTTTGTATTAGATTTAATATTATGACAATTGTTCAACTCTAATGGACAGCTTTCGATTTCCACTGAGTTCGGTTGTTTCTAAATATGTATATTGTCATTTTAAGGTCATATCACGCAAGCGTAGACACAGGTGGGTGGTCATAGTAGTCATGACCTCCCCTCCCCCCCCAAAAAATATATTTTTTCACTGTAAAAATTCCAACTTTCATGAAAAATGAAGGGTGTTATTCCAAGACCATGGCAAATTCTGTCCTTGACTACCCACCCCAAATTTATTTATTTATTTATTTATTTGTCTGTCTGTCTGCCAGTCTGCCTGTCTGCCTGCCCGTCTGTCCATCCATCCATCCTTCGTCTATTTATTTATTTATTGACTTATTTATTTACATCCGCATTTATATTACATTGCATCAAAATTGTATTACACTGCAAAGAAAATAATATTTCAGAAATACAAAAAACAAATGCAGATGAAGGAAACATCTGAAAAAGACCACAAAATGCTGACAAGTCAGATGAAGCAAAAATTAACAAATCACAAAAAAAGAATACCCAAAAAACAATTAAATCAGCTAAGGAGAGCATATCTATATTCATTGCAAGTCCCTGAAATTAAACTATTATATCTGAACTTAACGATGATACCAATGAGCCCACGTTTAAAAATGCGAAAAGAATCTCCAGAGACCAAATCTTCAGGCAGAAAGTTGCAGATTCTAGGACCAATATTATTAAAATTAAACAAACCTACGTTGGTTCTAAATAGTGGAAAAACAAATCTTCTAGTTGTTTTGAAATCATATGGTGCATAATTTGGGCTCGAATGAACAACATCCGCTAAGTAACCATGTCTAATCCTTCTGAACAGCATTATGCGAATACAGTATGAGTATAATTTATCAACTGGAATAATGCCGTTTCTGCACATCCATGAACGGCCATCTATACCATTAAACAATTGAGGGAAAAGATCCTAAAAAATCTAATTTGTAGTCTATACAATCTAGAAAGATTATGCTGAGTAGAGTTTCCATATATTAAGAAACAAAATCTAAGAATTGATTCAATAATGCATGATAAACCAGTGAAATAATATTTAGAGGCAACCTGAATCTAAATTTGTAAAATATCCCAATATTTCTAGCGATTCAGGAACAGACCGAATTCAACTGTTGATTCCAGCGAAGATCATGAGAAAAAATCACCCCCAAAAATTTTACTTTATCCACCATTTCCACAACATTCCTACCAAATGAAAACTATATCCGCTCCTGATATCACATTAATGATGCCTCTTGTTAATCCACCAATGAAACCCGTTTAGAAACAACAAACAAACGACTCCACATAAGGTTTTCACTAGCATACGTAAGACCATCTAATTTTCCGGAACACACTGGATTCGAAAGAGAGCATTTGCGAAACAATGGGGAATTAGTCTTTTAACTTCAGGCAGAAAAGACATTTCAAAACTTTCTAATCAGAAATGACTTCTTTTAATAAGCATCGGAATCCTTTCATTCTGAAATATTCCAAACTGTTTAATAAGGCACTGGTTAACAAGTGATCTTAAATGAATGCAGATCAATGCTCATTTCAACTTATTGAAGAGACAAGCATCTCTGACAAGAATTTCTCATTTGTCCACGACCTTTAATGAGAAGGGTTGCAATCGGCAGAAAATAACATTGTTAATCAGCAACCCCAATGAAACTATGGCTTTCTGCGCTAATAGCCCTGCTTTAAAATTGTTTCTGATACAGACTTCAAACATCCAGAATTAATTTCCGTAGATATTGAAATCAAGAGGAAAGTCCGTTGTGCTGAATTAGAGTTTTATTATTATATACTTTTGGCTACATTCGTAATGAAATAGTTAATCACTCCGCTAAGAAAATTGATGTGATGACGTAGTACAACGTCTTATTGTTGTTTTCATGTTATACAGTGTGTGTAAAAAGTATTTACACCTCCGAAGTTTGCTTCAAATACTACAGTAACAGGATCCCAAAGCGAAGCACACACACATATTGGCGATATTTTATTTCTGACATTGGGCACTATTACATAGTAAAAATTTATATATATATATAATATGAAATCGCAAAATTAACT
This sequence comes from Dysdera silvatica, assembly GCA_006491805.2. Taxonomy (NCBI): domain Eukaryota; kingdom Metazoa; phylum Arthropoda; class Arachnida; order Araneae; family Dysderidae; genus Dysdera; species Dysdera silvatica. The sequence continues at coordinate 46,150,392 of QLNU02014802.1, forward strand.
ACAAAACACATTCCCCGGTTTCTTCTTGTGTTGACAATTGTATTAACCCTGAAAAGGACAATAATATCGTTTTCAAAACTAATAACTTTATTGCAATAATATATCTGTGTGTTTATGGCGCAAGGAGAACTACCATCTTACTGCGTTAGAATCACACTATTCCGAGAACTCAGAGTTAAAAGCACAACAGATGTATGTGTTTTCCTGCACCACTCTATGGCTGTGCATTTACATCTTCGGGAGGCATCTGAACTTCTTAAAGCTTGGAAAACCAAACTACGTGCATTAGCAGATTCAAAGAGGCGATGGAGCAATCCTCTCCTTGTGCCGGGATTATATCATGGAAAATAGGATTAAAAGTACAGGGCACTTGACTAAAAATGGAATCGGAAAAAAAATCGAACTCCTTTGAAAGATTTTTGGAGCCGCCATTGCTCCTGTAAGCGTTCTCGTTCGTCTAGAGGTCAAGACGTTCCGGAATAAACGGAGGGATTCTGGTTCGAATCCGGGATGAGGACGGCGTCTCTTTTTCTCCTAAACAAAAACAGCTCTAGTTTGAGCTTCTTTCTACTTGGGTGTCGAAAATTATTAAATAGGTTGATGAAGGTTTTTTTTCATCGTTAAGAATCGAATCTAGATGAATGATAATCTAGATTAACGCCTTAACCTAGATTGTTAAGCTGACGATCGATCTTTGCACGAAAAAAATGAGGAAAGTGTGATTATTTAACTGCCAATCAACGATGCTAGCTTAACACGGAAATATGGGAGGGGAATACAGTTGTTAAGCCGCCAATTTCAACAATAATGACAGCAATATATTATTATAAACCCTGTGGCGGCATGAACATATCATAATATTTCGTTATCATTATTATTATAGTCACGATCTGTCCAAATATCCAATAAAATGTCTGAAATAGGAGTACCGTGGAAACAATTGGCATTCTAAAAAATCTTTTAAACGCCTTCTTAGTGTGCACTTTTAAAGCTGATGATGATGGTGGCAGACAGTAATACTGCCATCCATTTACTACCTGGTAGTTTAGCGATGCCAAGTTTCGTAAAATAGACGAAAGAGCTTAGAAAATATACCTCATCCACAACCAGAGCAGCTTCACAAGTTTACTCGGTACATATATCCGTACAGCTCTTCTCAGTTACAGAATCACATTACTATTACATCGAATTAAATTGTATGGGTGAGCGTGGGATTTATGGAAAGGTCCAGAAATAGCCATTAACACACAATAACAAAAATATCATATACTGAGAGTGATTATATCTCATTTGCTTATATCCCAAATGCCTACAAGTCAAAAACTGTCCCAAAGGATGTGGATGAGGAAAGCACAATGGGAATGAAGTAAATCTGCTTTAAAAAATTGAGAGCTTGGCGATTTAGCGCCTGTTTTACTTATAGAAATGTATCTCTATTTCAAGTGTATATTTGAATACTTATTTGGAAAAAGTCAAGCAAATCAACTGCAATAATAACAACATAATTATGATTCAGAATATTTTTGATATTTTTTTAAACGTTAAAATTTAAAAAATACGGAAATGTTTCCTAAGTTTCAGCTTAATATGCGTATAATTTAGTTGTGACATATTCTATGTTCCTTTCGATAATTTTAACATTGATTATTTAATTTACTTTGTAATTTTTCCTTATAAATGTATAATATACTGTATACAGTCCAGCCTCGTGAAGACAAACACCAAGGGGGAATAAAGAATCTGTTTGTATTAACAGTAATTCGTCTTATCCGGAAAGAATTGTATGCTATACAGTCTGACGGGACTTCAGAAAACTGTTCGCAGTAAAAGTAATTCATCTTCGGCGTGTTCGACTGCACTATCTACGTAAATTTTAAATAGCAATAAGCTGCCAGTCCGAAGCCTGGATAAAAGTGTATCGAAAAGTAATTGTGAAATTTTCATTTATACAAAAATAAAGTATAGAAATACGGGATTATATTTTTGTACCGCCAAACGATGGTAACCGTAACTATATAAGCTCATTTTCTCATCTTGTACGCATCTGGGACAAATTTTTACGTGTACGCATCTGGAATGTATGCAAATGGAATGACACCCTGAGTACATGAACAATTTCTGTTTCACATAACTTTAGCCCAACTTTTAAAGCGTTTCAATTCTCAACATAAACTTCTGAAGCCAATATTATTGGCGAAGAACAGTACGGTTATTCACCATGGCCTGGATTGCTTAGTGATGCCAAGTTCTTTTGAAGAAATAAAAAAGCTGGAAAAAACTCAGCTCCCATCAGAGGAGTTTTTAAATCTTGTCTTTTGATATTCATCGCCTTAAAAGTTATGAAATCATGATGATACATGATGATACACATCGCCTTGAAAGTTATGGAATCATGGCTGCCACACGCGGCATTATTCAGTTGAGCGTGGACTTTGTGGAAAAGGGGAGGACACGGACGTTCAAACACAATATAAATAATGAACTTGGGCGAGAGCGAAACATCATAAATAATATTAGAAGGGCGAGGTGTTATTTTCCACTTAATAAATCTGCCCTACATAGTTTTGGAATATGCAGCTAGGCTGGTTGACATGCGGATGATCTTTAGGGATTGGTCTTCAAAAATTTATGAATATTAGCGAAATTTATAATAAACAGCTCTCTATTTTGAAGTCAATACCTGATATTTTGGATAATTTTTTAAATAATGCATTCCTGCTATTTAAATGAATATTGAAAAATGGTACATATTGTCAAAAAAGCGATTAAATTCAATCTGAAAAAATAGGTCTTTTCTTTCGTTGTATTAATTTTTTAAACTAATAATGTTTTTTTAAAATTTTGAATGTTTCTATTTGAAATAAGATTAGAATATTATTTATTCTCTTCATTTGAGCACGCATAATTCTTTCTTTATCAATACAGACGAACCTTGTTAAGACGAAAACGCTTAAGACGAATTACATTTAAAATGGACCATTTCCTGAAGTCCCGTCAAATAATATGGCATACTATCCTCTCCGGATAAGACGAATTACTGTTAATACGAACATATTTTCTGTTCCCCTTGGTGTTCGTCTTAACGAGGTTCGACTGTATTATAGATTATAATATAAATTAAGATATATCTACCGTAACAAATCCAGTATCGTAGCAAAGGGTTCGTAAACAGAAGTTACAGAGCTATAACTCCATGTATCATATATATATGTATACAAAATTGCATCGCAATGTGGGTTATGACCCCCTGACCCATGTCCATTCCCAGAGGAGAGGATCTTAAGGACATGTCCCCACCCCGAAACTAAATTTTTAATGGGACTTGGCTACGGCCTTGCATGCTGTGATTGTATCGGCACATGCTGTAAAAATATTTGAGCCCTCAAAGTTAACCCTGGCTACGACCTTTCCCCCTCCCCATCAACCCAGTGCTTTCGTCAATATAAATCTATGGTCTGATGGCTGTAAATATGGCTACGAGAAAGTAACGGGTGGCCAGGGTGCGCGGATGTTCTTTAAATCCGCCATTGCAAACTCGACATTTCTTTCGACTAGTAATATCGCGATCTGGGGGTCGGAATTAATCCTATTTTAAAGACATTTTGTCGTTTGAAGCATATCATAAAGTCGCGTAACGTATTCTATAGAAGAAAAAATAATTTAAACCTGTTTCTGTTCGTTCAACGTAGGTAAGAATTTTAATCTTCAGCGAAGAAACAAGTTCTACGCGCAATTCAGATTCCATATCAATTCTATACGTTTTTACAAAGTAACGCAATTCTACAAAAGTATAGAAGAAGAAAAAGAAAGTTTTGTTGTTGTTTTTTCAATATTAAAGCGTTTTCGATATTTCTTGGAATAAATCCATTTAGTTCCTACGACAAAAACTAAGCACACCCCTGGGGGATAAGAATAAAAATCCGAACAACATTTAATGCACCGTAAACAGACCAGGTATCGCTTATTTCCTTCTCGCGATTTCGCGCCAAATACACGAACTGGCGTGCTACATCGCCATTTAAAAGAGAAAATGACTGGCTATCCTTCTTTAGGAGGTCATAAAATTGTGGGAAATAGAGTCCAAACCTAGCACCTGATGTTTAAAGAAGAGAGTTTTCATGTCTTCTGTATGTGATACCAAATATGTACCCTCATTCTGGAATGTGATTTGGATTCGTCGACTTCTGATCAAAAAGTGCATTTTTTGGCATTTGGAGACACCGTGAACATTATCTGCAATTGCTTACGTTAAATTGCATCTTTTACCATACGATTACAACCTGCGCGAAAGAAGTATTACGACATGTTGTTTCAAAAATTGGCGTAACATTTTCTGACAAACTTCAGTAACTAATGCCGAACGTTAGAAAAAAGGTAGAAAAATAGAACAACTAGGTCGAAAACGCTGTTTTATTTCTAATTAATTGTGGATGAGTAGAATCAGCAAGGCCAATGGTAACGCATTTTAACCTACTGCCATAATAAAAGTGCACAATAGCTTCCATAATCATCAAGATGTTCCATGAGAGAATCCACAAGTTTTCAGATGCTCCACAATATCACCACAAGCATTAAGATTCTCCATAATTTCATCTACAACAGTTGAAGCACTTCACGATAGAAATCGCAAGAGTTAAAATACTCCACAGTCGCATCCACAAGATTTAAAATGCTAAAAACAAGCTCATTGGTATAAATTCAAATCATTGTCAAACAGATGCTTTGAACAGTTTCATATAAACCAAAGGGGACAAATTCAACGGAAACATGACAATGTTGTTCCAGGCAAGAGCTCATTGCCACAATGTAAAAACACTACTATGTGGCAGTCAGCCAGAAAACTTACTGAGAGACACCTAGCACACTGAACAACAAACATCTTACACAAGCCCGTAGATAAGCCAGGACCAGCAGGGGCATGGGCCCCATATGCCTTTTCCTTTCCCCAGTTGTCTCTTTATCCTGGCAACAGGCCTGATATTGCATTGTATAAAGTTACTAATTCGATTATTTTTGACGTTTTAAGTAAATGACAACAAGTGAATGTAAGTTTGCTATGAAATAAGCCAGTGAATGTTTTTAAGAAGAATATTCGAGAAAGTCAGCACTGAACCACGTGGTGATATTTAATAAAAATATAATCAATAATACGGCAATAATTCAGGAATTAGTACTTAAAAACATCATCCTTCGCTATCCTAACAGCAAGATACGCTGGCCATACTGCCCCGAACTTGATAATTTTCTCCCATACTTCTTTCAGACAGACGGAGTGTGGATACAGAGTGTCCATATTCGTCCACATTTCAAAAAAGCTTCAACTGCGGAACTATTCAGCAGAATGGACTCATATTTCAACTCATGTTTGTAAAAATTGCAACACCATGAAGGACTCGTCCGAATTGAATGAAATTTAATGTACAAACGACCTGTGTTGATACAAATAAACGATTAAAATTACAAAGCAAAATAACAATATTACATGTCGAAAATCAGTATTTGGTGAAGCCACCACGCGCTGCAATAAGTGATGCTATACGACGTGGCATGGAATCAAACAGATGTTGAATGTGTGCCTGAGGAAGAGCATTCCAGATTGCTTGTGTGCGACCCCAAAGTTCATCTGTAGTAGCTATGGGACGAGGATCACGAGCGAGACGCCGACCAACGAAATCCCACACATGTTCAATCGGCGACATATCCGGCGAATAGGCAGGCCAAGGAAGAAGCTGTATCTGTTGTGATGAAAAGAAGTCTTGAACATTCCTGGCAATATGTGGGCGGGCATTGTCCTGTTGAAATACAGCTCCGGGAATGCCTTGAAGGAAGGGAACAACTTCGGGCTCCAGAACTTCATTGATGTACCGGTTGCTGTTAAGATTACCCACAATTCGTAGCAGCTGAGATCGTCCATGATACGCAATCGCACCCCAGACCATAACGCTGGGGATTCGTCCACTATGACGTTGGATAACGCACTCCGGAAGGTGGCGTTCACCGGTATAGCGTCTAACACGGATGCGGCCATCACTGTACCCCAAATTAAAGCGGGATTCATCAGAAAACACCACTTGTTGCCAATCAGCACGCCAGTCTCTATGTCCATGAGCCCATTGTAGCCACAGGCGATGATGGTTTTGCGTCAGGAGGATCCTGTATAAAGGAACTCTTGCACGCAGTCCACGGTGCAGTAGACGCCGACGAATTGATGAAGCACACAATGATACACCTGTAGCAGTGCACCAACGTTCTGCCAACTGTCCAGATGAAGCAAAACGGTCCGTCACCGCCATGCGGACCAGGTGTCTATCATCCCGTGCTGACGTCACCTTTCGGCGTCCACTCCCGGATTTCTGAGTTGTCTGGTTCTCTTGAACCCACTGCTTCCACACTCGCATCACTGTGCTGCTGTTACGCCCCATACGAGCTGCTATTGCACGATAAGAAAACCCTCCTTCACGAAGGCCGATCATTCGTCCCCGTTCAAACTCCGTAACTTGCTGAAATGTCGCCCTCTTTCGTCGTAGAGGCATAGTGACGTCTCATGTAACGTTTACCACTAGCAGATAACCATACACGCCCCGCTACAGCCCTCTATTTATACGGATCCATCAGCAGTTCAGAGGGCGCTGCTCAGCCCACGCATGCGCGATGACTCTGAAATTCTAATCATTTGAATAGCATACCCTAATTTGCATTTCCTGAAAGTTTCAGCTCAATCAAGTGATTCCTTCATGGTGTTGCAATTTTTACAAACATGAATATAATATGATGGCCTTTACTAAGATGGAATACGGGAAGGATGAGTTAGCGCGAAAGCAAATACTTTTTAAAAGTTGCCGCTTGGTTTACATACAGCATTAGAATAACAGAACTGGTAATTGGAAACGTCAAAAATTTTGCAAATTAATCTCATATAAGACAGCAATAATGAGTTATTTTTCATTTGTTAAAGATTGTGAGATAAAAATATCGATTCACAAGCTTTGTAAGAATTCCTAAGGATCACCGGTATTTTTATGGATTGGAGAGATTCTGAAGAATTATAGAATTCTCTCTCTTTCTCTCTCTCTCTAAAAGATTTTAAAACATTAGAGGCCATTAAAGGAAGACAAAGACTTGTGAAGGAAATATTATAGGTAGAGGCCTAGATGGAAGAACCTGAACCAAGTAAATTAATTGGAGACAGGAAGAACACTACTAAAAGTAATTAATATATATAGCAAAACCTGCCTAAAGTGGCCACCTTTGAGACTAGACTGTAATGGTCACAATATATACAAGTGGTCACTATATACGACAGATTTTGATATAGGGAAGACTAAGTCCCTACCAGTTCTCTCTCTCTTATAAAACATTATTCACTTTATTCAGATGATCAATTTACAAAGATAATCATTATACCAGATTCTATTGTATTTGATATATTGCCTTTTATCCTCAACTGTACTCTGCAATTCTTCATTTATTGTCCATGAATTGTCAGAGTGTACCTAATATCCTAAATATTTTTGGGAGGTTAAAAGTACCTACGTATTTTTATAGAATTGGCATCCCTAGAGGAGGACATCTATATACGCAGTGAACTATCAGTTTAGCGGAACGTCATTTCTTACAAAGGAATCTTTATTCAAGATAGGACGAAACATGGATGATTAAGGCTTTATGGAAGATTAACATTAAGAACAATAGTCCACCATAATAAAAATGTAATCAATATTAAGTAATAATTATAGATAAATAATCGTCATTATTTTATGAGAAATAATTTCAAATTCTAAATCTTACGCACTTAAACAGTGCATTAAAAATTTGCCTAATGAATTTTAAGCTTAAAAGTTATAAAATTAGATCATAATTGCCTAATTAATTTGTTTTGTTTTTTTAATTTTTTTGGAGAGACTAATGTTTTGAGAGATCAATTTACACTAATTAATTTATTTTGGCAAGTAAAATTATTTGCGCGATGTTTAATAGATGGGGGAATTTAATTTCTTTCATGTAGCCCAAATCAGTCAATGACTTTTTTTGGAAGCCATACACATTTAAGAAATTATATACAGTGGAACTTGGTAAAGTTACCACCTGAGTAAAGCGACCACTTTTTAAAAGAGGGATGCTGATAGGGATTTAATTATGTATATACCAAAATCTGTCGCGTATAGTAACCACCTGCCTAGGCGTAACTTGGGAGTTTAATATAGCGTAAACTAGGGGAGGAAGGCGGCAAAAAAATTATATGGCGGGAAAAGTACGATTTTGCATGTTTTCTAAAAAAAATTTGGGAACAAGTGCTCTTCTCTTGCCTCCGCCATATTGACCACCTGTCTATGATGACCATTGCAGTCTAATCCTAAAGGTGGTCAGTTTAGACAGGCTCTACTGTACTTTAATAATGCTAGATAAAAAGTCACTAGATAATTTCTTATACTTATTCGCCAACTACTTCCGTGCTGATAGAAATTATAGACCAACCACATACAGAAATTATAGATCAAGATAGAAATTACAAATCTTTATTTCTTGAAAGACAGTTTCATGTGAGACAATATGGTATTTGTAGTAGTAAGAAAAGAATTTTGGAAATTAGTTTTTAAATTTCTGCGAATTCCCAGCACTTCTTTCGTATGAAAATATGTATAAATAATTTTCAGAAAATACTTTAAGTTCGGCCTTCAGTACCCATCAGTTTCACTGGTTGTCAAAAATGTTTAAAAAGCAATAAACATTACCATGAATAGTTCACTGCGTGTGGCAATAAATTACTAATAATTGAAATAACGAGAGTTTTCTATGATAATAACAATTATATAATCCATAATAGGTAATAAATCTTGATATTTAAAAAGTTCAATTAGAATAATTGCAAAAACAACGTTCGTTACAATAATATGGGCTATATCCAACTTTACGAACACTCACTCACTCACTCACTTGTAAATTTTGAGTGTATTTGAAAAAACATAATAAGCCTTAATATTAAGCGCCTAAAATTGTCGAAATAATAAGTACAAAGATGCAGGAAAAGTAAACAATAAAATTCATTAATCAAAAACTGTATGAAAACAAGTGCTAATTACTGCTCTAAAGAATTAGTGGGCACTAATTAATCTTTTTTAATTCCTCAGGAAAAGGGACAATAGGTATAAGTCATTCGGGAGTGAACTGTGTGATTTCTATTTGACGCTTAAGTCATTAAAATTAAATTGAATGCGCAAATTAATTTTTGGATTACTATTAATTCAACAACATGTTAAAAGATTTCTATTTAGAATCGGACAATCGAAATTTTTGAATTAAAATACATTAATTACTTAAAAAACCGTTAGTTTGCCTTGAAATAAGCAATATGATAATGAATTTCAGAGTTATATCACGTAAAAATAAATGTTAGCAATTCATATTCATTGAAAAACAAAATAATTTACGTTAGTTTATAAATTATTTATATTCTTTAACCTTTTTATCCGATTCGGAGGTTGGTAACAAAACATTTTCCTATTTCTACTCGCATGAATGATGCCTTCTGTGCATATTTCAGTCCAAGCTTTTAAGTCGTTTATCAATCCTCTTCTTTTTCTTGATCTAGGTCTCTTCTCTATGGTATTTCTCTCTAGTGCTAATTAGCATAACTTGTATTTCTTCTTTTTCCTTTGATTCAGGTCTCTTTCCTCTACGATATTTCTCTCTCTCTAGTGCTAATTAGCATAACTTGTATTTCTTCGATCTAGGCCCTTCTCTATGACATTTCTCTAGTGCTAATTGTGCTATTAACTTGTATTTCTTTTCTTTTCTCGATCTAGGCCCTCTTCTCTATGATATTTCCCAGTGCTAATTAGCATAACTTGTATTTCTTTTCTTTTTCTCGATATAGGTCTCTTCTCTATGATATTTCTCTCTATACACTAGCATAACTTGTATTTTTACACTCTGAATATATATCTGCAATATGCTTTTTTTTCAGAATTATAGACATTATGGCTAAAATGTATATTAATAAAAAAATATTCAAGGAAGTTCTGTATTTGAAGTAAATCAGAAGTGTTTGAACATTTCTGCTTTAGGCGATATTTCTAATTTACTTCAAAATTAATATAAAATATGTATATATAACTAATATAATTCATGTATAATATATATATATATAATTATCTTATAACTATATATAATAATAAATGTATATAATTAGATATGTTACTTTAACATTTACGATTTAATTCCATATTAGTTATAGCTAGAGTCCGGATTATATACAATTGCATATACAATTACATATTTCAGGCCTTTTTATCGATTGGGTGTCGATTTGGGTAATTTCCAGAATAAATGCATATTTTAAGGGTTTTAGTAATTTTAAGAATTTTATTATTCCCTCATTGTAAAAATTTCACCACAACGCTAATACCTCCCTTCAGTAACCCAACACTTACTGAAGGGACTTCACTTACTGAAGGACTCAACACTTACTTCTGCCTCTTACACTTCTGGCCATCTTAACCATTCCTTCAAATTGCTTCCTGCCTGTGCTAGACCAGACACTTATAAACTTGTTTGTTTTTTCACAATACTATCCGAAACTGGAATTCACTGGACCCAGAGATAGCCTACGCCTCATCATTGCCTATATTTGTCCAAAAACTTCCACGTGTTTAGTATATTTTGTTATGATTATAATATTGTTTTTATTACTTTTTTCTGCCTGGTCAATTTTGCTCACGTCTGCCTCCAGCTTAGGCTGAGCAGGCCAATGCTGTATTTTAAAATAAATAAATAAAAATCGTAAAGGAAATTGGTTGACAATGTTTAACAGATCAGCCATCAAAGGTGTTACGTAGTTTTACTAAAAGCGGAAAATCAGTTACCCACAAGGTTTGTTTTTGTTTGTTTGAGAGGACACTTCTTAAAAAGAGGGACATTTGGAATGAAAGCACAAGCACCGGAACATTTTGTCCAAAATTGGGACTCTCCAGGGAAAAGCGGGACGAATGAGAACGCTAGACAAATGATAAGGACTTGGCCCGAAAAGATCGTTGATAGTGTCTTAAGTCGTTGATAAAAATCGTAAACCGAAAATCGTCATTAAAAAACTCGTATCTCACCAACGTAATAATTGGAATTTAGTATGAATGGAAGTTATAAGTTTAGAAAAAAAGGATTGCAAGACTTTTATTGTGAGTATAACAGTTTCATAAATTGCATCTCTCACATATATCTATATTGTCTGTTCACCTTATTTAACGATCTTTTACTAACTAACCATCTTAACTTTAGGATAGTTGTCGTAAAACCATGCTTTATTTTCATGCATTTGTTTTTTCCTTGTAATATGTTCACACATATTAATGGGTAAATACTTTTAGAAATTTTAATCATTCTAATAAGTTTTGTAAGTTAGTTCACTTTTTTGTTTTTTGGAAACTTAAGTTAGCGATCCCGAAACATATGTTTAACAAAAAGGAATTCGTGGCCTTTAGAAGCAGTTCGAAAATAATTTTTGGAATTCTTATTATTCAATACACGTAACTTCATATTAATTAAGAAAAAAACATCCCTGATATTCATAAAAATGATTAACCGATCTGGAAAATTAATTTGATCTGCTACTAGAGTCGTTCAGATTAATTCAGATTAATTATAGAAAGGCCAGCAAAAACATAATGCAGAGGAAGCACCAATGGATCTCAACCGTGAATTTTATCTAAGCTACAAATTGCATTTTACGCATAATCTGAAGATTAATTTATAATTAAAGTGGAAGTAAAGAAGGATTATAATTTATCATCATAACAGATAAGGGAAAAATTAAAGTATGAACATTCTGCTTATTGAATTAGTTGATTAAATTAACATAGATGTTAGCTACCAAAAATTTATGAAATTGGCATTTTTATAATTTTAATAAAAATTAATAATTTTATGCTTTTCGTAAATGTATTGCTGTTTACTAATTTAAAAATTTCATTCGACTTTCCACTTTATTATACAGTACATTTAACGTTTCCTTTTGTACCATTCTTTTGATATTTTTAATATACTTTGATAAATTAGTTGGTGTTTTACTTATAAATAATTACAGCTGCAACGAATTCTTCTCCGTTATCAAAAAACTTGTTTCCCTATATATTAACAAATATATTTTTCTTACATTATCTTCTATTAATGAGTATAGACAATTATATATGTTTCTCTTTTGTTAAGGTATTGAAAAGATTCAAGGGGTTTCGGAATTCTTTAAGAGCTTCGTGCGTTTTGCCGACCACACTCCCATGGCAGTTCTTACGAAAGTCTAAAAGAAAATAAACATGTTAACATAGGATGAAATTTAAACTAAAACAGCGAATATGTCTATTAAATCGATAGGCAGACAAATTTGAATTTTTGTGTTTTAACGGAACAAAGACAGGAGCTACAGTGCTTCTCCTGGACCCTCAGTTTTTCGAGGAATTCGAACTCCTGCGGCCGAGGAAATCAAACTCCGGACTCCAGTGCAGAATCTGAGTAATCGTAATCAAGTGATTATAATCGATTGCAATCGATTACATTTTCGCGTAATCACATCCGTAAACCATATATTTTGAAGTAGCTGTAATCTGCAATATAATCATAATCACATTTTTAAATTTCATTTAATCATAATCGTAATCATTTTTGAAATTTTTTGATAATTGCAATCAAAATCGCTGTGATTATAATCGTAATCGCCATGATTATAATCGTAATCTCCATTTTTATAATCATAATCGAACTGATTATTTCTGCATACAAATAATCGTAATTGTAATCTGTAGTTGTAATTGTAATCATGCTTTTATGTATATTCATAATCGTAGTCGTAATCGAAAAATGAAAATTGACTGTAATCGTAGTCAAAATAATGATCCAAATTTTGATACTTAGGTAATTGTAATCGTAATCATATTCCTACTACGACAATCGTAATCATATAAACTGATTGCGATCATTCCCAAATCTGCCCCAATGGATAAAAACACGAAACTCATTCTAGGATAATATTGGAAGCCACATCCGGGACGGTTTTAAGGTTAAAATACAAACTATGTTTCCTATTTTTATGTTACTAATTTGAATTGTATTAATTTTTATATTACATTGTATATGAAATGTGTTTTGTAATTATTTGTTTTTGACCATTTAAGTTCACCGCTATTCTTTCAACGAATGATTTCTTCTCATATTTTGAAGTTTAAAGGGCCATTACGAAAATTAATATTGGCATTTGTAAGCGCAAAATATAAACTTGTATATTTTCTTTCTCTTTAGATATTATCTATTCGCAAAATTGTATTCTGATCACTTTACCTTCTTGGAGGAACTCTATCTTTACCTTTAACTTACTTTATCTTTACCTGACCTCTTTAGAAAAGAAAGGACAAATTTCTTATGGAAATAGTCCTGCTTAATGTTAGAGAATGTGACAGAAAGAAAATGTGTAATAGAGATGAACTTATTTTCCTTATAATCAAATCTTTCCGGACGGAGATCTTAAATTCCAGCCTTAGATCTTACTAAATTTGCATAATGGGGTTAAGAGGATGTTTAAACTGTTTACAACATTTTTATGTAGATTCCATCCGATATATACAGTCCTGCTATTCTTCCTTCAGTTGTAAATGTCGACGCATAATTTTATCACATTTGCATATGGAAAACTTAAAACATAGCTCTTTTTTTTTCAATCTTCAATTCAGATGGGAAATTTGATTTTACGCCTTCCTCCAAATCCATTCTACACAGAACAAATTTAAAATTCCTCTCTCCGCGCCGACTGCTATAAAATAGAGAGTTCAGAGCTGCTAACTTGAAGAACAGATTGGGGGAGTCAAATAAACCCAATCCTGTAAATTTTTGATGCTTGCTTTTCAGCCTTAAGGGGTAGAGAGAATATTTTACCTTCACCCCATCGTCGTGATTATAATCGTAATCGCAGTAATTATAATTGTAATCGAACTGATTGTTGCTACGTGCAAGTAATCATGATTATAATCTGTAATCGTAATTGTAATCGTGTTTTTTATGTGCATTCATAATCGTAGTCTTAATCGAAAACCGAAAATTGACTGCAATCGTAATCAAAATCGTAATCTAAGTTTGATACTTAGGTAACCGTAATTGAGATCATAATCCTACTATGATAATAGTAATCATAATCCTACTATAGTAATCGTAATCATAATTAATTTATTTTAAAGAATTCCTTAATTTCACTTGCTTGATAAATATTATTGCATTGAAGGCCTGTTGATAGACAAAATTGTTTAATAAATTTTTAAGCACCCTGTTTTCTAAATGAATTTCAGTTTCGCCTTTGCAGAAACAAGAAAAGCATATCAATAACAATATATTTTAAAGATAACACCCTTCGTTCTCAACTCCCCATGTTTTGAATTTCATTATCCATAAATTTTGGGAAGGGGGGAGGGGCTGATATGACTAGGGCCACATAGTGTTAGCCCCCCCCTTAAGACAGTGTCATAGAAAATTGATTATATTTTGTAACGAGTATTAGTCAGTACTGTTTTTGACATTTTAAGTAACTATACTATATAACTGGTATGGCCAACAGATCGATCGTAATGCAATTTTAATTCGATCGTAGCCGTACTTGTAATTTAGTTAATGAAATTAATCGTAATTCGTTGAATGGTTGCATTTTCCGCGGAAAAACTACATTTTGTAAAGAAGAAACAAGAAACAAATATGTTCACAAATCTAGCATCGAACTCAGGACCTCGTGCAGCGATGAAAAGCTACTTTCCTCGTTAGTGACCATGAAGTTGTTATCTATTAATCATTTTGTTCTCCAGTTTTAGTTTTCTTCAAATTTTCTCTGTTAATACGCATTTTATTTTAATTTAAGGGCAAATGTTTCCATTTACCACGACTAAACTACTTTTTTCATTGGAAAAAAGAAAAACGAGGTTCTCAACTTCGGTGTCGAACTCAGAATCCTATGAAGGCCCTATGTAATGGTAAAAAAACACTTATATCGTTAATGACCATCGAACTGTTATCCATTAAACACTTTGGTCCCCCATTTTTCTATTCCTTATGTATTTCTCAGTTACTAACCGTTTCGTTTGCTTTTTGCGGAGAACAGTTCCATTTTCGACACCAAATCTTTTTTTTAATAAAAAAGGAGCTCACGAGGTTCAAATGCCTTATATCGAACACGGTGCCTATGTAGTGAAGAAACCAGCTCCATTGTTAAACACTAGATATTAAAAATTTCTTTTTCTTCTTTCGGTGTGTTGCTTCTTTTGGCAGAGCAGAACCAGGAACGAACTGAGCCGGTGCGCCCTCATAAGTGAATGGGCGCGCCCTCATGGGCTATAGGACTCGCGCCCTCAGATAATCCAAGGTATGCGCCCTGAGGAAGGGCCCACTCCATCCCTGAGCAGAACTCACTTTTTCAAGGAAAAGAAACTGGCGCAGTATAGCCCAGATGCTCTTGCGCCATAAAAAAGCCAAACAAACAAACATTTAAAGGAAAAGAACACGAGGTTTTAAAGTCCGACATGGAGCTGAAAACTAGGGACAGATCCAGAATTTTTTTTCTGGGGGTGGGAGAACGCCAAGCTTGATATTCAGTTTAGATCTAATCTGTGAAATTTGTTGTTGGATTTAGCTAAATAATACTAAGGGTAAGTGTTGGTTTGTTTGTTTGTTTGTTTGTTTTTTGAGGGGATACGAGCTTCCTGCGCCCTTCTCTGGATCCTTCGTTGGTGTGTGTGCGTATGCGTAAATACTTGAATGCGCAAAGGATTAAGTTTTCATATAACTACCTCTTCACGTTTATTCAATATATTTAAAATACACATGTACATATTTGTTTTTATAACCTTTCCTTTTTTTCCCACCTTTCAGTCCATGACTTTGACTTTTCTTGTTCCATATGTTTGTAGTATTTGCTGCTACTGTTTTGTTAGCGTGATTGGCGCACTAACATTGCTACTGCGCCAACCACGCTAACAAATTAGCGCAGTTGGCGCATTAACATTTCTAGTCACTTCTTAAAATTCCTTTTTATGGCTTCTTTCCTTTAAGATCATATGAGCACTAACTTACACAATGAATAATAAGTATATTGTCACATACATTGTACATATGCTCCTATAATAAACTATATATACAGGATATGTGTTAAATATCAAAGTTCATGGCACAATGATAACCTTTTCCAATTACATATCATATATGCATTGTGTATTGATTATAATGAATATATATTATATAATAATTATGTAAATCGTAGATGGTATGTAATGTTATGTGCCTTCATATTATAAATAAAATATATTATTATTATTATTATTAACAGGGAATTTTATTTACATTAAGTAAACGTTGCTGGGCTTAATAACCAGTAAGATATGCTAAAATCTTCAGCTTCTGATACCTCTTGTATTGAGCTATTCAATAGTATCTGTATAGAGTATGACCATGGACCAAAATGGTGAAACGTCTTAAACCCATTTTTATAGTTCCTGACCGCATCACTTCTATTGGGCTTGTGCTATTGCGCTATGCACTTCTAGTACTGCGCACATAAAACTAGTTTTCGCAGTCGCTACATATTTAGACTATAAGCTAGTTTTGTTGATTCAAATTACAGGATCTTCCATTCGGATTGAATTATTCACTTTCATTAATACAGTTTCATTGTCTAGAAAAGAGTAGGTGCTAATCACGTAATTAAATTCGACGTTATTAATAGACTTATTTTGCCTTCAGCTTTAATATATTGCATATCGTGACTGGTTCCAATTCATTAGATGAAAAGAATACCGCAAACATTTTACTTGAACGTTGTACTTCATATTTTATTTTGGTTTCCTTTAATAGGGTAATAATTCAATGCTGGACTCCGGTATCGTGCGTAAGTGCAATAATTTCAGCAAAGTATAAAAATGGAACATTTAATTAAAAACAAGTGAGAATAGTATCTGCACATGTATATGAAGCAGAAGGAAATGTCGTGTTGTTATGTACTGTGAAAGTATCTTAAATTTAATAAAAAGCAATGATAACAAATACGGGATATGAGCGTTCCTAAACAGACAAGAATCGTTTGAAAAGAATGAAATACATATGGCTGAATGTCGAACACTAAATCGCAATTTTTTTAAAATATCCAAGGACAAGATGTTGTCTACATTCGAAGAAGAAATTTATTTGTACATTATTGACCAATGAACGAAAATTTTCCCTTAGGCTAGTTGGACAACGGAAAGACTTGACCTAGGCAAGTTGGATGAATGAAAGACTTGTCCTAGGAAAGTTGGATGAAAGAAAGTCATGCCGTAGATCGTGTCGAAGGAAAGAGGGAGATCATCGGGCTCAATCCTCCCCGCATCAAATATAAATATAAGAAAATATTGTTCTGTTTGACCAAATCACAATTATGGTATAAAGCTGCTTGAGTCCCCCCACAATTTTTAAATTGACGCGCTCCTGACCCTAGGCAAGTTGGATGAAGGAAACAAGGAAACGCAGAACAGAAAACTGCGTAGAATAGAAGTTGTGGAAGAAATCTGAAGAGGGATGCATCCTGACGCCTTGAGTTGACAATTGTTATGGTAAAATATTTGTTATAATCATACAGTATTTTAAAAATTTTGAATGATTTTATAAATTGTACATCTAGTTTTTCAATATTATTATTAGAAATTAACACTTTCCAGTTGAAATGCTTTTTTTTTTTAATTTCAGTATGCTAAGGAAAGCCTGCTCACATAAATCAAACAATCAACATCACACACACCTTTCAGGATGGCAACCATCTCTAAAGACGTTTACTTATACGAGACCAATCTAAAAATTAAGTTCCGTATGTACTTATCTCTCATACACTTGGCAATATCTGAACAATAATTTTGTTTAATTATTTTTTCCACCTAATTACGAAGTGGACCTTCAATTTTACTTATTGTTGCTCACGTTGAGGTTAATCACAATGCATGTTAAAGCTTGTTAGCACGGAGAAAGTCCTTTGAAATGTCTTCTTATGCTAATTTTCACCATAAAGTATTTATTTACCAATTTTATTTTTAAACTGTATAAAAATGAAATTTATTTTATTTAAAATATTTTTACTTTCAAACCTTTTAAAAGACTTTAACATATTTATATGCATAATGTGTCTGGTACTAGTTATTTAATATGTAGTTCAGTTTATTCGTTAGTTGATTATTTGAATTAGTTTTTAAATTAAAATATTAGGGCGATTTTTTTTTTAAATCTTGCCTCATTCTGATTCCTCAATTTCTTTTCATTAAAGTAAGTTGTCTGTAGTTCGTTGCGATAATATTTTTGATATGAAAAAAAGAAATATATCTGGAGCTCGAACGAGAAATCTTAACGAATAGAAAATATTTTTTTTTGTAAGTATTCTTAAACTTTATGAATTTCTTTTCACAAGTACTTTTAATATTATGTTTTCTTTTACACCTTCTACCAATTTTTCGGGAATATTCCTGTAATTGGTGGTTGTTAGTTCGTTAAATTCTTTTTCCTCCTTCCTTCCTGCGTTTTATAAAGCATTCATATTTTTTTAAATGGAGAAAGGATTTTGCAATAAAATTAATTCTGGTATTTCTTTTTTTCTTTAAACCAAAAATCGAACAAAGATGGAGGAAAACTAGGGCCAGGGCTTATTTTAGGGGAGCTGAACCTGGCCCACTATAAAATATTTTTTGTTTGGTTTTTCTCAAAATAAGATGCTGTAGAATTTTTTGTTTAATTTTTGTGGTTTGCTTTTAAATTTCGTTTGTAATTTTTAAGTTATTTTCGTTTTGTACACGATAAAGGAAATTGTTTTTAACGTTAAAAATATATTTAAAACAGATCATTTCATTTGTTTTTATCATTCACTCGTCGTTTGATCGGATATTAACGTCAGATCTTGTGTTATGTTTTTAACAAAGGTTCGAGACATCGTTTAATCTATAGAAAGAATATGATTTTCAATATACCTTCAGACATGTTATCAATTCAATATTTATGTTAATTGTATTCATTAATGTTAAATGAATTATATTTATTTCTTTGCTATAAACGACTTGTTCATACGAACCGTTTTGAACATTAATTATACATTCCATCTCTATGGTTATATGTCTTCTGTCGAAGTGTACAATACTAAGAATTAATTAGCTTCGTTAAAACATTTATGTCCATATTGCAATCAAACAGACACTATATTAATATTGGCAGACATTATATAATTGAGGATACCTTGCTAATATTCATATTATTAAAATTAATCTCCAGTTTTCACTGGCACTACTAGTAAACAATTTATTACATCCAGTGTTGGAATTTTAAAATGTATGTTTCTAAAGTCGTAGACACTTTTATAACTCTGCAACCGACATGAGAAATTTAAATTTAATATCATCTTCGCTTTCAAATTTCATTTACAAGTTACAAAAGCGTTGCCGAATTGGTGATTCGTTTTGAAAATATGAAGCAATCGAAATATTCGCAAATTAATTTCGTTAATTCCGAGTTACCCAGAAACTTTCTGTAACCAGCGTAATAGATTATTAAACGCTACAATCATATACATTCCGCAATAATTATTCCACTAAATTGGACGAATAGCTGTAACTAGAAAACAACTCCCAAATTTAATTCCGAAATTCAGATTTAGCCATTAGTCGTCTCAAGCGTAATGCCTATTGCGACGTCGCCCTAAACAAGGCCTGAATAACCTTGGACGCATTAAGATGGACGAACGGCGATAAACTTTCGCCTGGCACGCAAGGGGATGAGATGGTATTCTAACGGCGGCCATTAAATTTCCGTGAGGGGAAAGTTGTAAATGAACACCAAAACTAATATCTATGATTTGGAGATTGAAAGCTGGGTCTAGGGCGTTTTCGACGCTACATGCATAATTACTCGGCACATTTTTAAACCATTCTTCTATCAATGATGAATGATGATTATACGAACGTAACCGAATCATCATTTGATTGTCAGAAACCCATCCGCTGATTTATTTTTACCACAAATGTAGGAGAATCTCACAACAACAGATTTTTACCATGGAAGATAATACGTCTATATTGATGGGTGCGGATTGATTCATTTTCGCAGTGTGTGATGCATTAGAAAATCATTAACTTACGAGAAATTGTGTGTTACATTAATTTTCCCATAATCAGATGGTACAGTAATTCACGCGGTCAACATAATGTAACAATAGAACATGGTCAATTTCGCTAAACTAATTTTTTAATATTAAACTGGTCAACCAATCAATATTTATTTCGACAAGTAGTGCTGTTATACACAATCTAATGCAGTGTAGTGCACCAACACCATGGATTATGGTTTGGCAGCAGACCCGAAAAAACAAGCCGATATAAAAACGGTTTGAGGAGTCTGGAGCATAAACAGCATATGGTTTCTGTAAGTTTATTTAAGAGTACGGATAATGTATTTGAAATACCGAAATATAAACATATGTATACATTAAATCCACTTATCATTTATATATATTTATACATCCATGCTTTCTATCCAAGAGGCAAATTAATATTTGCTGCACGGATAGAAAGGCGGAAGGGGAGGGCTAATTCACCAACCCGTCTAGCCAGCGTGGTGAAATTATGGCTAATTCCTCCATTATGTTGACACACCAGAAACCATGGCCCCTAGTCTCCAGGTGCTGGAGTGCTCCTGATCAAGGCAGCGGTCAGTGTGGCATGAAAGCAGGGGGTGCTAAGAATCACTGGAATGGCCCAGGCTGCCGTTTGTTATTGACCTTGGCTACGTTTAATGGACGATCCCTTGCTTCTGAAGCAAAACTTCAGGAATTGGAAGAGGAACTAGACAAGATCAAATGGGACATTGTAGGACTCAGTGAAGTTAGAAGAAAAGGTGAAGAGTTGGTGGAACTTAAAAGTGGACATTTGTTTTATTATAGAGGAACGGAAACTGGAAGAACAAGTGGTGTTGGCTTCTTAATCAACAAAAGAATTAAAGACTACCTTCTTGAAGTCGAAAGCACGTCAGATCGAGCAGCGAGGCTCGTTGTTCAACTAACCATGTGGAGAGACCTTCATCCAGCAGTGGATAGATAATGGTTGAATATGATGATGATGATGATGATGATATGTCATCATCATCATCATCAAAACCTTGCACTTCTTAGCTGTTATAATGCCGGGCGTCAAAGCTTTCTATGACTTTTTGAAAAGTGTGTGGAGTAAATTTATGGCACTCATCCCATGTTCTTTGGCGCAGCACATTTATTCGTTCGTGGAATGGCCACCATGTAGCCCAGATATGACACCCTTGGAATTTTTCCTTTGGGCTCATTTGAAATCAATATTGTACGAACCGCCACCTGAAAATATAAATTTGCTTCCCCAAAGAATGTGGGATGAGTGCCATAAAATTACTCTACACACTTTACAAAAAGTCAGAGAAAGCTTTGAGGCCTGTCTTTATAACTGCAAAAATGTGTAAGGACTTTAGTTTGAGCAGCTACTTCATTAAAAGGTAACTTCTTTTCTTTCTTTTTTTATATTTTTTTATTTTTTAATATTTTACTGCTTTCTTTTTTAATATTTTTTTGGAGTTCTTGAGAGTTAGAAAATTCATATTTTTGAAACTTTCCCCATTGCATTAATACGAAATTTAAAATTGTTACTGATAGAACACACATTGCTTTACATTCTACAATTTTCGTTATTTGCCTACGACCTTACTAGCATGAGCAAAATTCAGGGGAATAAATGTCGATTTTGAATTTTGCGGACACATCGTTGGTGCTATGAGTGTCGAAACGCCATACTGTAAATATCATTATTTTTTTCTCGACGAGACCTTTAAAACAGTGTATTACTCGATGGGGGGTTGCCATTTGAAATTTTCGAGTTGCCCCCCGTAGGGCGCCTCCTGGTGCTGGAGGTGAGTAGCGACACAGGGCAAAAGTTATTTCCTTTTCAACAAGCAACTTTCCCGAAACGACGTTTATCTGCCTGAACCCACTAAAAAATTAACAGTGGGGGGACTGACTTTTGAATCACCCCGTATATAAAGCATGCATACATGAGTATGAATAAATGAAATGTATGAATGAATAAATGAATGAATGAATGAATGAATGAATGAATGAATATTCATATATGAGATGTATTAATATATGAGTATGAATAAATGAAATGCATGAATATATGAGTATCCATATATGAGATGTATATCCATATACAAGATGTATGAATATATGATCATATATGTATTATGAATATATATGAGATGTATGAATATATGAGTATGAATAAATGATGTGTACGAATAATGAAAAGTTGCTATATTTAGGCAACCTGGATGTGGTCATTGCATATCACATGCTGTTGCAACCATGGAATTTAAAAAAATTGTGAACAAAACTTAATAGTAGGCTATTTGAAAATGCATTTATTGTAATTAGAAAAAATGTGAACAAAATTTCATGAAATGTACTTTATTTCATGAAGTTATGTAACCATAAATTGTGGATTAATTGTTGAATTATGCTCTTTATTTAAAAATGAGAAAAATTAAACTGTGTACATCTCAGGAATGTCGTAAAAGTGATACAGTACAAAAAAAGAAAAGAGTGAAGCAAAGCAATTGATCACAGTGGGCACATTTTAAGAATGACAGATTTTTGCAATTATCTCGGCTACAATTGTTGTATTCAATTTCAAAAGAAATTTCCTCAACATTTTTGAATTTTCCGGGATCATGATCGCTATAACAGCACCTAAACCAAGCATATTGTAACGTAGGGCGATATTTTTTAGACTGTAATTGATTGTGAACCAAAGAATGCATTTTTATTATCTCATTTCGATGTCGTATGTCAATATCCATTTCATCGATTGCTATTCTATTGTTTGATTTTTTTTGCAAATTTTTTATATTGTCGAAAGAAATAAACATCCAGCGGTTGTATGAGGGATGTTGCTTTGGGGGGTATTTGCAAGGATATACAATTTTCCGGAAAATCTTAATAAGTGTTTGGGTCTGTACTACCTGTCCATTAGCTTAGTAAAACGCAGGAAGGAGGAGACATGATGGGTTTCATACAACATTCTACCCACTTTCTCATTTTGATTTTGTCCATTTTTCCCGACTTGGAGCATGTAATATATAAGTTTGGAGGTTGAAATAAATTCTTTTTGACATTCGGGCCAAATTTTCCCCTACCTTCTCTTAAACAAATTTTTTCTGTCAGTTCCCCATTCATTGATATTATTGGCGTTATTGTATATGAATGTGTTCTAGCAAAATCAAACCCTATTAAAGAAAATGTCTGTTTTTCACCTTTATGCGATAGCTGCCTTTAATTTGGAAGAAAATAATTAAAACCACTTTGATCAGAGTTAAAAATTTGTTGGGGGATAATATTAGCAGTAACATTTCTCGTATGCAAAATAAATTCTATGGCACTATCTTCTATGTTGCCCATATTCTGGGTGTATATTTGAGTGATATATTTTGTTACTTTCCGCGCAACTATTTTGTTTTGGCTCTTAAAATTATCTATAAAATTATCGGAACATTTAAAATCCTCAAATCCTAACTCTTGGGATTTCAGGATCGCCCATCTTTTCAAATCTATATCATGAACAGGTAAATAATTTTCCCTAGCTTTTGTAAATCTGGCTAACATTTCATTTTTTATTATTTTATACTTTTCTATATTTGTGCCCATATTTGATATATATTTTCTAAACCTCGAAATATAAGTAGGGTATTTTACTGTTGGATATCTCCTGTTTGTTTTCTGGAATTTATTTTTTTGACAACTGTCAAAATACTGAACAATTGTTTGCATATTTTCTAAACTGAATTCTTGTGCCAATTGATCGCCCTTTACAATACGGTTGGCGCAGTACAGCCTCTTGTGCCATAAAACATCCAAACAAGCAAACATTATAATACGGTTATAATATTCGTCACTGACTATACTAATATCACTTTCTTCGTCGATACGGAAATCACAATTGTCTTCAAAATCTAAACTGATACTTTCACTGACATTGTTATTAAAAATTATGTTTTCGATTTTCGACAATACTTCCCGACTTTCCTTAAGTTCTTGGTCAGTTATTAACGACGGAAGCGTGTCGTATTTATTAACGACCAAATTCAAAACGGATTGAATTATGTTCACTATATTTTTCATTTTCTCACAATCGGAAACTCGTACAACTATATTGACGTTACACTTGCGGACGAGTTCATATAGCTAGTGGAATGCGAAACTTAAATGTCCCGCCAACTCTTCAAAATTGTCGCCAAATTCGCCAAATATCTATGCTAAAAGTTCATTTTTCATATTAATTTTTTTATACTGTTTAAATTAGCTGAGACATAATTTTTTATTTTTATCCGTTAAATACGATGATCCTTCATAATCTTACCGACTTCAAACCTGTTTTTGCTCACATACAGTGCGATTAAAAAATATCAAACCTGGCGAAAAAAGTGTCATTTTTGGATTTCAAATTTTCTGGCGCAGTATAGCCCAGATGCTCTTGCGCCATAAAAAAGCCAAACAATCAATCAATCAAATATTCATAAAAAATTGTCATATCATTTTAGCAGACAAATGATTACATATTTGTGATCAGGAAGTCAAGCACTATCATCTCCCATAGGTCTGATCTCAAAGTGCATTGAACAGCGAAAGGGGTTCCCTTGTTATTATTGCTCCTGCACTTTCTCTAATTTGTTTATTAAGTTCCAAAATATGTTTATTCCAATTTAAATGTTCACATTTATATAAATACAAAAGGAACTTAGAATTTCCTCTTGTTTTTCTATTTCTTATTATCTAACTTCGGTCTAAATTATCTAATTTTTTATTTATACGCAAGTATACTAGTTTTTTTCTATATTGACCACAGTTTATTATCTTTAAACCACTAGTTTGTACTCAGTTTTAATTTTGCCTTGATGAAGAGTATTTTATAAATAATGAACCTTTGATGATTTTATATTAATGAATGAGGAATCAGGCAATTTTGTATTAGTAATGAGAATTTTTAGTAATTTTATGAAATTTACAAACTCACTGATCTAAGAAAAGCTTGTCAATACAGAAAAATAATTAACTAATAACTAGTAAAATGGAGCAAAAAGATAATTTATACAAAACAGAGAGTAAAGAGTAAGGTTCCGGGACCTAAGAAAGTCTTGGCAATATAGAGAAATAATCAGCTAATAACTAGCAAAATGAGAGAAAAAGAGAATTTAGGCGGGACAGAGAGTAAAGTAAAGAGAGTTAAGAGAAAGTTTCTGATACATATCCAAGGTTGCATCAGATATCTTGGAGACTTATTTATTGCCTTGATGAAATTGAAGAACAGGGGGTGAGTTTATTCCATTTATTCAAATGAATATATATGGTAGTAATATATTCCTTTTAAGCGTCAATAGGGAAAAAAATAATTAGGAATATGGGGGTAAAATGTGGCTTTACCTATGGTCGCTTCGCGACTACTCTGTGTCTCTCCATACTCCCAAGCCACCGCTTAGTCGAAAACACTGCCGCATAAATGCAGCTAGAAAGAAACGAGAATAATTTAATTTGTTTTAAAAACAAAATGGAGGCCGTGAACAGTAAAGAGGTATTTTTCGAAACTTTTCGGTCTTTAGTCGAAATAACGCTTCTATACGGGCATTTGAACCTTCGCAAGTACCCTCCTGAATGACTATATGCCCCAGTGAGCCAGAAAACGCAGACAATTCTAAGAAAAGGACCAAATTGCCACTGTGCCAAATAAGCACTAAAACTAGGGGAAGAAATTGACCGTGGGTACAATTACATTTAAATCGAATATAGAATATTTGTGTAACTTACGTTGAAGATAGTGTGTAATTAAAAGTGGAGTAATGTTACACCCGACAAGTAATATCAGTTAACATTAACTGATAAATAATATCAGAGTAATCATAACTGATGGAAGTCCTTTTTCCGGTGTAAGGACCATGATCGAGGAAACTATTTCTAAACAACAAAAATTTTCAAAATATGTCTTGTTATACTTAGAGACAACTTGTGCATAGACATTCTATAAACTGATGAAGACACTTTATTTAACAGAATACGGGTAATAGTTGCAAATGTTTGTGATGGCAATGTGCGTAGATATTTAGGTATCAATTTCTTAATTGGTTTTAAAACAGATTCGGAGATAAAGCGACATTGACTATATTATATTATTAAAATATATATATATATATACATATATAATTTTGACTGGGAGTAGTATGTTGCTGACGCAGTTGATCGATTTTCGATTCAAACAATTTTTGGAATGGTTTCTCATCCAAGCAATTGACTGATCTCTTATTCATTCATAGGCTCTTGTTATTCAGAAAGTGATAAGCTCTTGTCAGAAAATGATACATTTCAGAAAAATCTGGAGGCTGACATTTATTCCCGAAAGAAACTTTTTTTAGATAAAACATATCTTTAAGGTGTAGAAAGAAGTGGTGTAAGCGCTTATGGAAAGAAGTGGTGTAATGTTGAAATACAAAACTAAAAAAATACTGACCAAACTATATGAGAAAGTGAACAATGTACTGCGTAATAAACTATTTAAAAATGAAAATACATATAAACACAATTTAATATGAGCTGTAACTACTTTTCTACAATTATTTCGGTTGGAAAATGTCCTACTTGCTTCAGAAAATTTCCAATAATAATTGTTATTAAATCAGAAAATGAAAACCGATGTCAATAAAAGTTTAAGTAATGAGTTGCCATCTATTATGCGGGGAACGAAACAAAAAGAAATGAAAAAAGAAAAAAAAAGAAAATTAAAAGAAAAATGAAAACAGGATTACTTCTACGAAGGGTTAAAGAGCAGTTGAATAAACCTTTTGAAAACCGTGAGAAAAAAAGCCGTGAACCGTGAGAAAAAAAGTGAGAAAAGCTATTTTCCCACTATCTATAAACAGCTCTTCAACTCTTCATAAAATTTATCCTGTTGTCCCTTTCTTTTTCTTTTCCTTTTTCTTTACTTTTCCTTTCCTTTTCTATCCCTTTTCTTTTTCTTTCCCTTTCCTTTTCCTTTTCTCTTTTCTTTTCCATTTCTTTTTTCGTCTTTTATTGGTTTCTTTTTCCACATTATAGATGGCATTACATTACTTTCACGTTTTTCGGTACTTTTTTTTTGTTTTCTGATTTAATAGCAATTAATAATGCTTGACAATTTTCTGAAGAAGGTGGATCGTTTTTCCTACCGAAACAACTATAAAAATATCGTTACAACTCATATTAGTTCGCTTTTATGCATATTTTCGTTTTAACTGTTGCCATGAACCGCTTGCATTTGAATTTTTTCTTCAATAACATACGAATGAAAAGAATACCATAAAATTATATCATTATCCCATTCGGAATCTTGATTCCCATTTTTACACCGTCACAGCAACACTGCGTGGAGTTTTGCATTGCCTAATGTGTTGTCTATGTATTCGTGGTACCATCTCCTCCACAAAGTGGATAGTTTGGTGATAGGCAGAACATTAATATGAAAAAGGTGCTTCACCAAACATTCATATCAGGTAATCAAATGGAACGTTGCCATTGTTTCACGGCGTGGCTAATCAGGAACCTCTGATTTTACTAGCCGTTTCCAGTTAGAAACTTGCTGTTTACTGGTAGCGATTCTATTCGGTAGCTCTTTATGGAACTCTAAATTCAAGGACCTCTTGAAAAACGGTTTGCAGTTTAGAAAGCTGTTACCTATATTATCCATTAATTGTTTCACGTAGGAGCTTTTTTCACCAACAAATCTGCCTGATTATTTCCACAGGTTCCACGGTGTCCAAGAATCCACTAGAAAATAGTATATATTCCTTGAGTTTTTAATTGTTTATAAAAGTTTCTGCACTCATATATATCCTTTGAAATAGGGGGCTTAATTGAAGTGATGGACTGTATTGCCGTAGTTGAAGTGATGGACTGTATTGCCGACGTAGTTGAAGTGATGGACTGTATTGCCGACGTAGTTGAAGTGATGGACTGTATTGCTGCCGTAGTTGAAGTGATGGACCGTATTGCCGCCGGAGGATCTAATAAGATGGCCGCCTCTTTAAACTCAAATTACAGGGCTTTCAGTTGCTTCAAAGCCACGCAAGTTGCAGTCACTTCGCCATCAAAGGCCGTTCTAAAATTTTCGACGTATAAAAACACAAAGAGTTTAACAACACAATACATTCTTACTCCAGCATTTGGAGAGTCAATCATAAATGACCCATCTGCCTAAACTTTGAGCTATTCAGACTTAATGTATCTATTGTTTATAGTCTTCAAAGCAGCAACTCTGATATATCAAGAGAAATGTCTTTTTATCAACAAACTCTTCTAGGTTTCAGCTGGAATTAATCACCTCTATTTGCAAAGGATTCTGGAGGGTCATCAGCTCCTGAAACCCGCCACTTGGAACAAGGTATAATTTTTGTTTTAAAACTTTCTGTATGCATCCACACTGGATCCCAAAGTTTCTTGAAATATTGTGGTAGTCCTTGCAATAGTCAAACCCAATTTTAAAAGTGTTTCATACAAGACAATAGATTTTTCCCTTCGTAATGAACACATTGTAATGAGTAGATTGGCGAATTCTTTATAGCACATTTTCACCGTTCTTTTATTGGCTAAAAATTACGCGAAATCTGCGTTGGAGAATCTAGAAGCTATGACCTCTAGACAGGCCTACCACAGATTTCAGATTCTAGTTGTATTTTCTTTGACATTTATATCGACGACTTGGTTAGGTCTTTGAAGTCCATTAACGGAATTGTCTGTTTACTTTTTTGCCGATGATTCGGTTTTATGGACTCGGACTTTTAAGAAAGGGCTGAAACTAAAATTGAAAAGGCCTTAAATGGAGTACTTGGACTATTAGAAAGATGTTGAACGGGAAACAACGTAACTAAATTTAACAAAATCCATAGTTTAGACTTTCGCCTTTACTCATAAGAATTTAGAAATTAATGTGTTTTATCATCGCTTCATCTGGCTAATATTGATAAATCTGCCTATTTACGAGTGGTGTTTCATAATACGTTGAGTCATGTTAATTATATTTCTGAACGCACAAAAACAGGAGTATTTAAATTTGAAGATAATATATTATCCGGACAGATCTCTTCTCCTTTATCTCACAACATTTTCTATTCTTCTTGTAGTTTATGTGTTTTTGAGATGCACGAAAGGCTAAAGTCATGCTATGCTGACACCTACAGTTTGCAGAGGAATCCGAACCATTATTATCTAGAAAACCAAACCTCAGACTAAGGCTGACCAGAAAAAGTGCACGCATTTAAAGTCAGCGGGGGCTGGTGGTCAAGTTCCAGCATTGCGCAACAACCAGTTCTTCATTTGGAAAGAAAAAGGGATTATCAACAGCAAGCTTCTAAGGAGCTGTGTATGGATAGAAATGCTAGATGCAACTATTGTATTCACCAGACATCAATTCGTGGTTATTGCGTAAGCTTTGCAACCCGCGTTTCACACTCTCGTTCCGCCGCGTGCAAAAGTCCTTCGCTATCATTATTTTGGAATTTCACATTCTTTTCATCACGAACATAATCTGCGATACGATTGCGTTTGAGATTACGTTTTACTAATCCGTTATTCTTTTATTATATTACTAAACATGCTTAATTAACATTGTCTTTAGTTTATACATTGTCTTTAATTATAAGTTAATGCGAATTTTTAAAATTCAAATCGAATAATGTAAAATACCTATCGGCCCCTATATTCCAAGCTATTTCTTGCTCTTTCTATTCTAACTCTCAGCACACAAAGCCCCAACTCCATCCATTCACTGTCAATTTATTTTATTTTCAATTAGTTATATTAATTTTTAAATAATTTGAAATTTTGGATTGTCGTAATTGTAATTACGCAGACAATGTCTTGTTGCTACTTTACGTTGTTTTTAATAACATTAAACTAATGGCCGCTCAAGTATTGCGTAAGAACCTTTGGGGTAGTGGGGTTTGAGATTTGCTTATTTTTTCTAACAATAGGGAGAGAGATTTGAATCATGCTTACATAAGGTACAAACAATAATAAAGCCAGCACATAGTTACAAAGTGACCACCGCCCTGACAGTACTGCAATACTCGGTTGTACGGCATACTGCGGGTAGAAAATATAAAATATACGTAATCACTGTTAAATATTTGATTATTTAAATCAGTGTCTTTCAAACGTTTTCAGCTTGGGGGCCCCTTTCAAGGCTCCTGTGGCCCCCCTGACATTTTTAAATTATCATAAATGTATTATTTTTAATAAATATATTTTTCCAAATCCACCTTTTATACTTATCACACGCTATTTGCTTACAACGCAAGTTTTAATATGCTGTTATAAGCTGATGTACGATTTCTGATGATGACGATATATAACCACCAAAATATCTATTAACAGCTTATTAAAACTTTTTTAAATTCCATAATTTGTTTTCATTACTCTCTGTTTATAAATAAGCATTTAAATGAACATACAAATAAGTATTTAATATTACAATAAAAATGTAAATAAGTATTATAATTTGCATCACACATTGCATTCTTATTTCAAAAACTTATATATGCCAAAAAATTAGAAAACCGAAATCTTAGGTTAGCATGAGGATGGGGGTGTAAGGGGCAGAAATTAACATATTTTTTCTTACAAGGGTGAGGGTGTATAAAATGGTTATAAATGTGCTTACATAATACTTGAACTGCCCCTTATGCCTGGATAACTCTCCACCCACCTCCTCTCAAACGCAAGAGAAAAGATGAAAAGGAAAACAGCACTCTCGAAATGTATTTCTAAGGGCAAAAATATGTGTGCAACACTATATTTCTGGACACACTAGCCGCCACTGTTTAAAGGTACCTTTGGACTTTATACATATCTTGCGGGCGGTTGAATCGGGCTAACCACAAAATAAATCAAATCTTTACCACCCTGGAGCTTTTGCTTTCGATCTTCGTATCGTTGTCTTAAAATTGCAATGCATAATTCATTTCGTATTGAAGATCGATTCTGACAGCTTTTAATAAATTTTAGTTTATTCTAATCGAATATAAGATGCATAGATCTAATTAATTTTCCACGATATAATTAAAAACGATATATCTTTTGAAAATCTTGGTCCCAAGAAACGCCTTAGATTCTTGAGCATTTAACAATACAATATATCAGGAAATACTTATGTCTTGCGCTGTTTTCGTTTAGCATTTTACGGCAACTGCTAAATTATCTCTAGAAGAAATTTCTTGAACAAATTCCATTTCAAATTATTTATAGGTTATATTCCTGCTTTTATATATTTATTCTTCTAAATACCTCAAATATTTTCGTATTCTATTTTCAATTATTCTGTTCTTGAGGATGAGTCCTTCTTGATTTTTTCCCCAACTTCTATTTATTTCTTTGCTAATTGAATATCCTTCAGCTCGTATTGGTTTGCCTCATATTTTAACTCAAGAAAATTGGGAAATAACTTTAGGTCGTTTTTTTCATATTACCGGGGGTTTCATATTATAAACAACGTAAAAATGGATGATTGTTTTGAAACTAAAATAAAAAATTGCTCTTTATAGAAAATTTTGTTCGTCCTTGTTATTATAACATATAATTAATACAAACACCTAAATGTAGTCAAGTTTTATTTAAATAGATCACTGTGCTTAGCATGACCAATTTAGTGTAATGATTTAAGACATATATATCAATAAAATTTGTAATATTCCACCTTAAAATATTTCCATTTCAAAGTACATGGGCTATCTTTTTACATTCTTTCCGAAAAAGGTCATTATTATTATATAAATTCATAACATAAAAACGAAGAGAACTATTGATATGTGGTTTACAGTAAAAGAAAGGATAAATCAAAAGACTTTTTTTTTGTTCTAAGAATTTTCAATAAACTTTAACGTGGGCTCTTTCAATTAAAACGAAGGATAACTCTTGCAGTCTCTGCTCTTATAGAGGAAATACTATATAATCCCTGGCAAGCAATGAGTTATCGATTAGTTGGTTGGTTAGATTTCTATGGCGCATAGTTAGATTTCTATGGTATAATCCCTAGCAAGAAATCAGTTATCGATTGGTAGGTTAGATTTTTATAACGCATGGTTAGATTTCTATGATAAAATCCCTGGAAAGCAATCAGTTATCGATTGGTTAGTTGGTTAGATTTTTATGGTATAAGTCCTGGTTAGCAATCAGTTATCAGCTGATTGACTGGCTAGGTTTTTATGGCGCATGGTTAGATTTTTATGGTATAATTTCTAGAAAGCAATCAGTTATCTATTGGTTGGTTGGTTAGATTTTTTATGGTATAATCCCTTGCAAGAAATCAGTTCATTGGTTGGTTAGATTTTTATGGCGCATGCTTAGATTTTCATAGTATCTTTCCTTTCAAGCAATCAGTTATTGATTGGTTGGTTGGTTAGATTTTTATGGTACAATCCCTTGCAACAAATCATTTGCCGATCGGTTGAATAGATTTTTTTATGGCGCATAGTTAGATTTTTATGGTATAATCCCTGGCAAGAAATCGGGTGTCGATTGGTTAGATTTTTATTGCGCATGGTTAGATTTTTATGGCGCAAGGACAGCAAAGGTCAGTCTGCGCCCAGCAGGCTAGTTATCGATTTGAAATCTTTCGTACAACTCAAGAAGCCCATGTTGAGGTTTATTGAAAGTACTCTAGTAAACATCCGTGTGAACTACTCTTTCTTTTCCTGCAAACTGTATTTCCATAAACCTCTCCATTTTTGTATTATGAATTTTTATAATAAAAAAGATCTTTCTCAGAAACAATGTATAACGATCTGTACGTTGAGGTGAAAAGACTATGGAAGGGAAAAACACCAGTTATTTCCATTACTGTGACAATTACTGTGTCAACTGTCAGTCAACTGTGTGACAATTACTGTGTCAATTGTCAATCAACTGTGTGACAATTACTGTGTCAATTGTCAATCAACTGTGTGACAATTACTGTGTCAACTGTCAATCAACTGTGTGACAATTACTGTTCAATTACTGTGCAATTCACAAAAACCTGGGCCACATCAAACGTAAACAAAACGTTCTGCAAGGCAACGTGTTCATCCTTAGCACCTAGTGCATATAACATGACATTGTGAAACTTATACTTCTCAAATACAAAAAAATTACCTAAATATTTCATCAATTATTGTATTAGTTTAAGTTTGCAATACACATTACACAATCATTATATAACAAAGGAGCTAAAAAGAAAAGAGAGTGTCGTACAAAACTCAATTTATGCTGTAAATATTAACTTTAGTTGTGTGACGATACGACTACTTTGATGCCAGTTAAGTGAAAATTTTTACCGATCGTGACGAATTAATTAGTTTTAATAAACTCAATAGACAATAATCTTTACAAAACTAATAATAAGCTATATTTTATTATCGAGGGGCCATGATTTCTTGTATTGTATCATTTCCTATTCAACAAAAAAAAGAAGAACGAGTGAAATTTTGTAAGCGAAGTCGAAGACCAAAGACACATCTTAAAAGAATTTTGAACTTGGAATATTTCAGAATGAGTAGTTGCCTTAGGTCTTCAAGTGTTTCCAGATTTAGCGTTGAAAAATAAAATCAAGAAAAAAGTAAGGATTTAGTAAAAATAATTTTCTCTCTCTCACTACGATAAAAGGAAGGATCAAACTCAAAATCCAACGCAACTTCCTCTAAATTTATAGGAAAATAAGGAGGCTGTGATAACGGTTTCTGTACTTCTTTTATTCTGAGTTACGACATGGCTATTCCTTGAAATACCACATACGTTGCAGTTTAGAAAATATATTACCTATTTTTCTACTAAATTGCATGGTTTGTTCCAATGTGAAGGCGACCGGAGAACATGTTTCAAGAGTGATGACAGGATGTGTTACGCTATAAGTGAAAGTAGAGCGCTATGGTTTAATTTCGAAGAAAAAAGATTCTATACAGCGAATAAATGATCGAATTCGTTGAAATTCCTTTGGAGAGATATTCGGACTTCTTGGAAAGATGGCGGCCAGCAGAAAAAAAAACATCTGGTTGACTAGACTGTGTTATTATCTCGTTCAAGGCATTGATTACAATCACAGATTCTGTCGAGATAAGGTTATGAGTCTCATACTTATCTAAAAGCTTGCTTTGCTAGATATAAAATAAGTTGCAGTTAACATTAAATTAGTATATGTTGTTTGTGAACTAATACGTTATAAAAACAGGCAGTAAGTATATTAAAACTCCATGGCAGGCATACTATCTCAAAGAATTTTCCATACAGGTGTGCCATATTAAATTGCAGAAATTTCACACTAGATAGATTGTAGAAATATCAGCTTAACATTTTTAGCTAAAGTGAGCGATGTTACGATAAAAGCAAGCATATCAAAATGCTTTTGAAAATTGTGTCCTCATGTGATATGATGTATGATATAATTAAAAACTATTTCGTCTTTATCGTTTTTACAATCTCTTGATCTGTATTTGTCATTTCAAAATTATTGAAAAGATCGAAGTAAATAAACATACGCGCATTCATCTTACCATCCACCCACCTTGCTTATATCAGTATGATCTCTCTCTTTCCCCCTTCTCTCTCTCCATTTTAACACAAAGAACATGAACGTAGAACACATATACATAGAGCATACTATTTTAACACATGGAACATTTCTTTTTTCTGCGCCCGTATTGTTGGTTATTTTAACTATATTTGTGCCTTGAATTTCTATTCTATCAGCTGAATGTGACTTGCTGCCATTCCTTCACAGGAGCACCATACGGGCGACTGACATCGTCATACGATGTAAGTACATTGAGGGGTGGCTTAAGGGACAGGCCACCGGGGCGGCTGCCCAGGGTCCTGTTTGGATGAGGGCGCCAAAATTGAAGTTAAGTTCAATTTTTTTAATTGAATCAAGAGTAAAAAACTTTCCAAAAATAGACAAATTAAGAGACATCTTTAGAGAAATTCTTTTAGAAACTTTTGGCTCACTGTGCATCTACGAAAATCTGCCCGTTTCGCCGGAGGGAGGTGGGTGGCGCCAAAAAGCAATCCGCGCCAGACCGCCCGGTTTCGAAATCAACATTGAACCGTCCCTGCGTACATACAATCAAGCTTGCTTAGGACTCAAACCCAAACCCAGCGACTCAGGATATGATGATTATACCCAATGGACCACGCCCCATGTTGCATGGGTTTGATGCACTCATGATGCATCATGGTTTGATGCATCATGGGAATGATGCACTTTTTAGAGGCAAATCATAAGGCAAACAAATTTTCATTTTTGCTTCTAAACACTGATTGTAAGATCACCATCATAAGCGTAATTTCTTGCTTGAGATTTTGGTTAAGACCTTCAACGCCTGAGCAAATTCCTGCGTATTAGAGAGACTAGTAAATGTAGGATATTTCACCCGTTATTCAAAAAAATTCTATTAATGTTGCTGCTATTTTCAAATAAACACCTTTTGCAGCAACCAAAACAAGAATATTTTCAACGGGCGTTAACATCGACAAAGGAATGAATGGTCAGTTGAAAAGCGGTGAGGAAAATGGCTTTCTTCAGCTTATGATAAATATATCTGAATTTAAGTAATACTGAGTAAACAACGAACGTTTTGTTTTGAGTCATATGGAATTTTTTTAATTGAAGCATTTCCAAAGTATATAAACGTACTTGGTAGAATCTACATGGGTAAGTTGGAATTGCAGACGTGTCTAGTCTTATGTTGGTGGCGTCCAATTTAGACGTAAGAAGAAGAAAATGTTGGATACCCGTATGTCGTATTACCATTTCTATTCCCTGTATGAACTCTTTTTTTTTTGCAGTGTGATCGCTTAGAATGAATTTTTATTAAGTTTTCTGGAGGGTTTTTGCAAAGAAGTTGCAAAGATGCTGACTTGAAAGGTAAGCACTTGATGGATTTAACTCACCACTATGCTCGCTTGTGCATTTTGTGTGTCCCACTTTAATATTTCTCCTAGATATCTTTACCTATTGCTTATCATCCTCCACTCCTTGCAGAAAAATTAAAAAAATTTGAAATATAATTTTTAAATTAATAGTATCGATTTCTTTAAAAACTCGCTTATGAAAATTAATTAATCCTTGGTGTTTCATGCATCTACTTAAAATGCTTTCTCGATTTGGAGGTTGCTGAATGATTTGAACCACAGTTGCCTATTTCTACACTGATGGATAATTGCTTCCATGCATATTCCTATTGAAAGTCATCGTCATCCAATCATCCACCCATCCGTTTATCCTCTTATCCAGTTTTTCGTCTGGGTCGTTTCCTCCATGTTTCTGTCCAGTTTTGATTGAAGAAGCCAAATAATGGCACAGGTAGTACGTTCGCCTACCATGTCCGTTAACCCGATCCGATTCCAATGATTCGTGGACCAGATGTTTGGATTCCTCGAAAATCTAGGTTCCAGTGCAGCAAAGATGACCTTGGATACCTTGGTCTGGTGGAACACAATCCAGCAAACTAAATTGTATATTTTCACCACTCGCTATGTGAATGAAACAAGGGACTTTCTTAAATAGAGTTCTAATCGTCTTACTGTTCCTTATAAGCAATGCAACCTTGCTCTCTGTATCGTGGTTCTACAACGCAGGTGTGCGAAATCTTATTCATTGAACGACTTTGACCGCCTATCATAGACGAGCAAACTCATCTAGTATTTCCATCATGGATCGGTTTAGTACACCGCTATTCTACAGCCTTTACCTGTGAGTATCTATTCATAACTCATGAATAGATACGCACAGCCTTTACCTGTGAGTACCTGTTCATGAGTCATTCTACAATCTTCATTAACCTCATATCCGTACTGATGCTTGTTGTTATCAGTGATTTGAGAATCGGAGAAAGATATCTTCTCCTAAGTAGGGATGATTCCATACGAGTAAATACAAGTAAAGTATTGATACTTTTATTCGATACCAAGTACTTTTAGTATCGGTACTTTCATTCGATACCAAGTAGCGTATCGATTGAAAAGTACTCGTTTCGTCATGTATAGAAACTTGACTGAAAAATTTATTTATGGCGAAAATTTTTACTTAAAAATAAAAATATTTATATGTAATTATTTATATGTTGAAATATACTTTTCATATCCTTAATTAATAATTAATACATTATTATTTAATATACTTACCCATTTTACTATGGCTTTTATAGTGTTCCATTTCGCTTAAAATATTATATAAAAACTTCATATGTAATTCTTCTATGTAAAGCATAAGCAATTATAAATGCATTTTTATACTAAGCAGAAGTATATTTATCAGGTCACAAAATTTTTTGCGGTAATATAAATAGTTTTTCTCAATTAATGATGCAATAAAGGGTAAATTTTACTTTAAATTAGAAGTTTAAAACTCGTATGTTTCCTTAAGAAATCAAAATTTTCAAGAAACGAAGTTTAACAAGAACCACACATAAAATTTAATGACACTGTTGAAGAAGCAAAGTTTAACAACAAACGCAAACAAAGTCATCAACAAAGTATAAAACAAAAATTTTCTAATATGCGTTGATAAGGATGGTAAATGATAGCAAACCGTTTTAAAATAGGTCGTTTTTATATCAGAATTTATATTTCCTCTTTTTATTATAGATTTTATCTTTTCATTTATATTTCCGCAATTATCAAAATTTTCTTTGATGTTACCAATCTTTGCGGGTTCCGTTTGTTCGTGTTTTATGACGCAATAACGGTTAGGAGGAATGTATTGTGTTATGATCAACAGTTTGCCGAGGGACACGAATCTCTACCATCTGGAGCAGGGGTTCTCAAACTGGGGTACGCGAGATGGGGTACGCGCAAAAATCAAGAGGTGCGCTAATGAGTTAGCACCTTGCCCCTTTTTATGATCTGAAGTTCATAGCCCTTCCGTCCTTTTTCCAAAATAGAAATAGGCTACTAGCTTCTTAAATTTGTTCCCTTCGCCTCACTCCTCCCATACTGCCTTTTGCTGTTCCCATCGACATCGTTGAGAACAAGGCTTTTCAACGATGTGTATGATCGAAACCTAATCCCGCACAAAACTGTCAATTGAAAATGATATGCGTGTGTATCTCTCTGAAATGGTTCCCAGAATTGAGTTGCTTATTGTAAAGGGCCAAGCTCATCCATCTCATTAAATATGTATAACTATATTTGGACTAAATACTTTTTGACACTATAAAAAATTTAACACTATAAAGAAATACTACTTGTCTGTTATTTATTCTATGGCATCTATACATTTTGTATCATATTCTTCCCATGAGGTACGCCAAGAGACTCGGGAAGGCCGAATGGGTACGCGGGAGAAAAAGTTTGTGAACATCCCATTTAGAGAACCAAGCATTAGATTGCGGATATGCAGAAAAAAGTTGAAAGTTTCTGTTACTTTTGGGAGACAAAATCTTTACAAATACATCAATTAAATGGGCTATAAATGGAAATTATCGATGGATGTTACAATATCGTAATTAATTGTTTATTATTAATTTCATATTATTATGTGTATTCTAGGGTAAACCAAGCTGGACAGGTCTTCTCATGGGGGTAGCAACGAGATTCAGAGATACCTAGGAATAAGTAATATTGTTTCGATACCATTAAGGTATCGATACCTTTACTCGTGATTAGTATGGATAAAAAGCTGCGATACATCGAAAATATAGATTGAAAGTATAGGTATCTACTCGTATCGTTTGGTATCGATATTTTAATTCTAATATATATTATTTGTTATTATTATCGGTACATTATTTCAATTATAAATATATATAATTATATATTATTTTAATTCTAAATATATTAATTACATGCTATCTTATCTATAACTATATTAAATACATACTTTAAATTTGATATGTATTAATGATATATAATTTTAATTATAATACATTTTATTAAATATAATGCAGTCGAACGAAGTCATAATGAACATGAAGAGACGGGAGAATCTTTACTACTACATTTTTAAGTCAAATTTTCATACAGAAAGAAACGAGTATATTTCAATCGATACGAGTACTTTTATTTCCGATACTATTTTGTATCGAATTGGCATTATTAGTAAACCTAGATATTGTTGAGAATGAACTACAAACATGAGCTCTTTATATATAGACTAAATATCTGGAGGGCTGCAATTCTTAAGGGCCGACCCCATCCTTCCTGCATAAAGCCCATAAGGACTTGAATCCGGAACTGTATATGAAGTGTTCGCTAATGGTAAGTTATATATATATATATATATATATATATATATATATATATAAGTTTTATATAATATTTTTAAGCGAAATGGAGACACTATAAAAAGCCATAGTACTAAATGGGTAAAGTACATATTAACTATTAATTAAGGATATAAAAAGTAAATTTCAACATATAAATAATTACATATAAATATTTTTATTTTTAAGTAAAACTTTTCGCCATAAATAGATTTTTCAGTCAAGTTTCTATACATGACGAAACGAGTACTTTTCAATCGATACGCTACTTGGTATCGAATGAAAGTACCGATACTAAAAGTACTTGGTATCGAATAAAAGTATCAATACTTTACTTGTATTTACTCGTATGGAATCATCCCTACTTAGGAGAAGATATCTTTCTCCGATTCTCAAATCACTGATAACAACAAGCATCAGTACGGATATGAGGTTAATGAAGATTGTAGAATGACTCATGAACAGGTACTCACAGGTAAAGGCTGTGCGTATCTATTCATGAGTTATGAATAGATACTCACAGGTAAAGGCTGTAGAATAGCGGTGTACTAAACCGATCCATGATGGAAATACTAGATGAGTTTGCTCGTCTATGATAGGCGGTCAAAGTCGTTCAATGAATAAGATTTCGCACACCTGCGTTGTAGAACCACGATACAGAGAGCAAGGTTGCATTGCTTATAAGGAACAGTAAGACGATTAGAACTCTATTTAAGAAAGTCCCTTGTTTCATTCACATAGCGAGTGGTGAAAATATACAATTTAGTTTGCTGGATTGTGTTCCACCAGACCAAGGTATCCAAGGTCATCTTTGCTGCACTGGAACCTAGATTTTCGAGGAATCCAAACATCTGGTCCACGAATCATTGGAATCGGATCGGGTTAACGGACATGGTAGGCGAACGTACTACCTGTGCCATTATTTGGCTTCTTCAATCAAAACTGGACAGAAACATGGAGGAAACGACCCAGACGAAAAACTGGATAAGAGGATAAACGGATGGGTGGATGATTGGATGACGATGACTTTCAATAGGAATATGCATGGAAGCAATTATCCATCAGTGTAGAAATAGGCAACTGTGGTTCAAATCATTCAGCAACCTCCAAATCGAGAAAGCATTTTAAGTAGATGCATGAAACACCAAGGATTAATTAATTTTCATAAGCGAGTTTTTAAAGAAATCGATACTATTAATTTAAAAATTATATTTCAAATTTTTTTAATTTTTCTGCAAGGAGTGGAGGATGATAAGCAATAGGTAAAGATATCTAGGAGAAATATTAAAGTGGGACACACAAAATGCACAAGCGAGCATAGTGGTGAGTTAAATCCATCAAGTGCTTACCTTTCAAGTCAGCATCTTTGCAACTTCTTTGCAAAAACCCTCCAGAAAACTTAATAAAAATTCATTCTAAGCGATCACACTGCAAAAAAAAATAAAAAAAAGCGTTCTTACAGGGAATAGAAATGGTAATACGACATACGAGTATCCAACATTTTCTTCTTCTTACGTCTAAATTGGACGCCACCAACATAAGACTAGACACGTCTGCAATTCCAACTTACCCATGTAGATTCTACCGAGTACGTTTATATACTTTGGAAATGCTTCAATTAAAAAAATTCCATATGACTCAAAACAAAACGTTCGTTTACTTTACTCAGTATTACTTAAATTCAGATATATTTATCATAAGCTGAAGAAAGCCATTTTCCTCACCGCTTTTCAACTGACCATTCATTCCTTTGTCGATGTTAACGCCCGTTGAAAATATTCTTGTTTTGGTTGCCTCAAAAGGTGTTTATTTGAAAATAGCAGCAACATTAATAGAATTTTTTTGAATAACGGGTGAAATATTCTACATTTACTAGTCTCTCTAATACGCAGGAATTTGCTCAGGCGTTGAAGGTCTTAACCAAAATCTCAAGCAAGAAATTACGCTTATGATGGTGATCTTACAATCAGTGTTTAGAAGCAAAAATGAAAATTTGTTTGCCTTATGATTTGCCTCTAAAAAGTGCATCATTCCCATGATGCATCAAACCATGATGCATCATGAGTGCATCAAACCCATGCAACATGGGGCGTGGTCCATTGGGTATAATCATCATATCCTGAGTCGCTGGGTTTGGGTTTGAGTCCTAAGCAAGCTTGATTGTATGTACGCAGGGACGGTTCAATGTTGATTTCGAAACCGGGCGGTCTGGCGCGGATTGCTTTTTGGCGCCGCCCACCTCCCTCCGGCGAAACGGGCAGATTTTCGTAGATGCACAGTGAGCCAAAAGTTTCTAAAAGAATTTCTCTAAAGATGTCTCTTAATTTGTCTATTTTTGGAAAGTTTTTTACTCTTGATTCAATTAAAAAAATTGAACTTGACTTCAGTTTGGCGCCCTCATCCAAACAGGACCCTGGGCAGCCGCCCCGGTGGCCTGTCCCTTAAGCCACCCCTCAATGTACTTACATCGTATGACGATGTCAGTCGCCCGTATGGTGCTCCTGTGAAGGAATGGCAGCAAGTCACATTCAGCTGATAGAATAGAAATTCAAGGCACAAATATAGTTAAAATAACCAACAATACGGGCGCAGAAAAAAGAAATGTTCCATGTGTTAAAATAGTATGCTCTATGTATATGTGTTCTACGTTCATGTTCTTTGTGTTAAAATGGAGAGAGAGAAGGGGGAAAGAGAGAGATCATACTGATATAAGCAAGGTGGGTGGATGGTAAGATGAATGCGCGTATGTTTATTTACTTCGATCTTTTCAATAATTTTGAAATGACAAATACAGATCAAGAGATTGTAAAAACGATAAAGACGAAATAGTTTTTAATTATATCATACATCATATCACATGAGGACACAATTTTCAAAAGCATTTTGATATGCTTGCTTTTATCGTAACATCGCTCACTTTAGCTAAAAATGTTAAGCTGATATTTCTACAATCTATCTAGTGTGAAATTTCTGCAATTTAATATGGCACACCTGTATGGAAAATTCTTTGAGATAGTATGCCTGCCATGGAGTTTTAATATACTTACTGCCTGTTTTTATAACGTATTAGTTCACAAACAACATATACTAATTTAATGTTAACTGCAACTTATTTTATATCTAGCAAAGCAAGCTTTTAGATAAGTATGAGACTCATAACCTTATCTCGACAGAATCTGTGATTGTAATCAATGCCTTGAACGAGATAATAACACAGTCTAGTCAACCAGATGTTTTTTTTTCTGCTGGCCGCCATCTTTCCAAGAAGTCCGAATATCTCTCCAAAGGAATTTCAACGAATTCGATCATTTATTCGCTGTATAGAATCTTTTTTCTTCGAAATTAAACCATAGCGCTCTACTTTCACTTATAGCGTAACACATCCTGTCATCACTCTTGAAACATGTTCTCCGGTCGCCTTCACATTGGAACAAACCATGCAATTTAGTAGAAAAATAGGTAATATATTTTCTAAACTGCAACGTATGTGGTATTTCAAGGAATAGCCATGTCGTAACTCAGAATAAAAGAAGTACAGAAACCGTTATCACAGCCTCCTTATTTTCCTATAAATTTAGAGGAAGTTGCGTTGGATTTTGAGTTTGATCCTTCCTTTTATCGTAGTGAGAGAGAGAAAATTATTTTTACTAAATCCTTACTTTTTTCTTGATTTTATTTTTCAACGCTAAATCTGGAAACACTTGAAGACCTAAGGCAACTACTCATTCTGAAATATTCCAAGTTCAAAATTCTTTTAAGATGTGTCTTTGGTCTTCGACTTCGCTTACAAAATTTCACTCGTTCTTCTTTTTTTTGTTGAATAGGAAATGATACAATACAAGAAATCATGGCCCCTCGATAATAAAATATAGCTTATTATTAGTTTTGTAAAGATTATTGTCTATTGAGTTTATTAAAACTAATTAATTCGTCACGATCGGTAAAAATTTTCACTTAACTGGCATCAAAGTAGTCGTATCGTCACACAACTAAAGTTAATATTTACAGCATAAATTGAGTTTTGTACGACACTCTCTTTTCTTTTTAGCTCCTTTGTTATATAATGATTGTGTAATGTGTATTGCAAACTTAAACTAATACAATAATTGATGAAATATTTAGGTAATTTTTTTGTATTTGAGAAGTATAAGTTTCACA
>QLNU02014802.1:46193985-46230383 GCA_006491805.2 Dysdera silvatica
ACCGCTATTCTACAGCCTTTACCTGTGAGTATCTATTCATAACTCATGAATAGATACGCACAGCCTTTACCTGTGAGTACCTGTTCATGAGTCATTCTACAATCTTCATTAACCTCATATCCGTACTGATGCTTGTTGTTATCAGTGATTTGAGAATCGGAGAAAGATATCTTCTCCTAAGTAGGGATGATTCCATACGAGTAAATACAAGTAAAGTATTGATACTTTTATTCGATACCAAGTACTTTTAGTATCGGTACTTTCATTCGATACCAAGTAGCGTATCGATTGAAAAGTACTCGTTTCGTCATGTATAGAAACTTGACTGAAAAATCTATTTATGGCGAAAAGTTTTACTTAAAAATAAAAATATTTATATGTAATTATTTATATGTTGAAATTTACTTTTTATATCCTTAATTAATAGTTAATATGTACTTTACCCATTTAGTACTATGGCTTTTTATAGTGTCTCCATTTCGCTTAAAAATATTATATAAAACTTATATATATATATATATATATATATATATATATATATATATAACTTACCATTAGCGAACACTTCATATACAGTTCCGGATTCAAGTCCTTATGGGCTTTATGCAGGAAGGATGGGGTCGGCCCTTAAGAATTGCAGCCCTCCAGATATTTAGTCTATATATAAAGAGCTCATGTTTGTAGTTCATTCTCAACAATATCTAGGTTTACTAATAATGCCAATTCGATACAAAA
Source organism: Dysdera silvatica (assembly GCA_006491805.2). NCBI lineage: Eukaryota > Metazoa > Arthropoda > Arachnida > Araneae > Dysderidae > Dysdera > Dysdera silvatica. The sequence goes on from QLNU02014802.1 coordinate 46,194,721, forward strand.
TAGTATCGGAAATAAAAGTACTCGTAGCGAATGAAACATGCTCGTTTCTTTCTGTATGAAAATTTGACTTAAAAATGTAGTAGTAAAGATTCTCCCGTCTCTTCATGTTCATTATGACTTCGTTCGACTGCATTATATTTAATAAAATGTATTATAATTAAAATTATATATCATTAATACATATCAAATTTAAAGTATGTATTTAATATAGTTATAGATAAGATAGCATGTAATTAATATATTTAGAATTAAAATAATATATAATTATATATATTTATAATTGAAATAATGTACCGATAATAATAACAAATAATATATATTAGAATTAAAATATCGATACCAAACGATACGAGTAGATACCTATACTTTCAATCTATATTTTCGATGTATCGCAGCTTTTTATCCATACTAATCACGAGTAAAGGTATCGATACCTTAATGGTATCGAAACAATATTACTTATTCCTAGGTATCTCTGAATCTCGTTGCTACCCCCATGAGAAGACCTGTCCAGCTTGGTTTACCCTAGAATACACATAATAATATGAAATTAATAATAAACAATTAATTACGATATTGTAACATCCATCGATAATTTCCATTTATAGCCCATTTAATTGATGTATTTGTAAAGATTTTGTCTCCCAAAAGTAACAGAAACTTTCAACTTTTTTCTGCATATCCGCAATCTAATGCTTGGTTCTCTAAATGGGATGTTCACAAACTTTTTCTCCCGCGTACCCATTCGGCCTTCCCGAGTCTCTTGGCGTACCTCATGGGAAGAATATGATACAAAATGTATAGATGCCATAGAATAAATAACAGACAAGTAGTATTTCTTTATAGTGTTAAATTTTTTATAGTGTCAAAAAGTATTTAGTCCAAATATAGTTATACATATTTAATGAGATGGATGAGCTTGGCTCTTTCCAATAAGTAAATCAATTTTGGGAACCCTTTCAGAGAGATACACAGACATGTCATTTTCAATTGACAGTTTTGGTGGCATTTGGTTTTGATCGTACACATTGTTGAAAAACCTTGTTCGCAACGATGTCGATGGGAACAGCAAAAGGCAGTATGGGAGGAGTGAGGCGAAGGGAACAAATTTAAGAAGCTAGTAGCCTATTTCTATTTTGGAAAAAGGACGGAAGGGCTATGAACTTCAGATCATAAAAAGGGGCAAGGTGCTAACTCATTAGCGCACCTCTTGATTTTTGCGCGTACCCCATCTCGCGTACCCCAGTTTGAGAACCCCTGCTCCAGATGGTAGAGATTCGTGTCCCTCGGCAAACTGTTGATCATAACACAATACATTCCTCCTAACCGTTATTGCGTCATAAAACACGAACAAACGGAACCCGCAAAGATTGGTAACATCAAAGAAAATTTTGATAATTGCGGAAATATAAATGAAAAGATAAAATCTATAATAAAAAGAGGAAATATAAATTCTGATATAAAAACGACCTATTTTAAAACGGTTTGCTATCATTTACCATCCTTATCAACGCATATTAGAAAATTTTTGTTTTATACTTTGTTGATGACTTTGTTTGCGTTTGTTGTTAAACTTTGCTTCTTCAACAGTGTCATTAAATTTTATGTGTGGTTCTTGTTAAACTTCGTTTCTTGAAAATTTTGATTTCTTAAGGAAACATACGAGTTTTAAACTTCTAATTTAAAGTAAAATTTACCCTTTATTGCATCATTAATTGAGAAAAACTATTTATATTACCGCAAAAAATTTTGTGACCTGATAAATATACTTCTGCTTAGTATAAAAATGCATTTATAATTGCTTATGCTTTACAGTATTTTTTTATGTTAACTTATATATATCACCAAGAAATTCTTTTTGAAAAACACACCTTGCCGGCATCTGTAAGATAACTTGAAAAGGAAACAATGCATACATTAATTTATTAAATAAAATTGATAACAATAAGTATGTCTGTAAAATAAATTTACATTATTGCCATAATTAAAGTTTAACTACTTTTTTAAATTACTAAATATGAAATACCCAAAAATGCCATAAATATACATATATACTTCGCTCAAAATGCTAGGAATTTTTAATTAAATACATTAAGCTTAATTCATTTTTTAGCTGTTAAGGTCCTAAAAGTAAGTGAAAAGTTTCGTATTTATATATCACATAGTTTTTTAATCTTACGGACGAATGCTAAAATCAGCGAAATGAGAAAAACTCGATTAAAGATTGAAATTAAGATAAAGTTATGCCACATCGGTTTCACCAATTTAAATGTAACTTCTGAAATACTTGAAGTAAAAACATAGTTTTGATCTTAAATTATTCATAAAAAATGGCAAAATTTTTTAAAAATTTAAAAAAATATATTTATTGAAATTTTAAAACTCCTGTGTTCCCTTAAACGCTTGTTTTAGCTTAGTACTCCTAAATTGAGCATTCTTATCTCAAAAGAGGGTTGGGGCAGAATTTACAAGTCCTTAGGTAGATTGGCAAATCGCCCTCCCCCCTACAACCAGTTACGTTTAATAACACATTGTATTTGTGGATTTATTAAAGTTCCACAAAGGACCGCCTTAAGATCCCTTGTCTCTGGACATTTTCCCCTTTTTCCCCTTCCCCTTTCCGTGGCCCTATTTCAGAGTACATTATACAGTATTATCAGATTACCTTTATCCCTTTACACCTCCACCAAAGGACATTTTTCCCTCGTAACCATGAGCGTCGGAATAGAGTTCCTGACTTAAATGGAATGGAGTTAATTTTCCCATGGGATCGCGAATATTAATCGCAACATATGAACCACAGACGGAATTCTTCAATATTAGTCACAACTGTAATCATGAATGCCAATCACAAATGGAATCATGAGTACCAATCACAAATGGAATCGTAAATATTGGTCACGAAAAAATTTCACCGCATCTTCTTCAAAATTACTTTTTATGATACAACTCACATTCGTGACTGAAGATGTAAAATATTCAAGTAACTATTTGCAATAATGCGAGTTAGTTTCGCCTCACCTTTTAAATTTTAAAAGCATATTATTCAGGGAATTATTAGTAACGCATTGCAACCTTTAAACTGAGAGTTGGCTATCTTAAATTTAGCTCGCACCCATAAATTTTCAAAGCTGGAACTATTGAATATTCATATGTAGACTCACAGAGGCGCGTAGATCGCATCCATTAGAGATTTACCTGTCAGCAAATAACTCGGTGATTTTCCCTCTATAATTTATAAGACATTACTCGTACCGCATGTTCTAATGTCACTTTCCTATGCCTGTGTCTTTTACTTTCTTTTCTATAAATATCAAGCGCATCTGTATAATTTATTCACGGAAATTTTATCTTTATAATTTTTAATGAAATATCTATGATAATCTTGATTTTAAAGCATACTAATTAAAAGCTTATGGTATAGCTCTCTCTCTCTCTCTCCCTCTCCCTCTCTCTCTCATAATAGCTGGGAAATACAGTGGAATCTGGTAAAGTGACTACCTTGGTAAATCAATCACCTGAATTAAATGATAACTTCCTATAAGTGGGAACTGGATTAGCCCCTGCCTATACCAAAATATGTCGTCGATAGTGATCATCTGTCTATGCACTTATAACTGTCTGTGACCATTGTAGTCCAGTCTCAGAGGTGGTCAATTTAGGCAGGTTCTGCTGTATTCCTTTAAAGATTTTCCTTAGTTCGTTTCACAGAACCAAGCATCACCATAAGCGTAGAGTTATGTGGGCCCGTGGGGCTCAAGCCCCTAAATAATCTGAAATAAATTGCGATTTTACATATACTGTAATGTTGTTAAGGTATTATTACCCTCCGCAGGGATAACACAATTGCCAAATATGGTCAACACAAGAAAGCCTCCGGGGCGAGAATTTTGTGAGTTTTCGTGGGGGAATTTATTATACAATAATTTTTGCCACCCACGTTTTTTTAATTCGTGTTTAACTCGCCCCGGAGGCTTTCTTGTGTTGACCATATTTGGCAATTGTGTTATCCCTGCGGAGGGTAATAATACCTTAACATCTTTACATACGGAGAAAGAGAGCGTTGTTTCCTGTCCTCATTCGTCTAGCGGTCCAAGACACTCCGGGCTAAACGGAGGGACCCTGGTTCGAATCCAGGATGGGGAAAGCGTCTCTTTTTCTCCAAAATTACATAAGCTCTAGTTTGAGCTGTAATTAAAACGTGGGTGGCAAAAATTATAGTATAATATACTGTAATGTATAAACATGCATAAAATGTGCTTGCCGCCCCCAATAATTTTGAGAAATCTACGTCAATGGGCTTCACTAAACTATCACGAGAATGATAAATAACGATATTATTGCCTGTCGCTACCGTCATCTTTAAAAGTTCACCGAAGGGGCGAAAATCCAAAAAATGTGCCTCCCCCAAAAAAATTATATATGTATATATATATATATAGTATTACCTTCCATAAGTGATACCTCTGTTTAAGGGACGAATCCTCAGGTTCCCAGTCCCTTTGAATGACCCACTGTAATGATCACATGGCGTTAGCATGGGAAAGTGAGACTTGTAGGTCTTCTTTGTGAAAAGGGTCGAGAGGAAACAGTCCGGATGTGGGCGGATAAATTTGCAATAACTCTCTTCTGCAATGTCCAGATTGACATTGTGACATGAAGTGTGATCGCACATATATACCTGCCCATGACACCCACATACCTCCGAAAAAGAGACACCTTCATTTAAGGGACAAAATATCCAATCCTGTAGATGTTCCTTGTTGTGAGGTAACAATGTATATGTTTTTTTTGGGGGGGGAGCAGATTTTGTGGGGTTTTGTGGCACTGAAATACCAAAAAAATGTATTTTTTAACCTAAATACCCTCCATTCAGTTATTTTATTGAATTCAGTTCATTTATTTATGTCTACCTACAGATCTTTGAGCTGTCCGCCTTGAGATGGGGTCTTTCTCAAGGACTCTACCCTCTGGAGACCCAATTCTCTTTACCACCCACAAACCGCTGTGTCAGCCACAGCTTCTCTGGGAAAACGAAGCCGCCTTCTGGGATTCAATATTCCCAACCACGATAAAAAGCACCATGATAAAAAATATAAAGAAGTTCAAAGCAAACTTGAATACGTTACATTAGATAATACAGAAATAAAAAATGTACCACAGTATATATTGCAGTACAACACAGTATTAAATATACAACACTAACACAGTATTAAATATATAACGTCAACACAGTATTAATAAATACACAATAATAATGCAGTATTAATAAATACACAATAATAACGCAGTATTAATAAATACACAATAATAACGCAGTATTAAATATACGACAAGAACACAGTATTAAATATGTAATGTTAACAGAGTATTAAATATATAATATTAACACAGTATTAAATATACAATAGTAACACAGTATATAATATACAACAATAACACAATATTAAGTATACAACAATGACTATTAAATAAACAATAAATCACAGTATTCTATGACAATACAAAGATGGTAATTGCAATTGACTGGTCTTAGAAAAAAAAGGGGGGCAATATAATGATGAGCCCTCTCTTCCTACAATGCAACCAAAAATACACACAAACTAACTATCTGTTGAGAACCAGCCATCCATGAGACTAAAGAAAACAACAAGCAACTGTCAGATCACACAGTAAAACATTTATACAACTTAAAAGATGCAATTTCCAAGCCTGCGTTTAAATAGACAAAAGGTATTGATTGTCACATAGCATTTCATTTCTTCCATCATAAATAACATGGTGGTTTCTGGATTCATATCTTTGGAATCGGATTATAATTTTAAGGTCCCCTCTGCGTTATATCATTGCTGATATTTCTTGTGACCCTTCATTGTAGAATCTTATATGATGTACTTTTAATATGTATTTGTTTTATATTATTATTTATAGTTGTGTAGTATGTTGAGATTATGAATTTACAAATGAAGAATAAACAAAGCAGTGAGTGTGTGTGTGTGCAATAAAGTACAATAAATACAGGGTGTCTCAACACCAGGGTTGCAAACATCGAGGAGGGGTAGGGTACACCTAGACGAACAATATTTGTCATAGAACCTAGGGTCGCAAACCACTCACAGCGCTAGTTCTAAAACCGTCCAGCATGCACAAATATTTACAACCAGTGCGTGAAAAGCGCCAGATAAAACTCAGGTCAGCTGCTCAAGTGCATAGATGATTAGGACATCGCATTTTGCGCTTCTCATGCACTGGTTGTCACTATTTGTGCATGCTGGACGGTTTTAGAACTAACGCTGTGAGTGGTTTGCGACCCTAGGTTCTATGACAAATATTGTTCGTCTAGGTATACCCTACCCCTTCTAGATGTTTCCAACCCTGATGCTGAGGCACCCTGTATATACATAATTGGAACTAATCTAATGCATTCAATGGTAAAAGCAGATAAGGTTAAGCTTCTAATAAACGTCCCTGCTGGATTATTACTCAGATCATACTGCGGCGCTGGTGCCTTTTTTTAGGGCATCCAAAAAAAGCAATAATTTAATTGAGGCTCACCCCAACCAACTTCCCTTGAAACTTACATAATTTCATCAAACTTCTGGACATTTGAGGTCCGTACCAGAAACAATTTTGCAGCAGGACTATTAAAACGGGGTGACATAGTTCGATTGGGGAATACTGATTAAGGATGTCATTTTCAGCAATTTGTAGCCATGCTCATTAAAGATCGTATCCAAATGAGAAATTCTTGTCGGTGATTCTTGTCTCCTTAATGAGCTGAAATGATCATTGATCCCTATCCAATTGAGATAACTTGTTAACCAAGATCTTATTAAACAATTGGGAAATATTTCGCACTTCAAATAGGAAGGACTCCGATGCTTAATTAAAGAAGGATATTTCTGTTTAGAAAATTTAGGAAAACTTTTGTCTCTAACATTATAAGCAAGAACGTTTAGTCTCTATCAATAGCAAATTACGCCTGTGCAAATCGAATATCTTTTAAAAATTGGACGTATGTCATTATTGGACATATGTCATTATTGGACGTAAGTCGCTTGTTTATTTTGTTGCCCCAAGATTCTATCCAGTGTCTTCTTGGACGGAACCAAAAAGGGCGCCGGCCCTTTTATTATCGCGCAGTTGTAATGTAAACTGTTTGTCATTAAATTGTAGACTCCCATTCATTATAAAACGTAAACGTAATTTATTCGAATTTCAATAACGCTAAAATGATCTTTATTGTTCTTATTATTCATTTGTTATACTTTTATCAAATTAAGATTATTGTTATTAACAACGGATCAGAAGAAGACAAAACTATTTACCATCTCCCATCAAATGGCTTAAAAACCTTGCTTTAAAAAGTCCATTTTCTAAATTTTTTAGGGGGAGGGCCCCGAATCCCCTTTTCTCAGGGGTCTATTCCATACCTCCAGGCTCTAAGGTAAGACTCCCTTTCCAAAATATTAAGGGCCCCGCAAAGTCTAGAGCCGCTACTGCCAAAACGTTTCCGAAGAAATGACTTGGTCAAACTGTGTGAATACCGTGTAATATAGAACGTTGTACAATCCACAAAATTTATCTTATTTAATTTGTTTTGATAAATCCGTAATTTTCTTAATCTATGGAGTGCTACAAAAACCTCGTAATCTTTACTTTATCGCTCAAGTTGTGGTATGTTAATGTAGCCAAAAGACATTCAAAATATGTGTGTTTACCTTTTACATAAAATAGCTTATTGAAGTAATTGCACCTTAGACAGTCCCATCATATTTGCAACATATTTTTACAGAGTCATAAGATCACATTACAGATACATAACATCATATTATAGATACATAACGACATATTTTTACATTTTCAAACTCAGCAACAACTCCTTAAAATTAAGGACTAGGAAAACTATCTAAAATCTGAGAAATCAATATTTTCATTGATACAGATACTGATACAGATATTGATACAGATACTGATACAGATATTGATACAGATACTGATACAGATATTGATACAGATACAGATGACAGATACTATTATTTTTAATACAATTTTCTTGTGTGTTGCATTTGGGTATTTGAAAGACAAAGAAAATTGTACTAAAAATAATAGTATGTGGACAGTGTGTAGCCCACTCTATATGCAAATATTAATGTACAATTATATACAGAATGACAATAACTATCAATATACATTATTATTTCATCTTCGTTATTTAATACATCAAATTTTCCTCTCAGATTCGTGGAAGATATGAAAAAAAAACAGATTTATAGACAGGCCCAAGAATTTTTCATCGAAGGACATTTTCTTCTCCTGGTTTTTTTCCCATGCTGCGATAAAATGCGCTCGCATAAGAAAATACCATTTCTCTAGGAAAGTTTACGCTTTAAATCTTGGAGGAGAAAATAGACGGCTTCTGACCCTAATAGTTCTTCTCTATTTTGTTGTCTTTATCCATTCCCCGGATCGTCCATCTCCATATCCATGGACACCGAAATATCTCCTGGAGAAAATGATCTTTTTTCATCACATTCGCTACGAAATTTTGACCTAAAAATACATAGCATTACGTCAGAATATTATATTATACTATATATATATATATAAGGTTATAATAGTAATAATATGATAATGATCATATACAAATATATAATATCATTATGTCAGTGCGGAATATAATACCAGAATTGTCGTTGTGAAAGTTATAATGATTCATGTATCAAAAACTTCCTAAAAGTAATTTTTCATGTTCTCAAATTTTTATATAATTTTACAATTTCCATAAGGCTTTCGCGTTTTTTTTTTAACTTTTCCATTTTTATCCCTATCTTCAAATTTTTAAAGGTTAGTGATGTTTTCAGTTCCTTTCCTGCAAGGAAATTTAGCATATTTTAGAAATTTTAAAGAAGTTTTATTTTCCTTATGGAATAGCCCTGCGGTGGCGCAGTGTGGTAACGCGTTCTCCTAGTGCGCCGCTAATCCGGGTTCGACTCCCAGCAGTGCAAAAAGAACGCTTACTCAGAGATCTCATAAAGATCGCACTGCTCACTGTAGTCCGGGGTTTGGTTCCCTAGGCCTTAAGAGGTTCGGATTCCTCGGAAAACAGTAGGTCCCGGCGCAGCATGACCACTGTAGTCTTTGAGCCGTAAAACCAAAAAAGCAAGGAATCCTTATCTAATAATAACAGATTTCGTTTCAATTCTTTGAAAAATATTTTACTTTTTGTCAACTGCAAAAAATAGTGATATAATCATGAATAAAATATAAAGACGAACTTGCGAACTATTGCATTTGTACAGAAAAGTACCTCATAGAATTAGCGTTAAATCCCATTTACGAACTTTCTATTACAACAGCATTTCCAACACCATTCCCCAACATACCAACATATTTCTCTCCTCTTCCGTGCCCCTTCATAAGGCTTTTTATTTATGAATACCCCTCTCATAAACCACCCATCCCTCCATGCAAAAAAAAATTTATTAAGTAGTAATTAATGTTCGTAGTATTGGCAAATAATCAAAAAACTCGAATTAATGACATTTAAAGGCCATTTTTAAGAACAATCCGATGAATAGATTTGAAATTCTTTTATCTTCACTATGTCGCTTCGGAAAATACTGTCTAAACGATACTTTTATATAAGCTCTTTATCTAAGCTATTTATATAAATCCTTTTATATAAGCTCTTTATCTAAACTATTTATATAAATCCTTTTATATAAGCCATTATACTACCTTTTACCTGAGGCGGACTGGATTTTTTCAAGGGGCGCATACCATGGATTATCAGAGGGCAAGTGTCCTATAACCCATGAGAGCGCAAGTCCTATCACCGATGAGATCGCACCAACTCAGTCCGCCCCTGTATTTTACTTATTTTGACAATTTCAGGTCCTTTTTAGATAAGAAAGTGTAAAGTGTGCTCAAAACCTCCACATTGGACTTTCTAATTTAAGGATGTAAGATATTATTACCCTTCGCAGGGATAACACAATTGCCAAATATGGTCAACACAGAAAAGCCTCCGGGGCGAGATTTTTGTGAGTTTTTCGTGGGGGAATTTATAATATTAATAATAAATTTTAATAATATCTTACATCCTTATATATGGAGAAACAGAGCGTTGTTTCCTGTCCTCATTCGTCTAGCGGTCTAGGACGCTCCGGACAAAACGGAGGGACCCTGGTTCGAATCCAGGATGGGAAAAGCGTCTCTTTTTCTCCAAAACGAATAAAGCTCTAGTTTGAGCTATAATCTATACGTGGGTGGCAGAAATTATTGTATAATTTCTAATTTAAGTTTCCCAAAAACCCAATTGCTTGATCATGGACTCGATTTTGTGAGAAACCTGAATTAAAGATGGTTGTAGAATTGTCCTGTAATACTAATTTAAGTTCGTTTATTTTCTGGAAAAAAACCAGAGAAATGTGCAAACTTTTGACGCCGTTCAATTTCATGAAACTTAGAGCTCGACTGAAAAGGATGGTCTTAGAAGAAAGCTTGAACTTCATGTCTCAATTCAAACGATTTTATAAGTACCATTCCTCGTGAAAGCCACCCCGCTTCTGTGTGAAAAAATAATAAACAGTCCAACCTGTCTATCTGAAACCCCGCGGAAAGGAGAGAAAAATATCGAGATATGCAGATTCTTACATATACAAATTTTATTGAAAGTATTTCATTAATAATAACAAGCGTACAGGCATAGATAAACTATTTTTTCATACCTTAACAAAATTAGATCTGTTAATAGCTTCTGACGCCTGACTTTCTAGAACTGGAAAAGTTTTTTATGACCACAGAAAAATTAGTAGACAAAATACCAAACTTCATACTTTTTCGTCAGAAGATTTTTGTCCAAAAATTTTAAGATTCTAATTTTTTTTATCAATCGAAAAAAAAAAACCATTCAACTTTCTTTTCATGCCAGCCGTTTGCGTCTGCTAACGTCGCAAAACGAATTTAACTGTACTCACGGGAAAGCTACTCTGGTACACTTTTAAAGCTGCTACTGTGACCTATTCGCGCCCGTGCAACGAGTATTCATTCGCAAATTGGCGAAAAATGAGGTAACCCTCAACCTTATTAGACTATTCATCGCCTAATTTGGAATGCAGAAAAATGCGATTGCCAAAATTCCACGCGCCAAATTTCCAGCCAAGCGAACAAAGTCTTCAAAGTGATCATTTACTCACATGACATCAGCAATCGCTCTAATGAGTCTTTTTCCTAAATTTAATAAATATCACATTCTGATTGCATAAATATGCCTAAGTATCATGTATTTGAGCGTTATTGTAATGTTTTTATGTCCGAAATGCATATTTTATTAACTCTGTCAACGTAAGAATTGGCAAACTATATCGCACTGGTGGAATTATACTGCTCAGTGCCTTGGCAGTGTACCAAGTTAGTTTTGCCGTCGTTATAGTGCACAGAATACTACGTACAATGCAATAACTTCCTGTATTCTCGGTCCTCTTAAATTTCGCTGACTAGATAAGACAGTTTCCAAAAGAACAAGGGTGAAACTGACCAGTTATTTATTATTACTCATCCCCTCCAACCCCCCACTATCGGATGTTCTCAGTCTATACTGAAAACGCTGAAGGGAGTCCCTTGGTAGATTTCCGAGAAATTTGTGACTTTCCCCTGCTATTCTTCTGCTCTAACCCCCACGTGACGTCGCGAGTTTCGAATTTATATTCAATCCGTAATTCGATATACACAGGTTTTGGAAGAAAATTATTTGAGATAAACATGGAAATGCGCATTGAATTTTTGGATGGAAATACGGAGAAATATATATGATTCGAGCGATAAACAGATTCGAGAGATAAACAGATTCGAGAGATGAACAGATTCGAGGTAGACAGGTTCGACTGTAGTATGGAAACTGTCCATCTCTTTATACAAAGATTTGAGTAGTCTCAATTTTTTGTTAATTGGCCTTAACCCTCTAACTGCTTATCCCGCTATTTCCACGGGCAACATGAAAGTAACAGAATTTTTCATCCCGCGATTTTCGCGGGTATGCAATTTTTCCATCTATTTAAAAGCGCATCCCGCTTCTCCACCGTTTAACTGTCGGTAATGCATTTTCTACAATATTTAGACTTCTAGTCGTAGTTTGGTCAACAAATGGCGTTATTGTCGCCTAAATTTTCGTATTTGCGTGGAGTTCACTAACTGATTTTGCAAGCGCTCCCTTTGTTATCGTTTTTTATATCCAGAATATGGCTTGTAGGAAACGTTCAGCGAGTGATTTTTATTAGTATACATGCTTTATATTTGTATTCTATAAAGTAAACCGTAATTTAATCAAAATTCATTTTCAGAATTTTTGAATTTAAACGATTACTCTTAAATTTGATTTTTATGAAAGCCTGTTTTTATGCACGAAATTTATATTAAAAAAATCTGGATTACAAAAATGTGCTACATATTTTAACTCTCAAATACATGTAGATTTGAGATATGCAAAAAAAAATGAAATTTTTGAATCGGTTTTGATCAAAAAAATTGAGAAGTCTTAGGGGTTAATAAACGTAACATCTTTCACAGACTGATTTAGCTCTTCCTTCAATGGACATTTCCCCATTCCGCGAGTAAGCTATTGGACTTCTGCATGACTGTCTCTTTGTAAAACAAAACCCTACATTTTTATTTTCGTGGTTGCATTTTAACCTCTTATTTTTTGGGGTTTATTTTTGGTGTTTCTTTGGTGTTCATTATATTTTTTATTTATTTGGTGTTTTCCTCCGCCTACCTGCAGGCGTACGCGTACTCCATATTAGGTACCACTGGATTACAGGAACCTCTTTTGTTGTCCTAATTGATTCGTAAAATCCAAAGTTCACTGTGCATTATTAAATAGACTATTATTCTTATGTTCTATTTTATAATTGCAACCGTAGCGATATTTTTTACACAATGATTTATTTAATTAATTAATAAATAAAATTTATTAATTAATTAAATTCCGTTTAATGACGAAATAATTTCCTCGTGCAATGAACGAAATCTATTTTATTGACTAAAGCTACTTTAAAAGCAACAAAGAAAAATATTTTTCCATATTTAACTCCAATTGTAATTTCCACATATAAATGTCTAAAAATGCGCATTAGTTATTTTTTCCCATTAATCTTTTTACGATTTTTCCCCATTAATATTTTCTATTTTTTCTCATTAATCTCTCCCAAAAATCATTCCCTGTTGAAAATGACTCTTCTAATACTAAAAAAATTCGACTAAATAAAAATCATATCTGAGTCATAGCCTTGTTTCCGAAGTTTCACGTGGATTTATTTCATGAAGATGGTAATTGTGAAAAAATAGCCCTTTTATAGTACGTGTAACAAATCTGCATAAAATCCTACTTAACGTTTCATCCCGCACTGTGCATTCTTCATCGCAAGACGAGATTGGTGCTTTACGTTAAAACAATAGGAACAAAATCGTTTTAACTGCTATAGATGTTTATGATATACTTACTAGTATTACCTGAAATTATATCCCGTCTACAACTTCAACCAATTTTTCAATGATGCTGCGCACAGTGCAGACTGGAGCGTCAACAAAAATATGTTAACTGACAATCAACTTGAACGACAACCTCAATTCATCATTTCCTTCAATTAAAAATATCTGGGAAATCATCCAACGGCATTGAAAATACGTTAAATTTAATATCGATATTTAATTTAGCCATCACTGCAATAAATAATAAATCTTCCAAAAGAAAAAGTAGGCATATCCCATGCTGTCATATTTTACGGTAATAAAATAATATCCCAGAGGCTCTTTTTTTTCCAAGAAACCGTCTCATAAATTTTACTCGTAAATCTTTCGAGTGCTTTCACAAAAGCTAAATTTTGCAAAAATTGCAAAAAATTATCTGATACGCTTTGATCTTGCCTAACTATTAAGAGTTTGTTCTGCAAGAAATTTTTAAAATCATTCCGTTTCTTTTGAGATAAATGATTGTCAAAGGACCTAAAGGCAATCAACGAAGGAAAATTATTTCTTCCGGCAACAGAACGCGCATGTTATTACGCCCTTTGCTTTTGAAAAAATACGAAGTATCCACTTTAATCTGGAATTCATTAATTTTTCCATGAATCAGAAACTAACATAATTCATAGAATCCTTGAATCCAAAAGATTTCCATAACTTACCCGCTTTTACAGAAAAACAAATTAAAAAAGTATTTCTTTTATAAAAGAAAATGTAAAGAAAAGTCGTAAAAATATTTTTCTTTATCATACAAAAGAATATACAGTGAGTAAAAAATTCATTTTTCAACATATTTATTCATTTTTTTGCCATATATTTCTTTTTCCGTTTTCAAGATCAATTTCCATAAATAAAATTATTTAAAGATAAATCAAAATTCAGCGAAATAGTCCTCGTGGTGGTTTCAAACATCTTGAAATAGGATTCTTCATCTCCCTTAGCCTTTAGGATACTTAATAAGATTGGAATTTCAAATTATGCGATTAATGTTAAAATTGTGCAAAATAAATTATGAAAAGTATATGGAAAATTTGCAAAAAATAATCGTATAAAATGCAATAAAATTGTGCAGAACAAAATTTTGAAAAATACAATTCAATAATTAATAGTTTAGAGTCTGATAAAATAATTAATTATACAAAACGTAATAAAATAATTGATTGTGAAAATATAATAAAATAAATAATTGTGTAAAATCTATAATTAATAACCCAAATGTAGGAAATTTAACCTGAAAAATATTACATTTCATTTATTATATTATAGATCTTCAACTAATGAAACTAATTAGTGTTAACTCGATTATTAGAAGTTCGTATAATCGTACACTCCAATATTAGATGAGATAAAAGACAGTATAGCATATGCATTGGCGTACGCAGGGGGGTGTTGATGGGGGTTGTAACCCCCCATTGCAATGAAATTTTGTATATTTAACATAGGAATATGTGAGTTGTAGCTCTGTAACCCCCCTTACGAACTTTCTGCGTACGCCTATGAGTTGATAATACAGTAGATAGACAGTACAGTAGATCCGAGAAACAACATCATGAAATTAATTTGCACCAAACTCGATAATTAGAAATTCGTATAATCGAACACGTCGATATTAGATGACATAAGGAAAAGTCCACTAAAAACAACATCACGGAACTAAGCAGCACTGAATAATAATTAATGATAATTAGAAGAAAAATCTACTGAAAACAGAATCGTAATTATTTGTTATTGAAAATAATCACAATTAATTTGATCGTGCACAATTATTAAAACTATTCCATTTCAATACTTTCGCAGAGACCTTAAATTAAAATGAGATTGATAAAAATAATTAATTGATAATAAATGAAATTTATAATTATTTAGATTATTTAGATTAAGTATGGTCTTTCCTGATGCTTCTATCAACAGTCAAGTTAATTAGATTTACGTAGAGGCATAAATTTGAAATTGTCTTACTGCTTGCTAACTGACTTACTTTAAAACATTTCGATACTATTTTTAACATATATATTTAAACAAATTATGTACTTACTGACTGGGTATTCTCTATGTTTTGGTTGCTGTAAATAAATAAAATATTATTATTATTAAATATTATTATTATTTGTCTTGGAACTCATATGGTTTAGCAATGATAATTGATTTCGTCATTCGTCAATTATTCTCTGTCCGAAGAAAAAATGTTAATTAAGAACAATATGAAGACGAGTAGCACTACACATTAAGATCAATATGAAGACGAGTAGCACTACACATTAAGATCAATATGAAGACGAGTAGCACTACACATTAAGATCAATATGAAGACGAGTAGCACTACACATTAAGATCAATATGAAGACGAGTAGCACTACACATAGATCAATATGAAGACGTAAACTACATAAGACATGATGACGAGTAGCACTACACATTAAGATCAATATGAAGACGAGTAGCACTACACATTAAGATCAATATGAAGACGAGTAGCACTACACATTAAGATCAATATGAAGACGAGTAGCACTACACATTAAGATCAATATGAAGACGAGTAGCACTACACAGGATATGAAAAATGATAAATTCAACGTGTAGTCATGGTAAATTTAATTGAACAACTCTTTAATTAAACTTACTACCTCTACAACGTTACATTTGCTACCTTTAGTTAAGAAACTTTTGGCTACAAAAACGTCATTTGCAATGAATTCTTTCTCTTGTAAACATCGTTCTCCAACCAAATAAAACATTTCATCAATAGCCTTAACTGATAAATAGATCTTAATAAGGCCTTCTGTTTCAAAAGCAATGGACATTATACATGAGAAAGGGCATATCTTTATTAACAGTGTTTGTCCAGTTTGACCGCCGACAACGTGACATTATATTGTTACAATTAGATTAATGGACTCAAACATCTGCTCTACGACTGTCCGGTTTTGTTACTCCGTAGTCATTAGACGGGTCTATTTACTCGCTATTTATATCACTTGGTTCTCAGAAACAGCTGACCACTTCGTTACGTCAGCCATCTCCATTAACCACACATAGTGGGCTAAAAGAACAGTTCTTTCTCCCCGAATCAATCAACTCCGTACATTAATTGAAACGGACATTTCTTGTGATGGATTTTCAATCATTTTCACACCTCTCGATCACTGTTTACATGACTTAATTTATCAACCTGTGCCAGCATTATTGCGTAACCAAGCTGGGGAAAAACATTGGTGGAATGGCTTTTTTTACATGGAGTTGAAGGTATGAGTATTGAACAAATGTAGTAATTCCATCCATTTGAAATAATATTTATTAGAATTTTAAATGTTTAAGTTAATCCGCTAATTCGAATACAACGTTAAAAGAATTTAGTACGCCTTTTTAGCGGAGCCTCCGAAAATTACGTGTGCACACTTCGATGGTAAACGGAAGATTGATTTGATTTTAGAATTCAGAAAACAATTACAGACACTGTTACCAACTATAAAAAGTTAAATTATAATTATACGATACATGTTGCCAGATACGGGAAGTGAAATTCTGTACATTTAGAAAACGTTACATAAATAATAATAAGTTTTATTTATTTTTCAAACAAAGTACAAATAATATACGTTATGTTATTTCTTCTTTCTGCATGTGGAAACAATTTGACCATAAATATTACAAGGAAGGCTACAGGAAAATATCTTCTTGGATGTAATAAACCTAGGACCTCGAATAAATTAATCAAAGACAATCATGTTAATAGCACCAAGTTAAATACAAAAATTAATCTATTTGATATTAGTTCACCACAAACCACCAGGTCGTTAGTACACTATAAATTTAATTTGTTACGAGACCAATGTTGAGATCAAGTACTCTCTTAATTTATTTTTAAATTTTTTAATTCTGTATAATTTTTTATATCCTCAGGTAATTTATTCCAGAGGTTAGGACTCTTGAAATTAATGTTACTTCTCCCTGTTTCAGTTCTTATTTTCGGCAAGGTTAAGTCATTATATTTTCGGCAAATATTTCTTTCTCTTTCATTATATTTAATTTTTATTAACTCCATGTGCTTGTTTTCCTTAATTCTTTCAAATATTTTAATCAAAATACAGTATTCATGTATTAATTCAAATGGTATGATATTGTATTTAATTAATATATTTTTCCAGTTCATTCTATTATTCTTGTTAATTAGTTTCATTGCTTTTTTCTGTATATTTTTCAATATATTTCCATTAACTATGCCAACATCTCGCCATATACAGTTGCAATACATAAGATGATTCTATATCATGGGGTAATAAAGGTCAATATTAATTTTATCTGTCAATATATTACCTATTCTTCTTAGTATTCCTATACTTTTACTTGCATTTTTTAACACAGTATTTATTTATTCATTCCAATTTAATTTATCTGTTAGTTGAATTCCTAAAAATTCTAATTGTTGTACCACTTCAATTTGTTTATTGTTACTAATTAAGACTGAATTATTGTATATGTCGATATTAATATTTTTGCTTCTACTTCAGAAAATCATTACTTTAGATATATCTACATTTAATTTCATTTGATTTACATAAAACCACTTCTCATATTTTTTTTTTATTTCACTGATACGTATTTCCATTAATCTTTTTAGGTCTTTACCTGTAACTATGATACTTATGTCATCTGCAAACGATGTTATATGACCCATATCTGAAACATTAAATATATCGTTCACATATATATGGAGTACAGCAGTGGTGAAAAGGAAACGATTTGGTATGTTGCCAATTTTAGAAACTAATTATTAAGTTTGCTTTTTTCGGTATTCTAAGTGGCAACAACAAAGCAATTTCGTAAACCGAACAAGCGGCATTTCTATTGTGGAAGCCCACAAAATAAATGACGTCTAACGCTATTTTGTGGAAAACTTTTCGCTATTTTAACGTAGTCTTTGTTGTTCTTCAGTCATAAATATTCAACAAACGGAAGTTTCGTTGTTACATAATCTTAGAAATTTCTAGTTTGACTCACAACCATTAGTGTCATGTGTAAATGACAGCAAAATTAGACTAAAGTATTCCGAAATAATAATATAACGTATGATCCCTCCTAGTAACCATATATTTCCCCAGTGGTTTCTAATGCTTTTATGGGACTGGTAATCGATGCTTGAGGAAACGTATACATTTTCATAATAAATAAATTTTATCCATGTTGAGAATGCCCTGGATCAAAAGGGGTAGCCAAAGGGCTGTTTTGGGAATTGTAAACCCCCCCCCATCGCAATGAAATTTTGTATATTTAACATAGGAATATGTGAGTTGTAGCTCTGTAACACTCCCCTTATTAAGTTTCTGCCTATGCCACTGTCCTAAATAAAAAGCAATTCAAGGGCTAATGTCATTTTATTGGTCTTGAATATGAAAATAGGGAGACGGAGGAAGATAAGGAGAAGAGAAGAAAAAAAACGCTGTGTTAGAAAATAATGTGTGATTTTGTTCAAAACGCCCGTGGGCGTTTTTAAATGCTTTTAAAAATAATTAATCGCACTGTCAAAAATTATCAGCGTAGTTGTCAATTACATTGTAGCTTACTAACAATATTATAAGCGTTATTGTGACTCCATCGGAAAATATCCATCTGTTATCAACACATTAAATAAGTGTTTTAAAAGATTAATGCAAGAGCCCACCACTATTCTCAGAACTAGGGCCGACTTAATGCATTCAGGACCCTGGACTCTTATCATTTTCAGGTCCCTTTTCACACTAACTTTTAACTTTCTGAATTCTTGCAATAGGAAAAATAGAGTGTTACCTGCAGTAAGGGACACCTCCAAATAAGGGCGATTCCTCTGATCCTCCAATCCCCTTGACTATATATGTGTCAACATATGTGTCTCCGAAAAAGGGACATCTCTATTTAATGGACAAAATGTCCGGTCCTATGGGTGACCCATATTGGGAGATAACGTTATGTAATGTATAATAAACACATATTTTGACAATTTAAAGCCCGTTATTTGTGTCAGAATCTTTGGCTCTGACCCAGCTGACCCACTCATTAAGATTGCACTGCCTGTCACCCCCTAAAATTCATTTTACAAATTACATCAAAGCGAAATGATTTCACTCGTTCCAATACTCACAATTCAATTCGGGAAACATCCATCCTTACTAATTTAATTGTCCTTTCTTCGAGGATTGGAACGGATTTGCTAAACGAATGATACAGAATTCATTTGACGTTGGACCATGAATTACTGACGCAACCATTTACCAAGCTCATTCGAGTGTCTTGAGCACTCCACAAAAATGGTAATCAGTGCATATCAATTGCTGATGTTCATCCGACCATAATCTGAATACTAATTTCAAGTGCATAATACGTAACAAATCGTATAATGTACAACCAAGCACACGTCGTATCCTAAATTCATTAATGCACCACAGTGAATAATTTGTTCCCGCGAGATTAATGTAAAAAATGATACATCGGTCATGCGGACGCTTATGATCAGCATATGCAGTAAAAATGCAGAAAACACATCGATATACACGATATCGATTATGACGAAACATGAATTAACAGCAAATTGATATGACAAAGGTATTCAACAGAGCTTTTCACGATGGACGTGATTGTAAAACGCGTAAAGCAAAATATGATTATTACAGCCATCATCGATAGAAAATGTATCAAATATAATGTTCCTTGAAGAAAGAACAAGCCATGCCATAAATCATTATTTCCCATTTAAACTCCCAAGTCACATCCGTCTGTGTCCAATATATGCCTAAACGAAATTATATAATTTTGGAAAGTTTCTATGTTTAAAAATTATTTCAAACAAGCAAGTAAAAGAAAATCGCCTAAGGTCGATATTTAAATTTAGCGGGTTTCAATTAACATTAATTCGCAACTCTCCAATTCGCAACTCTCTAATCCACAAGTCTCTAATCCGCAACTCTCTAATCAGCAACCATCTAATTCGCAACTCTCTAATCCGCAACTCTCTAATTCTCAAGTAACTCGGTAGGTTTTCAATGTTAACAATAGCCACCATTATTGCATTTACGGAAGACCTTTACCTTACCCTTTTCATTACGCACGGACGAACAGACAGACTGAAAGCAATAGCGGGTTCAATATCTATTGAAACCCGCTAATTATTTCAACAAGCATGGAAATTATTTGCGACTTGACATCGACATCTCTAACGTAACATAATACTCAAATTATTTATTTTGTGCACAAACCTGTCCTATTAAAGCTCGCCAAAAAAGCGCCAAATCATGATAATGGAAATTTAAGTATCATGCGCATTCCAGTCACGTACGGAAGGGAAAAACGTGGAATCGCTTCAAACTAAATAGAGACAATGAAGCTTTGGCTAAATCCCTTCGAAGGCCTTGGCATAAATGTTGTAAAGCAAGAGCCTATATTGAATGAAGCCAAATAAGTGTCTTTATCACTTAGGTGAGAGAACATTTAAAAGGACACTTGTGTGCAAAATAGACACTTTGTATGCAGAACATTTTATCTCTCAGCCGCAAGGTTGACTCAGCATCGAGGCAGAAACATTTATTTTCTTCAATGGTTTTTAAATGGTCTCCTTCCTAGATGTTATATAAATAATATCGTAGATAGTTACTTATACACATGGTTTTAAAATAGATGAATATTGACGAAATACACAATATTATTAAAATTATTCGAACGCATAATTTTAGTTTAAAAAAAAATTGCGTTACCGACAGTAAGCGGCGCCTTCGTTGAAGAGGCGATTCCTCTACTCCCTAATACATGTATGTATGCATCAACACATATACCTCCGAAGAAGGGACACCTCTGTTTAAGGGACAAAACGCCTTGTCCCATGGGTATCCCTTATTGGACAGTAACGCTGTATATGTAAGAAGCAAATCAGCATACAAATGGAATGGCGACTCACTCAGCAACAAAATAATTGACCAAAATTTAAAAAAAAAAAAAGACTCAGAGTTGCTAAACCGCTTTTGCTGTGTCATGAATTAATTTAACTTTCTGCATATATGAAACATTTTCAATAGCTCATACTTAGCTTCCACCGTTTCATAGGTTCATAAATTATTTTGTCAGTTTCACTGATTTTTTTGCTATGGGGCAGCTCACCTTTTGCCCAAGTGAATTAATTTTATCATAAACTAAGTCATTAGCTCAAACTGGAGCTTCACTTGACTACTATAGCCAGAAAACTGGTAAAGGGCGTAGGGGGGGCCTATAAATAATGACGGCCTTTGCTTTAAGCCCCCCATCCCCCCAAATGTCAAAAGATATGGCTTTCACGTCATATCTATTATAACGTCTTTGATTACGATCACAAAGACAACGTCTCCAATGTAGAAAACACTTAAAATACTAAATTCCAGAATGGAAGATTCTAATCTGTAGTATTTTACTTTCAAAAACATCTCTGCTACACTCAAAATCCAACTCTCAATCTCAACATCTCGAATACTTAAAAATATACAAAAATTAACATCTTTTTCATCTCTTTTCTCATGAACACAAAACAACAACAAAAAACTCCTTTCTTCTCGGTACATTATTACTTAAACATAAAGGTCAATAAGGAACCTTTCATATTATCAGACGATGTCACACTATAATATGTAGGGTGGGAACTAAACTGGAATTGATTTAATTGGAGGAAAATCTATTCGTATATAATATATACGAGTATAATATACAGCGGAATCCTTCAGTGGCGGACACTCGCTGAACAGAAAATTTTGTTCGCAAAAAAGAGGTGACCATAAAAGAGGGGGGTTATTCTGAGAAATAGATGAAATATTGCATTTCAAATATTTAAATACTTAATTTCGAAAATTACGTGTTTTTGAGAAACATAAGACAAGTTGATGTACAAGTTGAGTACAGCAAATAGATGTACAACGACACGTTAAATTAAACAACAATATAAATCAACGTTTATCTGCGTAGTGTTCGATTTATTTAAATAAAGCACGTTAAATATTGAAATTTATTTACCTTGGAAGAAATTGATCAGTAGCTGTTTTGTGGGTTTTATTCACCACCCCTCCTTCGAAATATGATATTAATTCTGAGATTAAACTCACCGCTTTTTCGTCCTCACTGGACCGATGTGGTAGTCATGTAAACGATATTAATAAATTTGAACCTCTATGGCTTCGTGTTTATAACTGTTTATTACTTTTGCGCAGTGTATCGCTATATGATTTATTATTAATGTCTTCATTAAGCATGAGTCATTTGAATCAGTGAACCCGAGCTAATTACCACATCTTTTAATGAGAGGGGACATTCTCTTTAGCTGTTATCCTGTTTGTGTTCAGTTTCCTGTTGCGAGAAACGCCTCTAGTGAAGGACGAAATTCAAGCGTATTTTGTCCGTACAGAGGTTTTAGTCTAATAGGATGAATCATGAAAACAGCGTCTGCTTACGTATCTGAGGATGAACGTTTAGCAGGGGTTTGAAATACATTATTGTAAATCAGTTTCTGCATGAATTTTCATCTATCCGTAAAAACAGTGTGACCGTATCCGAGGGGTTTCACTGCACAATATAAAGATATACTCTAATAAATAAATGAATATAAAATACATAATATAAATATAAATAATATGTAATATAATAAATAAACATACAATAGATATAATATGCAATATATAAATATACAATATTCCTCCCTAATTTTCCAAGTTAAGGCAAAACTTGTAAGTTTCGTTATCTCTGCCTTTGGGCCAATTGAGCGCTGTTGAACTTCCGGCAAATGTATATTTTCCATCCATCGTTGATCGATGATAACGATGATCCATCCGTCCCGTCCTAGACGGCTCATAAAGCAGTCTTGAGACCTAAATATACAAATACAAAATCTTTTTCAGCCTTTCGTAGATTTCAGAATTGCTTTGCCTCTTTTGCCACTCACTTATACCAATCTACGAAACATTTATTATCATGAGTTTGTGAGTCATGTGTGCTTTTTCATCCGTAACTATTTATTCAGAGCTGCTTATTCCATAATTGTGTTTATCCGTAACCGTTTAATTCATAACTATTTGTCGGCAACTGTTTAATCCTTAGCATTTTAACCCAAAAATTTTTATCCATAACTGTGTGTATATTTGGGATTTTAATTTCATAAACTACTCTATAATCCTACTATAAAATATCTTACCCCACCGTAAAAATTCTCATCATATGATATTAGTTTCTTTTCTTTTTATTACAATTCCCCTACCTTCTTTAAAATTCCTACCATTCAAATATTCTAAACGTTAATATTCCTATCACACCTTTAGAATTTTAGTTGCACATAAAAACAAGTTCAGTCGCAGTATTTAAAATAAAATCTGAATTTGTTTGTGAAAGAACTGTGAAATCGCAGCTGAAAAACTTTAAATGCTCTTGTGTATGTATAACCTATATATGAAGTATATAAAATATATAAAGCCCATACATTAAGTATATAAAGTTTATAAAGACCAAATATGAAACATATAAACTATATAAAGCCCATATATGAAGTATATAAAGTATATAAAGACCATATATGAAGCATATAAACTATATAAAGCCCATATACGAAGTATATAAAGTATATAAAGCCCATATATATATGAAGTATATAAAGTCTATAAAGCCCATATATAAAGTATATAAATATTCAGAACCAAAACGTTTCAGAACATAAATTGTATCAGGCCCTGCTGGTAGAGCAGTGATAGTGTGTTTTGTTTGAGGGACGTTCATCCGGGTTAGTATATCAACGGCGCCAAAACAAAATTACTGACTAAAGCTTCACCGTAGTCCCGAGGTTTTAAGATAAACGAATTCCTCGAAAACCTGTAGGTCCCCTCACAGCACGACCTTTGTTGTCCTTGTGCTGTAACAATTTGTAACAAATCAAGCGCTGTAACAATTGTAACAACTCAAACAAATAAAGTACATAATATCTTTGCATGTTTTTCCACTGAAGTTCTCTCTCTCTTGAAACATATATCATGGAATTCATGTCCCAAGTCCCTTCATTTATTTCATTCTCTTTCACACACACAAATAATACATTTTAAGAACGCCACTCTCTTTCTCTGTTTCCCATTCGTCTTAGCTGTCATTTCAGTTCAATTTCACAATTTGTAAGCGCAGACTGAATAAACCGGATATTTTCAGTTACTTTTGTACTGACAAGAGAAAGTAGAAATTAGATCCCGATGCATCATTTTACTTTTAATTTTAAGTGTATACTTTTACCATATTTTCAAGTGCATTTTAAAGGATTGTTTATGTATGTAACTGTTCGTAAAGTAATAAATACTTTATTCTTGAAAGTACGTTGTTTACGCGATAGCTTCCGTAGAAAGAAATAGTACATCGCTGTCAAAAAAACTGAACAAATGAACATTGACGATTTCATCAGGTAAAACACGACGGTTCGCCCTATCAGTACATTTGTTTGTATGCCATAGAACAAGAAGAGTTAAAAAGCTACGTTGGGATTTACAGGTTTTTGTAGAATTCGGACTTTTTCTCCTAGATGTTCAAACCCAGGTCTACGGACTTGAAGATGAAGGAAATTAAGCGTAAGCATGGAAAGTGCGTTGGAATTAAGCCACGACCACGTCACTGCAAGATACAGGTGGGTCAAATCTTTCATTTCACGGATCAATGAACGACTTTGCCCATCTCTCCTGAACTGGCTGGCCCGTTCAATGACTTGACCCAACGCTTCTGCAAGACTGTTTGTCCGTGTAAGTTGAAAAACCGGGCAAATAAAGTGTGTATACAGTGAGTGCGCCCTAAGACAATTTTTGGCGAATCTTAATCTTTATGGCTATCAGTTCCTTGGAATATTTTATATGGTCAAGTTAATCAAAGCATTCGAGATGGGACTAACATCTTTACGTGATCGTCGAGCGAAAACATACCTTTCTGCCACTTTCGCGAATCAAATCTATGGTGACGTGATAGGTGGGTCAGTTGTGAAGGCATAATGATAATCAGGGTCAAGGCGAGACGTATTCATCGGACAGAAAAGGGGGTAACCACCTTCCTTGGAATAAAACCTTAGATCCTAATGGGGCCCTGCGGTGGCGCAGTGTGGTAACACGCTCGCTTAATGCGCCGTTAACTCGCATTCAACTCCCGACGGTGCAAAGCACGCTTACTCAGAGATCTCATAAAGCTCGCGCTGTTCACTGTAATCCGGGATTTAATTCCCTAGGCCTTAAGAGGTTCTAATTCCTCAGAAAATTGTAGGTCCAGAGGTTCAGATTCCTCGGAAAACAGTAGGTCCCGATGCAGCATGACCATTGTAGTCCTTGAGCCATAAAACCACAAACAAATATTGGAACCTGATAGGAAAAGAAATTTTCCTACCCTCCGACTGCAAAAATCTAGTCACCGGTAAAAAACTGATTTGTCAAGCCTGATGATATTAATAATAAATCTACAACTATATTTTTATATACATGAATAGCAGCTGGATGAGCTGGAAGTGACGCAATGCGTTGCTGGATGGTTGTCATAGGTATCTGAAGCCATGCTGACCACAGTGCTTCTAACAGCTGCTGGAGGGTACGTGGGGAAGAATCCATAAATCAAGCAAGATGATCGAGATAGTTTCATAGATTCTTGGTTGAGTTCAAGTTAAAGTAATTGGGGGAGGGGGGAGGGAAGCCCTCGGAAGTCTTGATCATGCTCTTCGAATCTCTGTGGGACAATTCTAGTCTTGTGACACTTCGCATTGTCTTGCTGGAGAGACCCCATCCTCCCCAGGGAAGACAATCACCATGTATGGGTTTACGTGATCTGCAAGGATGGCTTCATAATCAGAGTGCCTTCTACAGGTAAGAGTGGGGCCAAAACATACCAGAAAAATATTCCCCAGACAATAACGCTTCCGCTAACTGCGTTCTTTCAGAAATGCTTGCAGAGTGTTTGTTCTCCAGGGTTTATTGCCTGACATGGCAATGTCCACCCATTCGTTGAAGCAGAAAACGCGACTCATTGGAGAAAACAACTTTGTGCCAATCAGTACAGGTCCAATGTTGATCCTTGAGTCATAACATTGCATCGTAGGTCATATTAAGCAACTTAACAGGACATTAGCACCATATTTACACGTCACCAGGATTTCTAGGAAGCATACCTGTCATATAATGCATGCTCCTGTGACGTAAGTGCTCATGGCTAGTACATCCGAGACCAGGGAACCGAATTCAAACTCCCAGTCAACTTGGCTGTATTCTTATTTCGTGACACAAAGGCTATGCTAAGCTGTCAGTCTTATTTCGGGCCACCCATAGGGCTATCCGGAGACTTGAGACTTAAAATGTTCAATCGTGACATTCTGAAAAGCACGGAGCTTCAGTGGTCCAATTGTTGCGACAGTCTGTAGACAGTCTATACTCGATTCACACACTGGTATGCTTAGCTGTGCATAAATATGTCGTGATACAAATATACTGTTAAGCCTTCGGTTCGATCCCAACTGGCATATTGAGTCATTTAGTTTAAGTTTTTACGGCGCATGGACAGCATGTCATACCTACAGTTTTCCAAGAATCTCTGCTGCCATGGGAATCAAACCCTGGCCTACGATGGGCAGAAAAACGTTCTACGATGCCATTCGGAATCTAATCCGGTTATCATCATAATAAATGGATGCTTTATCGTTACACAGCAGCGAACCTTCATTTTCCCTGCAAGGAGTTGGAACCTCTTAAGATATGTAAGGAACCAACTCCTGGATCACAGTGGGCAATTGGTCGGTATGAGCGTGTCTTTTTTTGTTTTTTTTTTCATTGAGGAGTCGAACCCGCATTAACGTCACGTTGGGTGAACGCTTTGCCAACGCGAGAGCCCGAACAATCCCGGAAAAACCAAAGTACTAAAATGCAATCGAACGATATACATGGTTGTGTTTGTTAAACCACTGGCTTTCAAACAACGTTTAGTATGTAAAACTAAAGATGCTAACTTTCTAAGATACTGTATTTAAGGATGACCCAATAAAAGTTTGTTATTAAAACTGTTTGTTATAAAGACTGTTTTTTTACAACAGTCTTTGATTTTACCATGTTTGGCGCAGTATAGCCCAGATGCTCTTGCGCCATAAAACATCCAAACAAACAAACACATCTGTCCTTGAAGCTAACAGCAAATTTATTCAAGATAACATTTGTTGACAGAAAGAGTAAAATTAATCAATCTATCTATGCCACTCTATTTAAGTTGCCTTACTGGTAAAATAACAGGATCTTTTATCATTATCACTCTGCTCAGGTTATACAGTGAAAGCTTTTGTCATGTAACTCTTTTGAAAGGTCTGCAAGTCATAAGAAGTTTTTTAGTTCAGATAAGTATTTAAACTTCGCGTCAAACTCTTTTGCCGCCAATAACGCTGGAAAGTTTCCTGGAGTTTCCATTCTGAGATCAAATTCTTTTTCACGATACGTAAATTAATTTTCCTTCTTTGACGTTCTTCTCGTTTGAGATTTGGCAACACTTCAATATTAGCACACGTCCGAACTCTTGATTTGCACTACTCAGCGTCAGTGGCGTAGGAAAAGATGGGCTCAGGGGAGGCGTAACCCCCTTCCAGCCATTGAACTTCAAGGCACATCGTTTTGTTTAAAGTTGTATCGCAGTATCTCTCATATTGAGGCTACTTTAGCCACCCCCCCACCCAATTTATAAAGTGTAATGTCCCTACTCAACCTTGCGTATCAGCTGTGTTTATTATAGGAATGATACAACTATTATTGAGGGGTGGAAGGAACCGTGTGTGAAGAATATTTGAAAATCCCTAGCTTAATAATAATGATAATTCAAACTTTATGCTCGCACATCTGCATAAACAGATGTTACACCACATGCATTACAGCACGCAGAAAGCTTGTAGAGAGGGGAGATGTTACAGGCATACATATGTTACATATGGGGGGGGAAGTTCAGTGCTACAAATCCATATATTTGCATGTATATTTACAAAGTTGTATGGGAGTGGGAGGTTGTGATCTCATCGATCCCCCCCTGCTTACGTAAGTGACCTCGTACCTTCCCCCCTTTACCGATTTAATAGAAATAAATCGAGGTTCTTCTGTCGCCATCCTACAATATTCGATGGGCGAGATCGTTCATCTCCCGCCTATGTTTTGTCGCCAACGTTAAGAACGGTCCTCTCATTCAAATCATGTCGGAACAAAGTAATAATATTGGAAACGATTCGTAAGTAATGCAAATCTGTCGAAAGGAAAATATCGTCTGTCTCGACCTCGAAAACTGTTTTCTGCACTTTTTGGGAATATTCATAACTCACAAGAACGATACCATTAATGCAAAAACAACTTACGTGACTTTTGCTTTGAAACACCCACCATTAGTTTCAGCAGCCATGAAAAAAGCTTCTTCAATCGTTGCAAAGCAATTCGTTTCTTCTAAAATTGTAGTTTCCTTCGCAAATATCCACTATTACGGATGACAAATGCGGTCGTCAGTTCACGCTGGTTACACTCCGTAGATTAACTCCGAATTCTTTGGATTAAATATTTTTGACACGTAGAACTTTTTCAGAAACTCGTTCTGCACGCAATTCTCGCATTTGTTTCATTGTCGAATAGTTTGCGAAGAATTAATGAATTGTTTTCGTTTCAACTTGGGTATCGAATTTGGAGAACAAGGTTTGAAAAGCTTCGATTAATTTGCAATCCGGAATTCAAGGTACACTCTACTAGATCCATCAGCATTTTAAACTTCTTTCCGTATACTTTTGATACTGATTTTAGTGCCCATGGCTTTGTGTATTATTCATACTTATTTTAAAAGGATTCGACTTACCTTTTGCTTTCCTCTCGACCTTTCTATCCCTTTTAATTTTCTTTTCTGTCTCACTCTCTCTCTCTCTTGCTACAGCTCTTTATTTCCACCTTCATGGCAGGATCAGCAACTTCCTACTTATTTACTGAGAGAAATCATTCCCGGATTTGGGGTACGAGGCGCCCTGTAGAGAGCGAAATTTTGGCGCCCTACCCCTGCCGTGCTATATATAGATATCGTAATTAAGTGTCCATTAAGAGAGACTTTATTGTTTTTATGCATGTATATATATATACACACGCCCACATACAAATTTCATCCAAGACGTTTTTAAAATTAATTCCACCCTACCTGGTTTACCTGAAAATTCTGTCAGTTCGCCGCTCCCCCAAATGTCACTGAGTATTTGTGAAGGGACCTTAGAATCATTTTATGTTCCTTATTATAATTTATAATAATGATATTTTTATGAGTGAATTTGTTTTCCGGTGCTTAAGGTGGGGGAGAGATGATCAATGGAGTTCAGTTGCACATAGATTGCAGTTTAAAAAAATCGTCTCCTTTTAAAATTTTGCGCCTCTTAACATTTTGCGGCCCTGGATAGAGTTCAACCTACCCATTTATAATTTTTGGGCTTGAGAAAAGTTATGAGCATCACCTGGTTCGGATCTACAGATCGGTATTACAAACGACTATCGCAGAGCCATTCCGATAATTGCAGTTATGATAATGGCTACGTATTGGCCGGATTTATAGTAATTACTGACAAAGCAGCAACTAAAAAATACAAGAACATAGGTTAAGATGGCTTGGGCATATGGAGCGGAGAAATGAGGAATATGTGGGAAAGGTATTGGATAAGCTGGTGGTAATGGGTAAGAGGAAGAGGGGAAGACCACGGCTGAGATGGAAGGATAAAGTGACGGAAGATCTGGAAGAGTATGGATGGAGTAGAGAAGAGGCATTGGATAGAAGATTGTGGAAGAGAAGATTAAAGGACCATAACGCCGACCCCATATAACATGGGAAATGGCAAAGCGAAAGAAGAAGACTGACACAGCAGCGACTATTCACTGGTTGACTTCTGCAATGCAAATTTCCCCAAAATTTCTTCTTGAATTTTTAATTCTTAGAGTCTTCTCGATGTATGTTTAGTCCAATAATGACCAAGGTAGAACATCGTCCTAGCCATGATTTCAATTAAATAACATGTCTCATTATTTATTTCTTACTTTTAAACAGGTTATTCAGACTATATTTCTATTTATTTTTTACTCTCCCCCTTCTGATTACATTTGATTTCCTAGTAAAATATAAAGACTGGTTTATATTTATATGGTAAACAGTGTAACAACTGGCTTATAGTGACAAAGGCAACTATTATTCTAATATAAATGCTTGGAATAGTACTAGGCGCATTTCTGGTATTTGGGGTAGGATAATGGATTCGAAGGCAGTCTATTTACTAGCTTAGTCTATAATTTTTTACTATGCACGCCTCTAACGCACTCTAATCTACATAAAGGGGAAATGAGCCAGCTTTCGAACTAGTAGTGATCAAGAAGCATTACTTTTCTTCCACGTGCTAAATTGTTTTACTTACGAGATGAAAATAACACAATGTAAGCGCCTTCCATCCTGGTCGTGGGATAGTAAAGTAAACAGGTTAGTTTTTACGCTAGTGAATGCTCCAGTTCCCCTCCTAATGCAAGCAAGACTTAAGACTAGCCAAAATATTATTGCCAACAAAATTTAATCTTGTGTTCTAACTTGTTTTTATTGCCTTAACCAATTGTGTTTAAAACTACGAATTAACTTACCATTAGGGTTTTTTTTTTACTATTGTCTTTATTAGGACATATACGTCATTAGTAGAGCATATGCATCATTGGTAGGACATATATGCATAACGCGTTTGTATTAGTGATCACTATGGAGACACATGGAATTTATGCAAAATACATGTAGTGCAATTGTCCACATGCAACTCTTAACGTTCAACAATTAGGACAATGCGCGATATAGCCGCCTGCTCGAGAAAAAATATAAGCACGTATTGCTAAAACATTCGTATGACATTTAGGACAATACACGATGCTTATTTTTTTTTAGAAAGTATATTCCGATCTTTCCTTCCTTTCTTTTCCATGCTAGCCATAGAAATAGTATTGCCACTAAATTTTAATTTACACTAAATGATTGTCATTAAATGTTCTCAGAAGTGTTGACTATCAGGATTTGAATTCATTTAGAATGAAAACATCACTGTTTGGCAAAATTTGGTACATGAGGCAGAATATATGGGCCAAGAATCATGAAGGAAGACAGAAGGGGTGTTATCGAGACTCGTCAAGTCGTTTTTATGTCAGCTTTTTTCTTGGGTCCTCCTTCAGGCTACAATTCATGGTGTTGGTCCACTGTACTCTATTCGACTGTGTAATATTGTGCATCTTTCCAAAATAAATATTGATGGAATGATTGATTATTGTTGGCATCGTTGGCATCATGGAAATGCATGTGCATAACGCTATTATTTTTTGCCGTATGTGCCAGTTCGAAGTTATGAAAAAATTATTTTTAATTTTATAGGGTTACCCTTTACAGAACCATCACAATTGCCAAACTGGTCAACACATGAAGCCAGCGGCCATGTTTTGGGAGTTTTTTCATTGTATTATTTTTTTAATTACATTATCATTTTTCAATGCTTTTGCATTATTTGTAATGTTAAAACATTGGGTAAACAGTAAAAACTGAAAGAAAGACAGTGTCAATATTTAACAACAAACGCTTTCCAACTGAAGGTATACAGTAACAGCATATTTTAACTAAATTTCAAAATCGAGTTCGTTTCTAGTATAAAATATTTTAAATAAAAAAAATCTGTTTTTAATTGCATACGGAAGAAGAAAGATTTCGAAACAAGTATATATGGAAAAAGAATGGATATCATTGTCAAAAAATGAATTTATAATTATTAAATATGATAATCATTTTGAATATGTGGCTTAAATTCTTCATTATGAAAGAAAGTCGTTATTAACTTCATTTATATGACATAATGGTTATTTTTCATTTGCAAATGGCGATCTGCCTGTTATTATATTTAACTTTTAATAGTTAATAGTGTCTTTATGAATAGCGGATACATTTATTTTCAATTGTGGATAATAATAATTATTATTATATTCAATTTGTGAGTGATATTTAAATGATCGAGACTTTCTCCACATGCTTGTTAATCATTCATTATGGTATAAAGATTCAGTAATAACTCAGTTCAGGAATTTTGGCTCTCGTTTGCGAATTGATGAAATACATGTCTTAACTGTCCACTTCGAATTCATTTTGACAAACGTTCGGTTTGCTACAAACGGTAAATCTGTTGCATATAATTCTCACCTAGTAATTATTTTATCCAAAACTCATGTAAATGGCGTTAAATCATTGCAAATTAGTCGAAGTTTAACTATTTGAACTGTAATACTGAAGTTGGAGACCATAATTTTATAAGCTGCTCCAAATTAAAGATGACCTGCCATGTGCAGTAGTAGTCACTAACAAATGAAGCATCTTATCGTCGGCCATTTAACAGCAGGACAGTGAATCCTTTAGTAGCTAATAATGGCAATGTTTATATTAAAGGATTTGTGGAAACCACACACAATTTGATAAATCAGACATCAGCATGGCGCATTGTGCCCAGCAGGAGAACTGGAAAGCTAATTTGGATGTGGTAATCGATAAATTTCACAACTTGATCGCCGTCTATTCAATTTTAAAGTTGGCAGACAAGAGTCGCCCCTGCGTTGTAAAGGAAGCTACAGAGGGATGAATACGAAACAAAGTTTTTGCATAACGTTGTTCGGAGACTCATGCAAGTCTGAAAATACGTATACATGTAGGGGTCTACAAATACGTATACTTGTATAAGTCTGCAAATAAGTATACTTGTGAAGTCTGCGGATACATATATGTAGTTCGTTCGGGGGAAGATGGCCGATGGTACCGTTAGAAATAACGGGAGCTAACGTCACAAACTAGGTGCTAGGTCATTACAGTAAAGGGGAGGACGTCATTTTAGAACTGGTTTGCGGTGCAGACAAACGTTCGCTAAAATCTAGTTCTGAAATGAATTCCCCCACCACCTCTACTGTAATGAACTAGCCCGTTTGTGACGTCAGCTCCCGTGAATTCTAACGGTACCATCGGTCAACTTTCCGCGAACGAACTATACCCGTATAAGTATGCGAATATATATACTTATATACGTCTGCTAATACGTATATTTGTATGAATATGCGAATATATGTATTTGTGTGAATATGCAAATATGTATATTTGTATGAATATGCGAATATGTATATTTGCATGAATATGCGAATATGTATATTTGTATGAATATTCAAATATGTATATTTGTATGAATATGCGAATATGTATATTTGTACGAATATGCGAATATATGTATTTGTGTGAATATGCGAATATGTATATTTGTATGAATATGCGAATATGTATATTTGTATGAATATTCAAATACGTATATTTGTATGAATATGCAAATATGTATATTTGTACGAATATGCAAATGTGTATATTTGTACGAATATGCGAATATGTATATTTGTATGAATATGCGAATATGTATATTTGTATGGATATGCGAATGCGTATATTTGTATGAATAGGCGAATATGTATATTTGTATGAATATGCGAATATATGTATTTGTATGAATATGCAAATATGTGTATTTGTATGAATATGCGAATATGTATATTTGTATGAATATGCGAATATGTATATTTCTACGAATGTGCGAATATGTATCTTTGTATGAATATGCGAATATGTGTATTTGTATGAATATGCAAATATGTATGTTTGTATGAATATGCGAATATGTATATTTGTATGAATATGCGAATGCGTATGTTTGTATGAATATGCGAATGCGTATGTTTGTATGAATATGCGAAAACCTATACCCCCACTTGTATAAGTTTGCGAATACGTAAACATGAAATGTGTGATCTACCTTTGCTGTCCTTGTAACAAGAAAATTCAACCATCTCACAAATATGTATACTTGTATAAGTCTCAGAATACGTGTATTTCTATGGGTCTACGAATACGTGTATTTCTATTGGTCTACAAATACGTGTATTTCTATGGGTCTACGAATACGTGCAGTTTGAACTCAAAGAATGGGATGCGCAAAAAATTGTTTTACTTTCAAAATTCTTATTAATGGTCATCGAAGAAATAAAAAAAAAGGTGTTGCTGTAACCGCACAGCCGTATATAATTACCACAATTAAATACCTTTAAACTTGTTCTCAAATTGCATTTTTAAATCTGGAGATCTACGAGGGGAAGTCTTAAAATAAGTTCCCCCCCCCTCTATGCCTTGTCCATCCGCCGTACAGTCCTGATATCGCGCCCAGTGGCTTCCATCTGTTTCCGACTATGAAGAAAGCTCTCGGTGGAAGGCCGTCTGGAAGCAATGCTGAAGTCACATAAGACATCCAACACTTCTTCTGTATGCTGGACAGTCATATTTTCCAAGGGGACTTTTTTAAAGCTTATAAAGCGGTGTGACAATTGTCTCAACGTACTTGGTTCTCATCTAGAAAAATAAAATCACTCTTATATTTCTTGCGTCATTATACTCTGTCTTTCATACACATCTCTGTTCGTAGTCATCATGGGAAACTTATTTTCGGATTCCCGCTTGTATTAAGATATATGGGAAGATAAAGTAGTGTTTCTAAACCGCCGAGCAGCTGCCCGAACCAGGTCCTAGCATCAATTATACCGGGCCACAGAATATTCTCCAGGAAGTTTTCATTTTAGTTTTCTAAACATTTTTCTGAGTTAATATTTTATCGTGGAAATATTCTGAAGAGAGTAATAGTCGCGAATGAGTCGGAAAACTCAGATCTATAGCACCTAAACAACATCCGTGCAGAAATGACTTACCAAGTCATGTATATTTTAATTATGTGAGTATTCATGGATGATAGAGAAATTTCAGACGTCGAAAGCTTTTATCGTTAGAAAAAATGGATACCTCCCATCATGACCCATTATAAAAATTGCCTACCATAAGATTACGATGTTCGGTGCATAATCTGTTTTTAAAACTGAACGAATTAACGTATGTATTACAAATGCCAGTGACCAGTCAATAGGAAAGTGTATCAGCAATATGTGTAACCAGATACCCCTGACGCCCTTCCTGAAGGACGGAGAACATTTTTTGAAAAGAAGTAAACTACTTGAGTGACAGCAATCGTACGACGCTACTACTCGATTTCT
>QLNU02014802.1:46241404-46254780 GCA_006491805.2 Dysdera silvatica
TGAGGCAGGGAGATACCATTTCTCCAAAACTTTTTACTTCAGCTTTACAGATGATTTTTCAGCTGATAAATTGGAATAACAAGGGAATAAAAATAAATGGTGAATATTTAAATCATCTGCGGTTTGCTGATGACATTGTTATTTTTTCAACGAACCCATCAGAACTCCAAGACATGGTACAGGAGCTCTCAACTAGAAGTAAAGAAGTTGGACTCAAGATGAACCTACAAAAAACTAAGATCATGTTCAATAATTTCGTAGAGGAAACAAAAATACAAGTTGACAACATTGAGCTAGAAATTGCTGATTCATATATTTACCTTGGCCAGCTGATTTCAATGGATGGCAACATTATGAAAGAACTCAACAGACGTATTAAACTTGGCTGGAGTGCATTTGGAAGAAACAGTTTTATCCTGAAGGGGAAATTGCCTTTATGTCTAAAAAGAAAAGTCTTCAACCAGTGTGTATTGCCAGTCCTCTCTTATGGATCAGAGACATGGAGTCTAACAGTTGGAGCAATACGAAAGTTACAGACAACGCAAAGGAGCATGGAGAGGTGCATGCTTGGAATAACTAGGAGAGATCGAAAAAGAAACACTTGGGTGAGAGAGCAAACTAGAGTAGAGGACATCATTGTTAAAGTAAAAGGGCTGAAATGGCGATGGGCTGGGCATATTGCAAGAAGAACTGATCAACGATGGACAACAGAAATTCTGAACTGGATTCCAAGAGACCACCGAAGACCTAGAAAACGTCCTCAAACTAGATGGGTGGATGAAATAAGAAAACAGGTTGGGGTGACGTGGAAACGAATGGCCCAGGATAGACTTGTGTGGAAAGCATTTGGAGAGACCTTCATCCAGCAGTGGATAGATAATGGTTGAATATGATGATGATGATATATATTACATAAAAATTTTAGCAAGTTCTAATGAAATTTTCACTAGTAGGTTATCTCAAAATGATGATGGGGGGGGAAAAAAGAGACCAACGCCTCCGAGGAGACTGATGCCATGTTACCGTTGGTTTTAAGGAATTAAGGAGACTACTTAAACCTAATCTCCATTAAATTAGTTATTTTTTATTTGTTAAGTAATTTAAATTACATCATCATTATTATTATAATAATAATCACTCAACATTTAACGAAATTACTCAATTGCTATATTTTGTAGCCTGGAAAATTGTTCAAATATTATTCCGTTTTAAAATTTACACATCAAATAAATTTGAAATCGGTTTTAAATTTTACGACTATCATAATTAATGAGAGGGTGGGAGAGATTAATGTTCTTATTATGAAGAGCAGGGCCGGATTATCAATGAAAAGGCTAAATTCCTAGGACCTACCTTTTTGAAGAGGCGGTGCTGTTATATCCGAACGCCACTTTAAAATCATATTGATTTCATTAAATACAAATTAATTAATTAATTTCTCCGTTATAGCACACTTTAAGTATGTTAAATTTGAGATACTGCAAATTTTGGTATCTGTTAAGATATACAAATACAATGCAAATACTTTTATTTTTCATATTCACATATTATCCAG
Organism: Dysdera silvatica; assembly: GCA_006491805.2. NCBI lineage: Eukaryota > Metazoa > Arthropoda > Arachnida > Araneae > Dysderidae > Dysdera > Dysdera silvatica. The sequence continues at coordinate 46,242,960 of QLNU02014802.1, forward strand.
ATATATACAATTTTATATAGAATATTTTTCTTTTGCCATGTGACATGAAAGAGGCAGCTAGAAGTCTAAAAATTAAGTCGTTTTCCGCTAAAGGAATGAAGGTAATTCCAGAAATACAAATATACTGAGCCTTCTATAAAAAATAATAAAAAGAAAAAAATTATACATTTCATGGAATTCATTTCGAATACACCTAAAAAAATTATTTTTCAAATAATTAAATATGACTTTTAGAATATAGAAAAAATGTGAAGAAAAAGAAGCAGGAAAGTTTTGAGAGAATTATGTATACCAAAAAAAGCCAAAACCTGCTGTTTTGGCTTAGACGAAAACAAGAATTTTGTAACAAAATTAAAAACTCTCACGAATTTTCTATCTTTCATTATATCATTATGTAAAGTAGAAGCAAATTTAGAGAAAAAGTACCTAAATCTGTTACTTACTCACTGCTAAAATATTCTAGTAAAACGTAATCTGTTTGTATGTTAATTTATCTAGAAAAAATTTCACGAAGTTGGAACCCTGGAAAAAGTGGAAAGCGTGGAAAGAAAGGAAATGTTCATTAAAAAATGTTTTTTGAGTCTTTAATTTAAAAAAAAAATTTAAGACGCTTAAAACGAAGTCGTGTGTTTTTAGTATTTGCTTATATTAACCTTTGAAAAAAAAAACTCTTGGCACAGAAAGTATTCAAAAGGCTTATGATACCGTAAATATGACCCAAACACTTTTAAGTAATATTAGCTAATGGACGAAGATTTTAGCTACCATGTAGTCCTATTACTATAGAATTATTATTTTAAAATAAGACGTTCCTCACTTCACAATGCACTCACATCACTCACACACATCAGTCACATCAGTCACACACCTGGAATAAAATTCAAAGCACCAAGGAAGAAATTTACGTGTACGGGATTGAGCTCTGGTAAAAATAACAGATGCAATAGATCATCCAAGATTTCGAGTGCGTCAGCAACGATTCTTCATCAAGAAACTTTAACCCATTATAATTGTGTTATAGGCGAAAAAGTAAATCAATGACAACGTATTAACTTTGGCGTAACTAGACTCAAGCTCTATGGGGGAATTTACAGACCCTTACTACAATTCTCCATATATATATATAGCGTATTCATTTATAATTTTCGTTGTTCTAGGGGCACTAATGTTTTTTCAGATGGGGATAAGCTATTCCTGGTTTCCTAGTTACGCCTGTACCTACTAATGGTACAGAAAGTTCTAAAAGAATAATTTGTCTAAATTTCCAATAACATTGAAAATAGTTAAGCTTCAGATGGTTAATATTATTTAATATTTATTTAACTCAATAATATTTATTAACGGTTGCATCACGGATATTCATGCCAAAGTTGTAGTAATGTCAAAAAGTGTTGCCATTCTAATAGGACCGCAGTGACATACCACACTGCCGCTTCAGAAGTGTCACATATCAAAATTTCAGATTTCTTCTGAAAACTTCATAGAATAACGTCACATCTAGCCTCGAATAATTTCCGGAAAAAAGTAAGAAAAGCAGGTTTTTCACCATAGCTCATTCAATGGTATGTAATTTAAAAGTACTCAAAATACAAATCCACAAATTTTTGACTTGTGTCACTTCTGAAGAGTGGATGCGATATGATGACCGAAGCGACATCTAGTAATGAACAAATTCGATTAGCCCGCGAGCAGGCGCGCGGGATGTTTCACATCCCACAACTTACAATATGTTAAAAGAACAGTCCACCCTTGCTTCTGAAACTGGCCAAACTCTTTCCTGTTGCCTTCAAAGTCACAATCTTTTGGGGTAGGGTGACAAAGAGAAAATTCCACTTATTGTTCCCTGTAAAATTGGACGTTTTTAATGAAATAATGCTATATAATCAGATGGGGTGCAAAGCACCCCGCGCGCGTTCTCGCGGGTTAAGTATTCACAATCTACATGCTCACTCAATCAGTCAGTCAGTTAGTTAGTCAGTCCTGTTGTTGTTTGTTGTTTTATATACAGAGGTGTTTTAGAAAGGTTGTCCGATCGAGCGGAAGTGTATTTCCAGAAGAGGTATAACAAAGCCATAGTGATATAGCACCGATTCTACACTCCATGCGATGAAGTGTGGTGAACATAGAAGAGGAGTCCGATGCTAAATGCAGCGCCCAACATCGGAGAGAAAACGAAGACAGATTGAAGAACAGCGCACAAAGTCTGTGAGGAGGTGTGAGTAGTTAGTCAGCCCCAATATAGAACAACGCAGTTGCATGCGCTGTGATTGGAGGCTATGGTGCCAGCCGCTTTCTGAAGAAATAACGCGAAACCTTGAAGTTGCATAAAGGCAATTCTTTCCTGTACCGTGTCGCCAATTTAAGTTCAATTCCAATAATATCGTAGGGTATGTGCCATTTCTTTTGTCCACCGTAGTCCCGAGTTTTGTTCCCCCAGGGAATTCGTATTCTTCGGAAAACTGTAGTTCGAGGTTCAACACGACCTTAGTTTGAAATACAAACAAGCATAAACTGATCCCTCGGATGACAACGAGCGACACATGGTGGCAGATATAATATTCGGATATTGCAAACCTTTAGAACCCATATTTTTAGCGGCATGGCGTACCACGGCAACGTTCCTTACATGATTCCCAGTGAAAACATCTCCAACGTTAAAAATTTGCATCTGTGAACCCGACTTCATTATACGAGGAATTTTGGAATTCGTATATTTATATTTTTACAGCTCAAGGACAGCAATGTTCATGCTGCACCAAACCCTACAGTTTTTCGAAGCCAAAGGAATTAAACCCAGAACTACGGCGGGTAAGAATGGCAAACGTTTTGCGGTACCATGGGAAGTCGGACCCGGGTTAATGGCACAATACACGAATGCGTTACCCTGTGCCACCTTACTTGTAAAGTGATTTAGCTTTTTTTCCGAGGAAAGGGCTTCCTGTTAGGGCCTAGGAAACTAGCCCCTAGACTGCAGTCAACATTTAGTCGACAAAAGTTCTTCTTCTTCTCTCTGTCTCTTTCTTCCTTTCCTTTCCTTATACAATAATTTTTGCCACCCACGTATATTTAGCTCAAACTAGAGCTTTTTTGTTTTTGGAGAAAAAGAGGCGCCGTCCTCATCCTGGAGGACGGCGCCTCTTTTTCTTTTTCATCCCTTTTGACAGAATGACTCTCGTAAATAAACGTACAACAGCTGACTGCGGTACATAAAAAATATTACAGCATATGTAGGGAATAATTATGGAATAATATACTACGTCTCAGAAAAATTTATGGAATCAACTTTAGGCTTGCGAACCAAACCTGGCAATAGCACATTCATGAATATGCAAGAAAGTTTGACGATGAAATGAAATTGTCGCTGTCACGGGTTAGCAGTGTTATGCTGTTTTTATAATAAGAACATTGTGCCTAGCAGAGAATTATCAATAGAAGCGACGAAAACAGAGTTGTTAGATGCGCTAAAGGAAGGATGACAACAAGAAACTTGGCAAAAGGTATTCACTGGATGTTCGTAGTTGATGGTCTTAAAAATTTGGTGCAAGGATCAACAAAATTGGATGGTTATAAAAGGTTACATACCAGTCATCCAAGGAATATTTCAAAACGTGAGGAAAAAATATGAACAAAATATTCCTTCAAAACTGAAAATATACAGCAGACAAAAAACAAAGACAAAGTGGGCGAGAGCAAAAATTCATATCTGTGACAGAATGGTTCAAAACTATTTAAAGAAAATGAGATTTTAGTACAGGGAAACAAAAAATGTATCTGCGCGGATCCGATAACCATCCTAAAAACAAAAGATGTTTTGAAATTTGGCCAAAGAAAAGCGATCATGTTCGGTAAATAATTGATTGAAAATTTATAATCGGTGATGAAAAAAACGCGGATTTGTTCATTAATGATGAAGATGAAGTTGAAGCATCATCTCCATGACCATCACATTTGCATTTTTGAAAACATTTTTCAACATGCGTGCGTGTGTGTGTTTTCCGGAATTATTTTATCATTTAAGTTCAGTAATTTCCATGTACTTCTCTATAGATTATATCGTGCTCGGTGCAGCAGTAACGGATTTGCATGGCGGCGCAATTGTACCGGGTCCACATAGCATCCCATTGATCAAGGTTCTACTACCAGCGATGGAAAAAAAATGGTTTTCGACCAACTGCTCACTGAAATCCATATGTTGGTACCCTAAGACTTAAAGAGTTCATATTCTTGAAGAAAATGGAGTTTCATTGCCATGAGTGAATCGTGCTGTGCGTGTGTGTATTATCTAATTCTAGAAGTGACCATGAGGTGGCGTAGTAAGAACACATTCATCTACTGTGCTGTTAACCTTAATTCGGCACCCAGTAGTATCCTTAAACCCTTGCCATGTTTCGGTTCAACAATAGCCCAGGTTTAGATTCTCATGGCTCCAGAGATTCAAAAGACTGAAGTCTTGACGCTGTATGACCTTCATTGACCTTGCGCCATAAAAACACCAACAAACACTTGCCCAAGCAAGCATTTTTCACATACGATTTTAGAATGCACGGTTTTCAAAGCGCTTGTGGAAGAATGGATATTCATACCACGAAAGCCCAAAGGAGAGCCTTTATTTGTTTCATTTTCAGAAGAACCACCCCCAGCAATTTATTCTTGTCAGAACTTGATGATAAAAGGGTGCTTCGCAATTAACCAAGTATGTATATCTCTGCGAAGTCTCTTGTTCAATTACTTCAAAAGAGAATTATGTCCCTATTATTTAACAAACACACGTTTACAAACGTGTGCTGAATGTGTGATGGATCCTTCTTTGGATCCATATTTGCTGCAGCCTTTACAGAATTTAAAGTATTTGCATGAAGTTTTCATTTGTTTTCTAAAAAAATAAATAGCTGCGAAAGATTCTGGGGAATTCAGACGAAGGAGTCGATGCTGCCAAAAAACTAAACTGAAAATAGCCAATAACCTATTACAAAATTCGCTCCACTGTCCGAAAGTTTTATAATTGGATATTTGGGATAAATTAATCTTCTTCTAGACCTGAATTATCACAAGAAATTGGTTTTCTGTGTGGAAACTTCGAAAATGTTACTTATAATCCTACGTTATTTTCCGTTCTTAAAACAAAGTTGTGTCAAACATCAAAAAACTTGAATTTTCTTCTCGGAAAAAACTCGAACGTAATCTTCAAAGACCGAAAGATCCTTTCATGGTATAAGAACTTGATGAACGCATAAATGTGAAAATACAGATAAAGAAGGTATGTGTTATGGATGGCACCATCAAGTGCGGATTTGCCATTTTTCCGCCAGTAGGATCTGACATATTTTGCAGCCTGATCTTACCAAACATAGCTACAGATATTACAGAGATTTTGGTATTTTTATTAAATTTTCACTTTGATGGTGCTAGCCATTATTTCAAATTCGCCTTTTCGCAGATATTCGCGAATTTGTTGACTTTTGAGCCTCTCTCGAGGCGGCGTCCATGGCAGCTCACCCTTTGCCAATGCCTCGTTACGCCTCTGAATATAACAATTCGAATTTGCACTTTGGACCCTGCTTTTGCGCTTCTTCTCGATGGTTAAAAATTGTCCACCGTAATCTTCAGCTTTCTTAGCTTATTGGTAAATCCGCCACTGGGGGCCATAACACGTAAATAAAGAATCCTATAAAGATGCTTGTACTCCCTTTGCTCTGATGTCGTCTCTGGGAAACCCGTTAAATTCCGTAGTGTGAGGCTGCACTTGCACAGGTATTAGCATAGGAAAAGGGGGAGTTCAAAGGACGCAAACCCTTTCTGTTGAATATCAAGTCACATCATCCTCTTTAGCGCTGAATTGCGTGATTTTTTTTAAAGACTTCATCTGAACTCATTATTCTTAAAGTGCTACGTTCGTATTTGTAAACTCGTTCTTGAGCTACAATTGTTTCAAATAGTTTATACATCCCTGATGATTTGACCGCAGAAAAAAATCGTTGACATTTTTTAGTCTAATTCCTTAACTTTTGTATGATTTATACACTCCGCTCTTATTTTGAATCATAACAGACAGAGGAAGAAAAAAAAGCTTACCACGCCCTCAAACTGGATTTGAACCATTGATTTCTGGGTTATTCCCAAAGTTGGTTGACCGCCAGAATACTGACTACAGCCATGCACTGCTCTTTTTTTCGTATGTGCATGTTAACCAAAGAGATGTTATGCAACCAGCACATACCCCTTACCTAACTACCTACTTATCTACCTACCTACCTATATATTTATCTATCTGTCTATTTCCTTTTTGATGCGTTTAGCTTAATTTTTAATAATTGCTTTTTCATTATTTTACATGCCTTTTTCCATAATCGTGATTGCACCTGTAATGGTAAAGAAAATGTCAAGCTAAATGCTTGATCAAATCCTATGCCATGTATTAAATGATTTCGGGTCTGTTTCAATGAGATTTATACTAACCCACTACGCACGGAAATTGTCCTCGACGTGAGAGGGCCGCGGGGGGGATATAAAAAATTGCCGACGAAGACTATTGATATAGATGTGTTCCATTTTAATTAAAATTTACTTAGACTCTTTTATCTAGAGATGTGGGGACTACCAATCCTGTCTCAGATATTGTAATGAGCAACCACGTGGCACATGAGCGACGTAACCAATTCTTGTTGACTACTCTGCAGCACACCTCATAATTGTGCGTAGCCATTAGAAATGACCTATTGCTTATATACATAATAATGACTTAAGTTTTCATCTCTGAAATTCACGGATCACTCTTCCGTAAATTGACATATACTGACTACGTAATTGACATATACTGACTACATAATTGACATATACTGACTACATAATTGACATATACTGACTACATAATTTACACATACTCACGTAATTTACATATACTGACTACGATATAATTGAATTAACGTGGGTGAAATTTTGTATATTTTAGCTCTCTAGAAATCTGATAAAATACCAGCAAAATGCAAGCGCATGGAATTTTATAAAAAAAATATTTAGCAGATTGTAAAGTCTCCCATCCATTTGAGGAAAATGTTGTCGATATTACTTCTGAAATATCAAAAACTGAAAACAAAAAACCTTGTGTGTGAATTACAATGCGATGAAAGCAAAAAAAAAATTTTTTTTTTTCTATTCTCAATTTCCAATTATAGATCCAAAATTAAATTTATTTTCGTTCTCATTGCCAGGTTAATGCAATAAATATTGAAGACCATTGGATAAATAAACTTAAAAACGCGAACTATTTTAAAAAAGAAAATTTATGTTTATTTTCTTTTCCCCTAATTTGATCATTTATTTCATAGGAAAAGAAGCGGGAATTCTATCGAACTCCAATTTCCGATTTTGCGAAACTTTCACAAAAAAGAAAAATTTTACGAAAAACAAATACTTAATTATATTTTAGTATTTAAACCTTGCATCAATTTATTGTACGTTCAATTGATGCAAAAAAAATTTGAGTCTGGAAATTTTCGTGTGCATTTCTCTCAAAATATTTTCCATTTGCCTTCGTCCATAAAATCTTGCATACATTCATCTAATCATTTTTTGTTTATGTTTCCACAGCGCAAGAATAGCAAAGGCCATACTGCGCTGAGTTCTACAGTTTTGCGAGGAATCCGAGCCTCGGTCCCCAAAGGGTAGGCCTACCAAACTCAAACTCACGCCTTCCACTTTGGAGTGCGCATCCGGATTAGGCGTACCACAGCCGACTGCACTACAATTATGTCATCATAGATCAGTGAATCAGTTTCCGGGAAAGTGAGGGGGGAGTCTTCAAGCCTGCACTGGACATCAAAACACATTATTTTCCCACATTACCTCACATAATCTTCTTTAAACTTCCGTCAGGTGCAGCAGATCAGATTGACATGCGTTGAACATTTCTATCTCATTTGCTACTGGGAGATCTCAGAACCATATACTCTACAATACCTTGCTATCTTCTCACTGTTTATGCGGAAACAGCGTTTAGGGTTCCGATGGCAAAATAATATTTTTATTTTATTATTATATAAAGTTCCCAAAGTAGTCAATCGGTAGATATCAATTTGATATACCGCTCCTGCTCTCGTTACGAAAATTACAGAGTCTGATGGAAAGTTCAAACCACTTGAGACACCACCACTCCTCCGTAATTCCACTTGAACCCCCCATAATTTTTTAATTGCTGCGCTACTGCTGTGAACCTATATTATCAAAAGGATCCGAACCTCGTGTGGCCTAGGCTGGGGCGCCCATAAGAGTACTTCTAAGGGAGGCTGAGAAAAATTAACGAGTACTTTTAGGGGGGAGTGTGCTGAGAAAAATTATTACCTCTTTCTCAAAGCTGTCGAGAATTTTAGTGAATGTACAAGATACCAAAACGCTACAAAAATAATTGATACTGCTTGACAATTAGTAATGAGCTAAAAAGTACCTTATTTTAAAATGTGACTGTAAAACTTTTGAAAGTAAATGCATTTCAGGTTCGAACAAATCAAGTCAGCGGCTAGGGGGGCTCAATTATCAGCATACGCAGGCATAGGAACCGACTTAAGTCTTCTTTTACCATTTTAATCTACTTAGCAATGATCTTGGATGAATGACAACTTTAGCAGACGATTTGCACGAAAGTTGCAACGACTCTGTTTACGTTCACACTAAAATACATTAAAAAATCTCTTATTTACATTTACTATGAAAGAAACATTTGGTAAGACTCATCATTGCTCATTTCTTAAACTGCTAAAAACCGTTAAATTACTGCATTTGGATGATGTAATGCAATGATCTGATTCGCATTTCACTCTCTAATTCGTCCCCTTTGTCGGAGAATGAAAAATTATTACCACACAGCCATTAGCTGACGCGCTTGCGATCCCTCGAGAATAGTTAAATATTTCTAACTGGGTAAACTCGCCGACGTTAGAAGCCCTCTCAACGAAAGCAATGACGTCCACACAAATTTAAATTTCTGTGAGCATGTATAGCGGTTGTAAAAGCACTGCTCCCACTGAGACTGGGAATATGTAAACCACATCAGAAAGCCACTTGCATCTGTTTCCTCATTAACTCATTTGCAACAATCAAATAACCCGAGCGTAAATGAGAATGTCGCTGCTGTTTCCAAATTGTATTTTTGTAGTTGAATCGTTAGTTAGAAATTTATACGACCGAAGGAAATGCGCATATAGAGGGTGATAAAGAGAAGGCAATCAACATCAGTTGAAACTATTTTACAAAAGAGTATGTCTAGCCAATTTTCTCTAAACCATTCAAAGTTTAACTTTTATGGAAACTAACTTCCAAAGCTACTTTTTATTGTAAAATCCATGAATCGCAGTCGTCGAAAAGATTAGTTTCTTTTACCAATAAAGGACACAAAAAGCAAGTAAATGAAGCGCTAAAAATTGAAATTTAGGTATTGATAAATATTGTGTCTATTTTGAAGATTATTGATAAATTTGTGGAGCGTAAATTTTACGCGTATCTTGGAGCATTTCGACACGTTTCACGGCGTTACTGTCCTCCGTCAGGAATCAACTAGCAGGGTTTCAAGTGAAGAAAGGGTGTTGCCATTTCATGATACGCGTGGTCATTAGGAAGCAGCGCCCTCTATTAGAGGAAAATATTTATAAAAGAGAAATGAAGGGATAATTAAAAACAAAAGAGGAACCGTACTCAGTAACCCAAGTTACCAGAACCTACTGCGCGTTACTGAAGCTGTAAGTAGATTTATGACGCTTGATATCTACTCTGGTCGATACCTGAGGAAGAACAATGATTTCTTCTCGAAACGCATCGACACTCTCTATGTACGTTTCCGACGTGACTACTAACCTTCAGTATGTTCTACATAACCATAAATGTTCCTCTAATATAGTGTTATTGTTTAATTTACATTATGTGTTAGATATTAAATGTGCCTTTTTAAGGTAAACGTGCGCATGCCCAGTATATTTTAGGTCCGTTGCATCGATTTTTGTTTATATGTCTATTATTGAGAAGGGTGCATGTACAACCTAGGAACATTTTTTTTAAAATCGTTATCACGTTTTATATCAAGTTTTTTAAAATTGTTATTAATTGTGAATTTGATGAATGTGATAACAATTATCACTTTCGTAAAATTCACTCTTTTCTCTGTAGTAGCTGGTTGTTATTGGCATAGTGATACCAGCGCCGATGTTATGACGTGATTTATATAAATACATATGCTGCAACGTGCATTTCGATCAATTTAATACCAGTCTCTTTGCAATTTGGTTTAAATAGTAGTCTATGTACTACACCATTCTGCGAAATAACTGGCAACAATATATATACGTTCGTAAAGAGATTATATATTGTCCTTCGTAGCTCAGTGGGTAGAGCCTCCGCCCGGCAAGTGGAAGGTCGTGGGTTCAGGTCCCACCGAAGGCAGAAATATTTATTTTCTTTCGAACGTTTCACCATCTAATCACGCCATACCATCGGCGTTGGTATCACTACGCCAATAAACGTTGATTGATATTGTTGTTTAACTAACTCAAATTTAGTTCAAAAGATCCAACATTTCAGGTAACAGTTTCGTTCTCCCTTTAATCCTTAATCTCTTTCCAAGACAGCCTTAGTTAATTAAAACATATGATGTAATCTGTCCCGAAAACTCTTAGTTTTTGAATGTGATGTCAAAATCTCTCTAGTACGCTGAGGCAAGTTTCCATTTTTTTTTTTTTTCGCTTCGTGTGCCCATCATAATGAGAACAGAACTTTCTCTTTCTTCAGAATCTTTTCACTTCAGTTTACAAATATTTATATTTTTTCATTTGTAAGGACTTATTCATACGTGTTATTTCTTCTAATACACTGATGTAGTTTACAACACAAAAAGTGTTGAACAACACACTTTTCGTCTGGAGTTATTGGTTTACATCTAGCTCTCTCTCTCTCTCTCTCTCTCTTTATCTATCTACCGATCTCTCTCGACTTGAAAACTGTCCATATACCTTCTTAAAATAGGTGATGTGCCCAGCAAGAAAATCCTTTGCCGATCTTCTGTAATGATATCCGATATATCCAATTCCTCCAAGCATGTCTTCAAGTTTCTTGCAAGCTCTCCAAGTGCATAGACCATTGAAGAAAATAATGTAATATATTTTTGCCGCTATATGTTTTGTCCAATTGCTAAGCTACATTATTTTTTTAATTATTACTATCATAATTGTTGTTGTATTACCTCTATTAGTGTTATTGTTGTATATGTGTTGTGCCAAAGCATTAATATTTTGGTAATGATATTCAGAAAATTTTGACTTTAATTTAATATTCCTCTGGGTCGTACATTTATCAATTTCTCGTCATTAACAGAGCTAATGTTACTTCGCTTAACCGGGTAATTACCCTGATGTATGACGATGTACGCTAATAAAGACTGGCTTCTTTACCTAGCATAATTATTAACTATCCCATTAAGTTACTCATCGTGAGCGAAATGGTTAATGATGACATCATCAGCATCATAGTTATTTCAGGCGTACATTTTGCCACATGCGCTAAACCGTTTTAGCATATTTGCAACTAAAGTGGTTCGATTTTCAGAAATTTAATTATTAAATGCATTTTTCCAATACGTCCTTGCTTTTCGCTAATGAGTCTCTTCTTTTTCTTTTCACTTAATCATTCAATTTTTTTGAATATTGAATATTAAACCTTTTTATTATTTTATGAAACTCAACCTTTCGTCATTCACTCATTCTTTCGTACTTTTTTTAATTATATTTTATCTGTTCGTTCGTCTGTCTGTCCACCTATCCGTAATGAATGTTCTTTTAGGATT
>QLNU02014802.1:46270263-46285643 GCA_006491805.2 Dysdera silvatica
ATAAATCGAGCGTTACTTTGGTTATGCTTTTCCTTGGGAGAGGCAGGGAAGTGCGGATTGGGATGCAGATTGGGTGCGGATTGGTGCAGGTTGGGATCAGCACGAAGGTGGCTAGATGGGACTTAATATTATTTGGCAACCTTAATTTTGGGCAATATATTTTTTAATGGGAAAAGAATTCCCCCCCGGTGGTCCGTGATAAATAAAGGAATGCTTAAAGTGGTAAATGACCAAAGTTTGCGAAATAATGAACCGTGAGGTTTCCTCACACGTTTAAAATAAACGAAGCCGCTATGAATAAGAAATATCACTTACCGGGTTCCGATAGTGAAGACCGGCTTCACTTTCTGCTTTGGCGAGTAATTTATTCAAGAGACTCATGTCCACAAGGTATCCGAGATCGATTATGCGGGGATTATTCTGTGCTGCAAAACCACATTCAAAATAATCGTGTTACCACGATGGTTAGTGACCTCTGAGTACCGGCGCCCCCGTCCGTTGCCTCGTGCCCGTCTCAATACAAAGCCAAATTATTTCGCCAAAAAACAAAAAACAAAAGGGGAAAACAAAACTTTTTTAGAGCAAAAGGGATCGCGCCTTGCCAAAACCGAGTAGGCGACACGTTGTGGCAAAATGCCTCGTGTCGTCAAGTTCCCCACCGCGTCCCTTATCCTTCGAATGCCAACAACACATACGTCTGAATGTGTTCCCGAAGCGTGGAGAGAGAGAGATAGAGAAAGAACTCTGACAATTTAGAATTTTCAGGGCAGGTCCAGACTACAAGAGTTAATGAACTCTTATTTTGTCGTTCTATAACGTCTAAATTGTGAAGCGATACACCATGGGTCGAAATTCTTTCAGAAGTCTTCAATCGAGAACTGACTGTGGCAGCTGTGGCAAAGTGGGGAAAAGCTGTCAGATTCCAACCCGTTTTTCTTTGTTTTCATAGCAATTTTGAAGATGATATAGTGTCAGTGAATCAGACGTGTATGCGTTTGAGGGAGGGGGGGAGATTCGATTTTATTTCTATTGGAAGTTCAGTAAATTTTATCAATAGCTTAAAGTATTATGTTTCATTAATAATTGTTTAGAAGCCTTGGATATTTTGCAGATTGATATGTAAGGCAGTTTACACAGAGATAGCTTAAGAGAACGATTTTTTTCGTGGGGCCTTTTTTCCTCGACCCTTTTTTTCCGTTGCCCTTTTTTCCGCGGTCCTTTTGTCAGTGATTCATCAGCTCAGGATTCACCCTGTCTTTTGTTGCAGTCTTTTCAAATGAGGCCATGATGAAACACAAACTTTAAGTTCTTTACATCATCAAATTAATAAATATGCAGCTAAAATTATAAGCGCAACAAGTCTGTAAAAATGATGTATATAACACTATACCCATCTGAAGGAGAGCCATGCAACAAGCTATAGCTTTCTGCTCTCCTACATTTATAACCTAATCACCAGTTAACATCAATAACCTAAATGTCAAGAATATCTAAGTAACAAATATTATCATAAACTAGAATATGTATCACCAAAATTGTAATTAGAGCGAAAAAAATTTATTTTTTGTATACGTGCATTCTATATCCAAGGCCGGAGCCAAAGGGGGCGAATCGGCTTGAGCGACAGAGTTTTAGGGGCGGCAAAATAGGATTATTATAAAGATAAAGTTAGTTACAGGGGGGCAAAACAGGTGTCCATCCTGAGCGGCATAATATATATAGCGCCATTCCTTTATCCTTCGCCAACCTCAATTAGCAGATAGATACATAGATTGGTGAATGAGTAGGTAAACGCTCCCATGCTTTTAATTAAACAGTTATAATAATTTATAATAATAATAATAATAATCCTTTATTCACTTTTTTATTCATTTTTTTTATTATATTTATTATTCACTTTTGTACAGTAGTTGAGAAAATACACGAGCACACAAAAAAAGGTCCCAAGAAAACATCTACGATGAATATAACATGCTCGAGGACTTCAGACTGATTAAAAATAACAAATCACACAAGCAGCCTCTAAGCTTTTTTCACATACTTCAACACCCCATACTCTTTTCCAATGATAATGTATAGGTTATGCCCTTCTTATGTTAGTTGTTTTTATAATTGGACGTTATTAATCAATTAATTATTATTTAGTTAATTCGACTTTATTATCATAATGTCATAAATGTAGAAGTTCGAATACGTAATAGTAAGAATGGAAATAGCTCGATAGGAAGAAGTCATATTTAGAAGAGTCAAATATTGAAGTTTGGATAACTCCTTGGACACGACCTCTCCTGTCCAGTGAGGGCTCAGCGGTAATTATAGACTTAACTTTAAAACCTGTAAAAACATGTATAATTAAAAAATATTTCATATAACTTTAATATTGCCTATATAAATTTAATACGCGTGTATAGATGTGCTCGTCATGATGGGCATTGGCTTTAAAAAAAAATAAAGTTTCCTTTAGGTGGCAGTATTACAAAGCGGTTATGAGCTGGAGAATTAATGCCACAGTTTCAAAATTAAGGATATTGATATTCGTACATACATGGGCGGATTTACCATTTTGCCGCCCCTAGGCTATTTTTGCCGCCCCTTTCTACCCGCCCGCTCCCAAATCAGTAGTAGGAACATAAAAATCGTTACATTCAATATACGCCAAAAACTTGTAATGTATATAATTATGTTGAAAAACAAACTCATAAATTGAAACATAAACATTAAAAAATATTAACTTATATTGAAGTATTATTCCTTTTTGGTATATAATAAATCAAATTCAATTTTATTGAAATAAATTTTAATTTTAACAAAAAATAAAAGCCTATCGAACATTGGTATTTAAATGGAAAGCATGACGTCTAGCTTTCTTCTCGGCAAAACATCTGATTATATCATCGTATGGTATTGATTTTGTTATATCAGACTCAATACACAAAATTTTGCCGCCCTAGTCTATAGCCTAGTATAACCTATTGGAAAATTCGTCACTGCGTATATACTTAAAAATTAAACCAATCAGATTATCTCTTGAATATGGCATCGTTTTTATATTTAGTGACATAACTTTATAGACAGATCCCGAAGGAGGGAGGCAGTTCACGCAGATATTTCGACACAAATGACAGACGAGTTTTTGCATCTTACTTAAGGTTGCATTATTCCATATTTTTCACAGCAAAAACTTTATTTATCGAAGAGTCTTTATGGAAGAAAAAAAAAAGCTTTAAAACCAAACACGACACACTTTACCCTTTCCTGAAAAATAAATTAAAGGTGACACTGGGCCATAGTCCTTTAATTTAATGTTTTACAAAGGTTTTAGTGACAGAAGCGAGCAGCACATTTCGGCAAAGATGAGGAAAAAGTTATAGAAAAATTCACTTGTTTTATAGAATAAAACCATTGAAGATTCGAATTAAATTTGGAAAGTTCGCACGCGCGTATCCATATCAGAATCTTATTTATTTAATTTACATGAATTTTTAATTTTATACAGTTTTTATAATAGATATGAATCTTAAAATCTTTCTAGAGGTTTGGACTACCGATCTTTAACTTTACTTACACTAAGATTGTCTTTATCTTTAGTAGGAAAGGGATCTTAAAATGAAAAATTGAGATAAAACACAGCATTAATTGATGTTAAATTGCTCGTAAAGAAACCATTTCCTCCTTTACGAGTATATATAAGTCCTTATATGGACAAGTTCGCCATTGGTATGGCGTATATTATTATTATGGTATTATAAAGAAAAGAGTGATTTTTCTGGCTCCGGCGGGACCCGAATCCACGACCTCCTAATTGCCGGTCAGATGCTCTACTTATTAAGTTTAGTAGCTGCACTCGCGGCACGAGTGCTATTTAGTGGCACAAGGGGATTTGCTGAGTGGCACGCAGTATAATGATGTAACTAAAGATACTTGCGTTTACATCCAAATCCGAAATAGGCCTAATTAATTAGACGAAAGGATGATTTGAATGGCATGCCGATGGTATAGAAGTCTAAAGGTGGTACATGTCAAAGCAACGTTAACTATCATTAATTTAGTCTATATATTTACCTATGTAAATATTTAGCTTATATAATTACATATATCTATGGATATTAATTGATTATTATAATATAAAATAAATCTTATGTATGTGATAAATTTAAAAAAATTAAAATGTATAGGTGATTTGCTGTTTAGTGTTCACTTTTTTTAACTGGGACAAAATTTCTTCGCTTTGATCGTGCGCCAAACGAGAAAGCTTTATTTCATAAATCCAATATCCCCAATTACGCAGTCATTGGGGGTAGGGACCTACACTTCTCAGAGGTATCCGAAACTTTTTGTGGTGAAGGAAAATAAATTATTAACTGCCGACCAATAGAAAAAAGCTGGCAAAGGCTAATTATTGTTGGGAACCAAACCCAGATATTTCGCATGGTATAGACCAGCGGTTCGCGACTTTTTGCGTCATGGAGCATTTTTCAAGAGAAAAATTTTTCGCAGAGCATTATCGCCGCCCTTATGTTAAAGATACTCATGTACATTTTTGGCTGTTTTTTCCTAACTATATTTTTCAAGTTGTTAGTCCATATTTGATTGTATAATAGTAAAAACATGAATTTGTTTTTGAAATTTAAATTGCTTAAATTTGAATTTAAAGTTAGTCTTCACAATTAAAGTCATTAACAATTGAACTCCAAATATCGTTTTCTGAAAACAACAATTATTATTATTAATTATATATTTTCTTATATACTTTTTTTTTACTTTTTTTTTATCATAAGGGCAACAGTACTTTCATTAACATAGGGTCTAAAACTAACGTCAGCAGTATTAACGATAGAAGGCATTTTTAAGCATTTGGTGATGTAAATGTCAAATTTTATTTTATTCGAAATATCATATTTGTCACAAATTTCAGATACACGAGGAATATTATACATATACAATATAATACACGAGGAACTCACAAATTTCAGATACACTTACTTAACTACGTAAACGAAAAATAGTAATAAAAAATATAAAGTAAGACAAAACATTTTAGAACAAATTCAAGGCAGATATTTTCAATTCATGATGTGTAACCCATATAGATTTTAAACTTCGGTTATTTATGCGATCTGATTATTCTTATTTCTTGGAATTTTGAGCACAATCTGCGCAATAGAAACTCTTTCAGATAACCATATTTTCGTACTAACATTGGTGACAACAACTTTAATTTTACGGGACCTAAAACTTAAAATTTAGATTCCTGATGACATTATTTCATTGTCTTTTTTCCATATTTAGGAATCGGATACCTGACTTTATTCTTTCCGCTGATTACCTGTCTGTTCTATGATTACGTTTGTCCTATCTTTTATATAATTTTAAGGTCAGTATTTTTTTTGGGTGTATTAAACTCGTCAGGCCAGTTTCTGGTCTTTTTCTAATGTTTCTTGTGTCGGCAGATAATTGTTAATGACGGTTATGTCCAAATTGTTCATAATTTAATTTTTCTCATTGCTCGAGTTACATATTTAATGTCATTGCATTGTGTAATATCTTATCGATGTAAACTAAAATACTGTATTGTATAGATATGCTATATAAAATCGTATAGCCATCTGAAGACGTACAATGTTGCCAATCTAGCGAATTTTACCTTCTTTTGGCTGTAAAATTTTCGATTCAGCGACTAGTGGGAACGTTTTATGAATCTGGCATTTTTCAACCTTCAGCAGTAAATCTAGCGATTTTTTGTAATTTTTGAGCACTGGAGCATGCGGAGTATTTGGGAAGGTTTCGTGGAGCACCAAATGCTCCGCAGAGCATAGGTTGAGAACGGCTGGCATAGATGAAAGTGTTACCACTATCCAGTATGACCTTCCTTTAAAAGGTTCAAATCCCCTATTTTTTCCTTCGAATTTCGATCTCCAAATTCGATAGAAATATTTTAGACGATTATTCTTAAGTAGGGATGGGACATGAGAATGAGGTTTCGTTCCGGAATCGATCAATTAACTGAAATTGATCAACTGAACCAGGCGTTAAAGGAAAAATTAACGTCGGATCGAAATGTGTTTTTATAAATTTACCGTCAGACAGCTAATTATGGAAACTTTAGTACATTGATGAAAATAAATTATATTTAGAATTTTGAAGATATTTTTTCGTTCCTCATCTTTTTCTTTCCTGTCAATTTCCACATTCTTGAATCGTCAGAGGCGTGAGCTGATCACTAAGAACAGGGGTTAAGCCGTAATAAATTCAGAAAATTCTGTAGGCTTTTAAAAAATGAAGTTTTTATACAAGGCCCAAATTAATTTTGATTATAATTTTGTTTACTGCCACACCTGGTAGTTATTGCTCCGATTTCGCTACTTTTATAGCATAATGTATGCTTTTATCGTTATTTTAACATGCTTATTACGTAACGAACGGTGATTAATTGCTCACGAAAGCGCTTTATTTATGATGCCTTTCAACAACCTTTCAATATTAATATTGTTTATTTATGAGTTATTAGCGAGTTTTTTTTACGTTCGTTCATTAAAAATAACATTTTTGAGGAAATAGAAATATGCATAATTAAAAATATAAACAAAACATTTACAATATGGAATAAACGTTGCTTATTATTGCACTCAGCATAAAAATAAATAAATTGACGGTCGTATCTACGTTGATTACTTGTTCATTGGCATTTACAGTAAGAAGAGAAAAGATATTTACTTGACGACAACCATAAGCGAAATCTGGCAGGGGCAAAGGGGCACATGCCCCCAGTATTTTTTTTTTTGAACAGAGCCAAAATCGTATTTTTTCCATCCAGTTTTTTTGTTTTCGCTTTTGTTGTCCCATCTTCCCCCAGTTTACGCTATATTTAACCCTCAAGTTACGCCTATGACAACAACGTATTGTACGTAACAGACAGACGGACGGACAGACATTGATTTATTCAAAAATCACAAGTAAAATTTTAAGTTAATATTTTTTCTACATTCAAATTATTTCCGAAAAGTAGACAGCAATTCCAAACTAATGGGGGACCTCAAATGGCTGAAGTGCCTTTAAAGAAGATTTTGTGATACAGCCTTTGAGAAAATAATGTGTTTTCGTATCCCATGGGGGGCTTGAGCTCCCGAGACCCTCCCTTTAATACGCTACTGTTCGGATATGTTATTGCTTATTGTTGTTATGTGTTATTGGGTATCGTTGTTGTGTGTCACTGTTTATCGTCGTTATAGGCTATTGCGGTTTTACTATCAGAGTTCAAGGCACAACATGGAGATTAGAAGATAATGAGTGTGTGTGCATTTTTTTTAGTAATTTCGTAAATTACAGGTGTCTTTTGAATAAATTACAAAGTAGAAAGGGAAGAAATTTACACACGGAAGGTTCAACATCGATAAAATAAAAATTATGAAATAAGAATAATATAAAATATCATTGAGAAAATAGAAATTATATTTTATAGATCTAACAGTCGATGATAGTTCTCCCAAATTAAATATTAGTAAATTACTATCTCAAAATTTTTAGATTTATTTTGGATGAACGTAGATATTTCTAATATTCCAAAAATATTATCAGATGCATATTTCAATTGCTTTTCTAATCACGAACTCCTTTTAATTCTGATTATTTTTTTTTCCGTTCATTGGTTTATGTCATTTTAATTGGCACCATTAGGTGGGGTGTCAGAGGGGCTTCCCCTAGGAAAATTTTGTCCTCCCTTGAAAATTGAAAGGTACTATCGAATGCCATATTGAGAGCATTGGGCTGGAGGCAATTGCCCTCTCTAGAATTGCACATCCCTCTATGGAACTTGGTAGCTACCTAAGTTAACGTTAATTTTTTTTGTCTTGTAAAATCTCGCTTTTCATGTAGTTTATAGTTATAAAGGATAGTGGAAATATGAAAAGCGCAATTAAAAATGTGTAATTAACAATATTTGCTTTATTTTGATTTTTATAATTACAACTATTTTTTATTGATTATATTGATTACTTCAATTTAATTTCTTTTAATACAAAATAAGAGGCAAGCTTAAAATTAATCGGCTTTTTCAAATAGGTTTACCGTTCTATGTTCCGATTTTCCCCAATAGATGGCGGCAGGAGCCTTCTGAAAAATTGTTTTCTACTTAAATTTAGTGAAAATTATAACTTTAGTAAAGCTTGAATATAAAAAAGCAGGGCATGGGACATACGGTGAAAAGGGGGCAAATGTCCAGAGACCTGGAACCAAACGTTTTCGTTTTTTTAAAAATTAAAGTAAAGCCTCTCGTCAGCCGACACTCGCTAAACTGAAAAATTTGTCCGTAAAAGAGGGATAGCATTGTGAAGAAATTGCTTGCCGTGAAAATTTTATCTGACCGTAAAAACAAGGCAACCGTATTTGAGGAGTATCCGCTTTGAGGGGCTGTTAGCTCTTGAAAAAAGGCTTGGAGGTAGAGGCAGTGTTGGATTAACCACTAGCAGGGGCGGCTGGCCAACCAGCCCGCGGGCCGGTGCGCCATGAATGACTCGCGCCCTCCGATAATTTAAGGTATGCCCCTTTGAAAGGACTCAGTCCTCCCCTGCCTGGAAGCGCAAAAAGTCTTGCTCACAAAGTAATTAAATCTGTACAGCACTTTAACATCATAATACCAAAGAAAGTCCATGTCTTCCTCGCAAAATCCTGAAACCCGTCACATTCGGGCCCACTAGAAATGTGTACAACTGTATTAAACCATAAATTGTGTCTTGCAGGGGCGGACTGGACCACCGGAACCTGAGCTGGTGTGCCCTCATGGGCGATAGGAGTCGCGCCTTCGAATGGGCAAGGACTCGCGCCCTCCGAAAATCCAAGGTATGCGCCCTTTGAGAGGACCCAGTCCGCCCCTGACCATTAGCCTGTATAGGCAAAACCTACGGCGGTAAATGTTCGACCAAAAATTTGCCGACGAGGAATTTGCAAAGGCGACGCTGAATTTTTTGGTGGCAAGTTAAATTAATATCGAATTGTTACGTTTCGAGCCCTAACTAAGATATTGTCAAAAGAAGAGACGCCGTGGGCGCCACTTCGGAAGAAGCTCGAAAGGCGTAAAATTCACGAATATAGTGCCCTCCGTTCTTAAGAACCAATTTTTATAAAAATTAGCCGAGTATAAGAATCAAAACGATCGAAACAAACACAAACTCGGATTTAACATGCTAAAATCATCGTTTTAAAGAATAATTATTTCCGCTTTTAAGAATCAGCCCTGCTACCTGAAATTTGCCGATTTTGTATTGAAGCGGGGAAAGCAAACTAGCTTTGTTTAAGGATATTTGAAAAACTAGTTTCATCACTTCACTTCGAACATAAGACTGGGATGGTGGTTACCATAGGACAAATAGGGCATTTATGAATAACAGGGAATTTCTTGAAAGGGATCGGGACACTGGTGGATCCAGGGGGAGGGGCGGCGAGAAGTCACCATCCACTTTGAGACGGGATTATATCATGAAAAATAAAATGATATGGACCGGACACCTGGCTGAAAATGGGAATCGGAAACAAATCGCCCTCCTCCTTGAAAGATTTCTGAACCGGCCCTGGGTTTGGGGCACTTGAAATCAGTTTAAAACAAGTCTTTTGTTAAAGAAAACGATTCCTATGGTGTCTTCGCCTATGTATTCGGATTAGAATATTAGATCTCAATTAGTAGTTTAAGGTTTTGCTAATGCCGCATTCGCATCATGGCATAAAAAAAAAGAAATTTTTAGTTTGCTTGAAATTGAAATTGAATTTGAAAAAAAGAAAGAAAAGACAACATTAAAAAAGAAGAAGATCCTCTTGTAGATTCCGACAATAGAAATGCTTTTTCACTTCTTAGGCTTTCTTAACTGTTGCCACTTAGAAACACAAGAAAAATGAAACTTATTTCTGAACTCCTACAGCAAAATAGTAATGGGAAGCCATATTATCAGAAAAGCACTTGAATCTGGGAAAGTTTATGGACGATTTTCTGATTTAGAAAGAAACGTGCATAAGTTGCGTCATTTGTTGACACGACATTAGACAAGCTTTTTACTGTTTCTGGATAATAAGTTATGGCATGCACTACAACAAGTTATTAATTATTATACACATATACACGATCTTTGACTTTTTATTTTTATTTAAATAAATAAATACAAGCTATGCCATTTTAAAGTTGTAAAATTTAGTTCGTAAAATAAGAAATATTTTTACTATAGCAAAAGTAGATTTACAAATTTACTAATACAGCACTTTACTTACATACATGTAATTTGAATCCTCTAAACTTATAAATAATAATTATTATACATAACATAATAGTTAGTGTTTACTACAGAACAATATTCAAAAATATTCCTGGTTTAAAACTCAACTACTTAAAAGAATCAAAACGAGATAAAACGTGATTCTTATAACCTCTGGATGCCCAAGGAAAATAAAACTTTTTTCAAAATTTTTGTTTACATTTTTAGACGTAATGGGGATTCTAAAAAAAAGTTTTCATGTTATTACTATTTTCTTTTATTATTTAACCCATAATTCCATGTAGAATATTCTCCACATTGAGCCACGACTTTTTCTTTTAGTAGCAGTTTGAACGGATGTAGAACCCTCTCTACACTGGCATCAGGAGAATAATCGGAATCCACTGTACTTTTCAGAAAGACGAATTTCAAACAACCGTTAAGGGCGCCAAATTAAGAATTTTACAAAAGCGCTAAAATCTGTCTTATGCTTCTAGTTACGTTTGATACGATTAGGCGGCAAAATATGTCAGCTTAAAGGCGGAAAAATACGTCAGAGCGGCAAAATCGCAAATCTTCCCTGTTGGGGCGATTTGCAAAACTTCCCGTAAAATTGAAGCTTGTATATCCTGTTGTCGGCACTGGTAGGTTCGTTCGATTTGTGGGGACAAAACTGATGTAAACAACTAAAAAAAGAAAAAAAAAGAAAAAAGGAGGAATACGTCAGCATTTCTGGAACTGAATAATTCATTAATTAATGAATTAATTCGATAGTTATTCAGAATTAATTATTAGTAAATATCTCGGATTCTCCCAAGAAGTATTTCAAATTATTTTAATAAACATTATTTATTATTTCAAAAACATTCATAATTAAGTGACTATTCTTATTAATGTAGTCTCTTTCACGAGTTTGTTAAAACTGCGTTATATAATTAACTTTGTAAGACATCGCATTAAATTTATGTCAAGAATATTGTTATTACATTTATGTCAAGAATATTGTTATTACATTTATGTCAAGAATATTGTTATTACATTTATGTCAAGAATATTGTTATTACATTTATGTCAAGAATATTGTTAGAAATATGGCGAATATCCATTTATGAATGAAATAACTATATAGTAGGCACTGGCGTAACAAGGAATGTGGATATAGCCTCCCACTTCGAGATTCCCTACGGCATGGGACATTCGAACCCATATGCTCTTAAAGAAACATAAAGGAACATGTTCAGTTTGATGCCAATAACACTAGGTCGTTTTATTTTTATAAAAATTCGACTGTCTCAAAATAAGTTCCCTTTCGAGAGGATAGATATGCAAAGGCCGATCTTTCTAAATTTAATTCTGTCTCGAATTGTTTTCGAAACTGTATCACCAGACGTTTTCAAAACTGTTTTTAAAGGAAGCCTATAAAAACAAAGTTTTTGAGTTCTAATTTCGGAATTTGAAAGTTAGAATATATTTTATGGCCATGGTGAATATGTATATGAAAGGGTCGTTTCTTTATTTTTTTGCGCATATGTATGTTTAAATGGGGGACGAAAAGTCTGGGAACAATACCCACATGCCCATCACGAATGATGTACTGATACGTTAGAGTAAATGGTCTTCCTTAATAATACAATAAATAATAATAAAAAGTAGCATGGTTTAATGATATAGCAAATGATTAATGTATCGTTCTTTATTAGTAATACATAAATTAACACAATGTGAAAAACTGCAATAAATATGGCCCAATAATATGACACTTTCATTATCAGTCTTGCGTCAAATTCATGCATCTACGGTATAATGCTTTTAATGATCCGTTTTTCTGATTACCACTGATGCTTCTCTATGCACATTGACTCTGTGGTCACTGATGTTTTTCTATGTTCGTTGATGTTTTTCTGTGTTTATTCATGTTTCCTTACGTTCATTGATTGTTCTTTGTACTCGTTGACTATCACTGTGTTTATTGATATGATACCAACTAATATAAGGATGGTGCGTAGAAAGCTCTGAGGTAAAGGTGGAGTAATCTTTATCCCGATACCTTGCGCACAGTGTTCTATATTATATATTATATATATATATATATATATATATATTATATTATTATATATATATATATATATCATCATCATCATATTCAACCATTATCTATCCACTGCTGGATGAAGGTCTCTCCAAATGCTTTCCACACAAGTCTATCCTGGGCCATTCGTTTCCACGTCACCCCAACCTGTTTTCTTATTTCATCCACCCATCTAGTTTGAGGACGTTTTCTAGGTCTTCGGTGGTCTCTTGGAATCCAGTTCAGAATTTCTGTTGTCCATCGTTGATCAGTTCTTCTTGCAATATGCCCAGCCCATCGCCATTTCAGTCCTTTTACTTTAACAATGATGTCCTCTACTCTAGTTTGCTCTCTCACCCAAGTGTTTCTTTTTCGATCTCTCCTAGTTATTCCAAGCATGCACCTCTCCATGCTCCTTTGCGTTGTCTGTAACTTTCGTATTGCTCCAACTGTTAGACTCCATGTCTCTGATCCATAAGAGAGGACTGGCAATACACACTGGTTGAAGACCTTTCTTTTTAGACACAAAGGCAATTTCCCCTTCAGGATAAAACTGTTTCTTCCAAATGCACTCCAGCCAAGTTTAATACGTCTGTTGAGTTCTTTCATAATGTTGCCATCCATTGAAATCAGCTGGCCAAGGTAAATATATGAATCAGCAATTTCTAGCTCAGTGTTGTCAACTTGTATTTTTGTTTCCTCTACAAAATTATTGAACATGATCTTAGTTTTTTGTAGGTTCATCTTGAGTCCAACTTCTTTACTTCTAGTTGAGAGCTCCTGTACCATGTCTTGGAGTTCTGATGGGTTCGTTGAAAAAATAACAATGTCATCAGCAAACCGCAAATGATTTAAATATTCACCATTTATTTTTATTCCCTTGTTATTCCAATTTATCTGCTGAAAAATCATCTGTAAAGCTGAAGTAAAAAGTTTTGGAGAAATGGTATCTCCCTGCCTCACACCTTTACCAATTTTGATAGTTTTGGTATCTTTATGTAACCGAAATTTTGCACTTGCATTTTTATACACACGTTTCACCATGTCAATGTACACATCCTCAATGTCTGTTGATCTTAAAGAGTTGATGACTGCTGATGTTTTAATAGAGTCAAAGGCCTTCTCATAGTCAATAAATGCAACACACAATGGAAGTTCATATTCATGTGTTCTTTCAATTAATTCTCTTAATACTTGAATATGGTCCACTGTACTGAATCCACTTCGAAATCCAGCTTGTTCTCTTGGTTGAGCTGCATCTAATTTTTTCTGCAGGCGATGTGTTAGCACTTTTGTGAAGATTTTATAAATAGCAGGTAACAAGCTAATTGGTCGGTAATTTTTCAAATCCTCTTTATCACCTTTTTTATGCAAAAGAATTACTGTTGCAGAATCCCATTGGTTTGGTATGTTACCGCTGTTAAGACATTTGGTAAAGAATTTTGCAAGTATGTCTTCTACATATTCTCCAGCTTCTTTTAGGATATCTAATGTAATACCATCATCGCCAGGGGCTCTTCCTTTCTTCATACTTTTTATTGCAAATGAAACTTCTTCTTTTAAGATTTTAGGAGCTGTTCCTTCGACTATTTCAGTGTCTTCGTTTAATCCACTGTTACTTTCATATAGTTTTTTGTAGAATTCTTCAACTCTTCTAAGTATTTCTTCCCTATTTCTTGTTACGGTGCCATCCTCTCCTTTTAATGCAATGATGTGTTTCTTCCCAACAGATAAACTTCCTTTAACAACCCTAAGGCTCTTGTTATTTTCAATGGCCTTCCTTACTAACTCACAATTGAATTTTCTTATGTCTTCTTTCATGCTTTTGCGCAGAGTTTTACAAAGTTCTATGTACTCAATCCTGGAACTGGTATTTCGATTGTCCACCTTCATATCTCTTCGCCTTTTCATGAGCTGTTTCGTCTTCTCAGATAATTTGCTATTGTGCTTTTTACAGGTTACACCACCAATTTCCCCAGCAGTTTCAACTATTGTCTTAACAATGTTTTCATTTGCTTCTGAGATATCACTTTCTTCAATAAGTCCTTCCAGTGCAGAAAAGCGATTTTTTAATTCCAACTTGAATGCCTCGGTATTTACTTTCAGTTTCATTAAATCCACCCTCTTACTTACTTGTTTCCTAATGAGCTTCTGTCGTTCTAATTTAGTATTTAAGTGCACTTTACATCTCACCATTCGATGATCACTTCCAGTATTAAATCTGTTCAGTACACTGCAATCTTCAATAATTGATTTCTTGTTTGCCAGGATATAGTCAATTTCACTAGTTCCCCCATTTGGGTGTTTCCATGTCCATTTTCTTTGCGGTTTCTTCTTAAAAAATGAATTCATGATGCTAAGGTTTTCAGCTTCTGCAAATTCGATGAGTTGATCGCCACGTTCATTCCTTTCCCCATATCCGTATTTACCAACCGATGTCTCTCCTTGTTCCTGTTGTCCAATTCTTGCATTGAAATCCCCCATGATGAGCTTGATATGTTGTTTCCCTTTGGTGTGTAACTCTTTGATTTCTTCATAAAATTCTTCAACCTCTTCGTCGGTATGGCTTGATGTTGGTGCATATACCTGTACTATTTGAAGTTGGTATCGCTGGGTTAGTTGAACAACGAGCCTCGCTGCTCGATCTGATGTACTTTCAACTTCCAGAAG
Source organism: Dysdera silvatica (assembly GCA_006491805.2). Lineage (NCBI taxonomy): Eukaryota > Metazoa > Arthropoda > Arachnida > Araneae > Dysderidae > Dysdera > Dysdera silvatica. The sequence continues at coordinate 46,285,237 of QLNU02014802.1, forward strand.
ACAGTCTTTAATTCTTTTGTTGATTAAGAAGCCAACACCACTTGTTCTTCCAGTTTCCGTTCCTCTATAATAAAACAAATGTCCACTTTTAAGTTCCACCAACTCTTCACCTTTTCTTCTAACTTCACTGAGTCCTACAATGTCCCATTTGATCTTGTCAAGTTCTTCTTCCAATTCCTGAAGTTTTGCTTCAGAAGCAAGGGATCGTCCATTATACGTTGCCAAGGTCAATAACAAACGGCAGCCTGGGCCATTCCAGTGATTCTTAGCACCCCCTGCTTTCATGCCACACTGACCGCTGCCTTGATCAGGAGCACTCCAGCACCTGGAGACTAGGGGCCATGGTTTCTGGTGTGTCAACATAATGGAGGAATTAGCCATAATTTCACCACGCTGGCTAAACGGGT
>QLNU02014802.1:46285743-46320694 GCA_006491805.2 Dysdera silvatica
CCCCCCGCCAAATTACGCCTATGATTGTGAAGCTGCCGAAACAATGCGAAAATTAATCGGGGCTTACAAAAACTGGCAAAGCTTGCCAGTAAGTTCACTGCCGGACCTCTGCTATATGAGCACTTAAAATTAAATAGTCGAACCTCGCAAACACGAGTTGCTTTTAACCAACGTTTGCTAAATCCTTTTAATTAACGTTTCCTAAATCCTTTTAATTAACGTTTCCTAAATCCTCATCAAATCTTAATAATTAATACAATCCCATCCTTTACGAATAACGCGAAAAAATTTTTTGGCGCTCTGAGTGTTCAAATTAACGAGGTTCGATTGCACAATTTTCAAAAAATAACAGAATTAACGGCGCCGCTTTGGAGACCTGATATTGTAAGATTCACAATGTTACCTTTCTTATAAAGGACACCCACGGAAACGCACATTTTGTTCCTTATTCGGAGGTGTCCCTTATATGAGGTAAAGTTGTATAGCAGTTTATTAGTACAGTAACCTTCCTTAACCGACCATGGGACCAATACCGTAGCAACGTTAGCAAGTTCACCCGTTAGTCCGAAAACTGAGTTGTTCATGAAATAAGAGTAGTATAATTACATAATTATAATAAAGACATACATAATTATATTATAATAAAGACTTTCGAATTAATTGTTTTAAAATGATATATAGTGTTGTTTTCCAATAAGGGACACCCATGGCACCGGACATTTTGTCCCTTAAATAAAGGTATCATTTTTTCGGATGTACACGTGTCCCTATTTAGAGAGACTTGGGACCAGATGAATTATCTCTTAAATATAGGTGTCCCTTATTCGGAGGTGTCCGTTATGGAAAGTAATACTGTATTATTTAAACAAGAAAGGAGGGAAGTATGCAATAGCAAAATGGAGAGGCATTGTGTTAAAAGCTATGAATGAAAAACATTGAGAGGAGAGCAAGTACTCGGATAAAAACAAGTAATTAATCCAAGTTTCTGTCAAGCAGTGGGCGTTACGCGGCGCTTCTCATTTACAATCTAAGTCATGCCTCGGAAAGACTGTTGCAGATAATCACTATATGTTAAAAATCTCATTTTTCTATGACCTCCCTGTCAACCGTAAAGCGTTGCTAAATTTCATGCGCTTGCACCTTTTTTTACTGTCTTGGATAACTTTGATTTTCTCCTTTAGACTTGAGAATTTTTGTGAAAAACTCCTTATGAATTTAAACTAGCGTTAAAATGACGAAATTAGGTTGATATGATACTACTCAACTGTAATAACGTATAAAGAGCCGTAACTGTCAAAACCCAATTTTTAGTGGACAGTGATTGTTTGCGTAGACAAAATATTGGGATGGTCGGTCATAGATAGCGACACCGTATTCAGAGAAAGGGATGTAAACTTACGCATAACGCTACAAAATATATGAACATACGTTTCAATAGAGTATTTTAAAAGAAAGTATCGTCGAGTAAATTTTACTTTACATTGTTAACAATTTAATAACAAACAGTTATTTCGACACTGGCGTAAGGTTTAAAAACACGACGTTTCGGGAGCCAACTGCTCCCTTTGTCAAGTGAAGGCAGAACAATTTTAGTTGCAGATATATTTGACAAATTTGAAAATTTGAATAATTTTTTTTCGTGATACGCCTACCAGGTGGACGTTGTTTGGAGATTAGCACTAATGTTAATCCTATGGATTGGCGCAGTATATCCCAGATGCCCTTGCGCCATAAAAAAAAATCCAAACACACACACAAACAATCCTATGGAACGTGTTTCGTTCCATTGATATGCGTCCGGTATTCGAAGATTACCGTTGTTTAGAGATGACCGTTAAGGGAGGTTTTACTCTACTATGTAAGTGGGGATAAAAATGCGCAAAGAAAAATCTTTGATATAAGATCTAAGACGTTAAAATGTAAGATGGCCACTGAAGCGACAGCAAAACGCCTCTAGTCATCCTGCGTACAATTTCAGCAGCTTAACAATATGTTCATGATATACTGCGGCCCTTTGCCTTACCTTTCATGAGACGCAAGCTTGGGGCCATTTTCCAACAATACCAGGCCCTATACGGCTCGCATATCTGTGAGCAGCCTCTGTACTGTTGATACTCTTCCTTGGCCAGAAAGGTCACCAGACTTTTCGCCAATCGAACAATCATGGGACATGGTAGGCCACCAAATTCAGGCGCCGCAAAAATGTCGCAGATCTGCATCAACAAGTGAGGAATGCCTGGCAGAATGTGTTGCAGGATGACATTAGGAACCTTTATCACTCCTTATCTAGACGTATAGAAGCATGCATCGTTGCCGGGAATTGGGGAGAGGGGTGTTCACCAACTATTAATTTGAACGTTCAAGGTGCAATTCCTAGCCATTGATGGGTTCTACGATCTTGAAGGTTTTATCATTTCTTTAACTATGTTTGTGCTAGGTGTACATTATATTTCAATAAAAATAGATAATTTTTTCACTGTGCTTCGTGCTTTCTTTTCCAAAAGAGTTTATTTATTGATTGATTGCTCCCTTGTTCAAATTATACGGATTACACTTACTGGAATATCCATAATATAAAATACATTGTACATTGGCCATTACACGATTTGGATTACATTGTAATTAACTACATAGGATAGCAGTATGCAAAATGATGATGTTCAATTAACGTAATACAGTATCCTTTCTGTACTCCACTTGTTTCATCCATAGCGAAATTTCTCAGATATATTTAAATGCCTTAGCATTCCCAAGCAAAGGGTAGTTAATATACAACCCCCTACACATATTCCTGATGACCAATAGAATAGAGGGGTTTCAGATAAGCCACTGATGAGTTAGACCCCATTGACCTGTTTACACACACACACACACGCACACAATTTTAAATAAATTACTGTTTACATATATGGCTATCATAATATGTGCTTCGTTCCCCCCTGTAATTATGAAAACTCTATGTTAATGTAAGCCACGATTGTCATCAAACGTATTATTTTCTCTAAAGATCACATGATCGTCCTTACGACTACTTGAGCCCCCCCATAATTTTTAAATTACTACGCTACTGATACTGGTGCTCGACAGCCAAGGATAATCTAAAAATGAAAACCTAAGTTACATTTATTTACGTTGTACAATATTGGGCATTAAAGGTTGGTTGGTTGGATTTTGAGGGCGCAAGGCTAACAAATTAATTACATATATAGTTTCAGAAATTTTAGGTAGAATACGACCATTGAAATGAAACGTGCGAATTACACAGATGGGAGCCGGAGGAGCACAAAGCAAAGTGCGCCAACTCGTTCACTGAACGAAACCATGAACGGGTTTTCCCATCTACGATAAACGAGAAGACTGGTTCAGTAAGTCGGTCTTTGAAAAATGATGCACCTATTATGAATTGCTTATAAGACGTATGATCGATCAGAGGGCCAGGTAGTTCACATACCGATTCCTTATACCGTTTATAAGAGGTTTCAACCAGTTCTTGCGGTTGGTGTATTCGTATGTTGAAAACACAGTTACATTCAGTGCAGGCTTAGCAATTCTAAACTCATAGAAGGGCCAGGCCTATAACCCATCTGGGGCCATCAGGGGCAAGGCCCCAGTTGCCCCATGCTTGTGCCCCACAGAACTATTTATATAGAGAGAGAGAGAACAATCTCTGGGTGCCCTCTACCCCATATGTCCTTTACCTGGCCCCCAGTTGCGCCCTCATCTTGGCCACAGGAATGGGGGGGGGGTCGTCTCAAGTGGCTTTAGAAAAGATTTGTGATGCGGTTTTAGAGAAAATAACACGCTTTAATATCCAGTACGGAGTTTAAGCCTTCTAATCCCTCCCTTTCCTCAGCCACTGATTACACTGTACGTGTAGTGAGAATTACGATGCATAGCTGTGAAGATTTTCCTTCATTTGTGAGCAGAAGTATATTTTTATCTATGGATATCCCCCTATATATTGATCTTAATGGCGCTTCTCAGTTTTAAAACAACAACACCTGTTATTTCAGTTTATAACTGGTTTCGAATAGCATGTGAAAATACAGATATCTGTGGTATTTTCAATTCATAGACTATTGTTTTCCTTCCAATAAATATACACACGGATGAAGAGAAATAATCTAACGTTTGGTGTGAATTTCAAATTCTAAGGTATCATTAATCGTAAAATTCAGACATTTCTAATATTCTACTAAAGTCGTATGTGATCTAGTTGGATTCTTTTTTTTTTTTCCATTTTTATGTTGCTCTACATCGTCATCGCATCTAGCATTGCGTATATCCTGCTGGATGAAGATCTCCCCAACTGGCCTCCACATGCCTGTTTTTCAGAAAATCGTTTTCATATTTCATCACCCATCTAGTCGAAAACGTTTTCTGGGCCATTGGTGGCTAATTTCAGATGTCCACAGGATTTCAGTTTTTTTTTTTTTGTAATCTGCTCAATCCATTTTTTTTTTTTTTTTTTAAACAGATGCAATGATATCCTCCTTTGCTCTTGTTTGCTTTCCCCACCTAAGTGTTTTGTTTCAATCTCTCCAGGTTATTCCAAACATGTAGCTTTTGATACCGCTTTGGGTTTTTCGCAATTTCCGTATTGCTTTTTTGTTGATTCCTCGTCTCTGATCCAAAAATGAACTGGCAATATATACCAGTTAGAGGCTTTTATTTTCTGTTTAGACGCAAAGGTAATTTCCCCCCTCAAAGTGAATCTATTTCTTTCAAATGCACTCCAGCTAAGTTGAATACGTCTGGGAAAGGTTTCTTCGTAATGTTGCCTTACAAATAATTTTCTTCATAATAATGCCGTTAAAGGATGTAACAATATAAAGTAAGAAATTATTAAATAAGAAATTACAGAAGAATAGTTTTTTAAAGGATAAAACATTATAGAATGGTAGGGTAATAAATTGCAGAAGAATAGGCTTATAAAGAATAGGGAATTGCCGAAAATTATAGATAGGAAATTTTAGAAAGGTGGACTATTAATGGATAGAAAATTATAAAAATTAAACTATTGAAAGGCAGGAAATTATAGAAAGGTATTTTGCTAAAGAATGATAAATTCCGTAGAAGGATAGGCTACTAAAGTATAGGAAATTATAGAACAGTAGTTCTCAACCTGGAGGTCGCCACAAATATTTTTATTTACACTTATTTTCATAGGGAATTTCGTATCAAATGTTTCCAACGCTTTTACAACAACATGGCTACACAACATTGCAATATTCTACTAATGGTTGTTAAATATATATCTATAATATATATAATTAATATAAACATAATTAACAATATATATAATTAATATAATATAATTTTATATTCTAATTTTTTCAATGTGTTTTCTTTACTCTGTTAAAAATGCTTTTATTATGCAAATAGTACGGCAACGAACAGATGGGGTCGAAAACCTTTCGGTTACTATAAAACAGGGTCGCGGATTATTTGGATACTATAAAAGTGAGTCGCTGCTTGAAAAGGGTTGCGAACGGCTCTTATAGAAGAATAGGCTATTAAATGCTGCGTTAGATAATGCAAAATAAGCAACAGCAAGATTTCAAAAATGATCCATTAGTAACCAAAACTTCCTGACATGGTCAAAAAAATAAGTTAAAAAAAACGTAATACGCAAATTACATTTAAAAAGAAAACTAAAATCACAGTGACCGATACTGCAGAAAGAACAGGACCAAAAAAAAACAAAGACCTAAAAGAAAATGAACATGACATGAATGTTTAAACCTCAGAAAACGTTTACTACAAAGTCAGCTAAACTGCAAGGAACAATTTGAACGATAGAGGAAGATGAAAGAAAACGATGAACGAAAAAGATGAACGATTTCATGTATTTTCACCTTTTGTCTCGATATATTGTATAAATATGGACATATATTTTGTCCACATATCCATGATAACGAAATGTTTACTATGCGATTCATAAAATCGTGTTTAAACATGTAATGGTTTTGACTGACGAACTTTAAAAAAAGTAAGAATAATCATGAGGAACAAAATAGCATTTTACACATATCTCTTCGGCGCGAAGACGTTTCGAAAACATAAATCACTATGCCGTGTCTCCATTGCGAAGGAAGCTAAAAATATCGTTACATTTCGGGGATATGGTTTGCCTCCCAGCTTGGTGGTTTTTCTTTATCCGTAGATCTTTTTACGGTGCGCAAAACGTAGTCTATTTTGAAATCTCAAAATAGCCTGCGCGAGAAAAAATCACAGCAGCTTTTTGTGTCAAATTTATCATCAATTTGGATTATTTTGGAAAGTACAAATTTGAATGACAAAAACTTCGGCAGGGAAATGGGTATTTTGTGGACTCAAGGGAAATAACTATGCTATGTAAAACAGCTTGTATTCCTTTATGCATGTTTAGTCCGCTAACGACTTTAATTAAATATTTTAATTTAGATTTCAAATTGATAATAAAATTGTTGAAAAGAAATTGTCAACATTTAAAAAAGCATCTGTTATCTATTTGTTTGTTTTTAATTTTAAACTTTTATTTTTAGACATCCGGGGAACCGTATTTATATATATTATTATTATATAGCGCTATTGGAAATCATTGATTTCCAATAACGCTATATAATAGCGCTTGAGATAATATTTATGATATATTTATATGATTATAAACCATGACGAACCGGAATCGGTTAACGCAGGCATTTTATTAAAATAATTTTTAAAATTAGAACCGGTTATTATTAATTCTTTTTTCCGTATGCTGAATAAAAAAAAATCGGGTTCTCACCGATCCGATTGTCAAGCGTGTTCCAATCCAGCGAACCGGTTGTTAAATTTTTAATACTTCACTATCAGATATCTAATAAATACACAACTCTTTTCATACCATACTGGATATATGTACTTGTACTATGCTGTATAAAATATCAAACCTATATTTCCTCGCCAAGATAGGGAAATGTCGCCAAAACTTTTATCCGTCATAAAATTAACTAAATTTATAGAACTAAATATTTTCATGTATTAATTGTGAAGACAATGCCTTGTTGCTGCGTTACGTTGTTTTTAATAATATTAAATTAGGGCCATATAAATATTAAAGTAAGCACCTTTGTGGGATGGGGTGAGATTTGTTTATTTTATCTAACAACGGGGAAAGGGATCTGAACCAGGAAACCAGGTGAAACTTTTCAGTATTTGTGGCAGTATTTGCAAACAGACGATGATTCCATTTCTCGGTCTTGTATCATTTTACTTGCTACCTTCCACGAGGACGTTTCTCAGAATCTCGCAGACCGACTGATCCATCTGAAATCAAACCATCGATCAAATTTGAGGTCCGATCATCTGAATCCCCCCCAAGCTGTTGAAGAAAATAAAAAGTTTAAACCTTGATTATTTGTACCTAAATATGTGTATAGTCATCGACTTATTATGTACGCTTCCAGTGACAGTGGAAGGAGCTGAGAGATCTTTCAGCGTTTTAAACGGAATCAAAAATTACAACAGCTCAACTATGGGACCAGAAAAACTCTGTGAACGAATCACTCTTGGCATGGAGGCAGATCTTGGTAGATTGTAGTTTGAACTTTGATAATGTAATCGATGACTTTGTATCTAAAAAAGACAAAAGAGCTATTTCACAGAAAGAAATTTTTATAAGTAACCAAATTTGTTTATTTGTTTTCCATTGTTGATACTTAATTATATAGCGTGTTTTTGCAAATTAATAACTAATTTGATAAAGAAGGTAACTACTTTAATTTTAAAATACCGAGAACGTAATATTTAATAAAAAATGTTTTAGTATAATAATTCTGTTAAGTGATTCTTTGTGTAAGTTAAGAATGAATATCGAAATTACATATAACAACTTTAAAATACTTCTAATAAAACACTTGCAATTTTATGGAAGTTTGCTTGAAAAATCCACCCTTCAATAGCCCATTTTGCGAAAATCGCATTACGAAAACTATATACCTACTGCCAGGGATTCTAAAGTTCTGTCGTTGGAATCTAACATCAATACATGTCGTTCCTATCTAACATCAATGGCTCTAACATCTACTCTATATAACTGACATTGCACTCGTAATTATGTCTAACTTCCAAGCTCGAAGATGCTTCTAAGTATACAAGTACTAGGCAAGCGTTAGTAAACGGATTATTTTATAACAACTGCTTGATTGCACACATGCATTCATTTCACATTAAGAAATTTTGAGAGCCGGCTATATGTTTGAAACTTGATTTATGCATATATCCATGCACATAGCCACGGGGGGGAGGGGCTAAATGGCCCCCAAGAAAACCTGTATATTACATTTTAAAAAGTCATTAAATGTTGTAAGTTTATTTGTAATATTTCTCGTAAAACTAAACTAATGAGAATCAATCTTAACTTCCCCCTCTCCCTACTAAGAAATCGGACTATCGGTAATATGTAAAAGGGGGGTCGGGTGCTCAAGCCACTCCTATAAATATTAAGACACAAATTTCACTTTAATGCCGAATTACGTAATTTTTTTAAATGTATATAACCCCCCACCCCCACTTATCTTTTGAACTGTTAAGCCCTTGCATATATGCATGGCCACCTGAGATGAGGCGGGTTCTATATTTCATATTGTTTTCGGGCTCATCAGGCGGATATAACTGATGCCAGAAACTGACTTTTCTATATGAAAATTTACCAAGGTACATCAACGTGGAGTTTCAAAATTATTGGGAGAGCCCAAGCACATATTATGAGAATTTGTACATTACAATATATGGAAAATAGCAATTTATTTCAAATTGTTGGAGTCCGGGGTTTGGTTCCCTAGGCCATAAGAGGTTCGGATTCCTCGGAAAACAGTAGGTCCCGGCGCAGCATGACCATTGTAGTCTTTGAGCCGTAAAACCACAAAACAAACAAAATCAAATTGTTGGAGGGGTTGAGCCCCATGGGCCCATACAAATCTACGCCTATGCCAAGGAATATAATTGAATTGGGATTTGTAAAAAGGGGATATGTGCCATTTATTTTACACATAGCATATTATCCCCTTTTTACAAATTTCGATTCAATTATGTAATTCGTTTTCGAGGATTGTATAAATACGTGTATATAAAAATTTGAAGGAAATTAAATGTTGTAATTTAGTAATTTTTTTTAATTTTAAATCGTACATCAAGTGGTTGAAGTTCCATTTGAAGTTCCGGGCTCAAATTTTCACGAGGTATTTCGAGCTTACGCGGGCTCAAATTGCCAATTATTGGGCTCAGGCCTCGAAAAATGAGCCGGAACTCATCTCCAATGGCCACCGGATAGATAGACAATAAAGGGGGTTCGAACCCCACTTGATCACCTTACAATATTTTTATTCTTTTACGGCGATTTTCATGAAAAAAATAAAATATTGTGTTTGAAACGATCCACGCCCCCACTTGGAAAACCCACATAGATTCTTAAGCATATGTACAATATGTAAATATAAAATTTTAGTATTGACTAAAAACTTAGCGTGCAACAAACTCGCTCGTTGGTTCCGACAAGCCCTCGCTAAAGATTTCTAATTTCTAAACTAATACTGTTGACGAAGAGTAAATATTAATAATATTTTATAAATAAATAAATAAATAAATAAATAGAATATAAATATTCTATATTTCATTTGCTTCCAGCAATACTTTGTATGATGCTGCCATCTAGTGGGAAGAATAAGTATCATCTGAAAATTTTCTTTCCCTTATTTATATATAGTACATAAATTTTATTTATTTATTTATTTATTTATTTATTTTAAAAATTATATCATTTCAATAAGTATTTATAAGTAATATTCAAATTACATCTCTCTCTCCTTAGTCAAATCCTCTAATTTCGACAGTTTAAGCAATCTTTAAATATTATTTCTATAACTATATACAATTTTCACAAAAATTATAAAAATATAAATAAATAATTTTTAAAAAACTCCAGACATTACGGACCACCTCTTTCGTGGTCCACAATATTTTGCAGCCCGCGGAACCCTTGAATTTTTGTCAAGGTTTTGTAGACAACCTTCCCCTACCACCATGGGGAAAAAACAATTATACAATAAAATGTATTCTGTTTACATAAGTGATAAATATTTTTAAAACAATATAAAAATAAAGGATAATAAAGACGCTTAGTACCTTTAGCATACGCAGAAAGCTCATAATGGGGCGTTAATCCGGGTTCGACTCCCAACAGTGCAAAGAACGCTTACTCAGAGATCTCATAAAAGATCGCACTGCTCACTGTAGTCCGGGGTTTGGTTCCCTAGGCCATAAGAGGTTCGGATTCCTCGGAAAACAGTAGGTCCCGGCGCAGCATGACCATTGTAGTCTTTGAGCCGTAAAATCACAAACAAACCAACCAATCATAATGGGGATTACCACAGGCGTACGCAGAAAGTTCGTAAAGGGGTTTATAAGCTTAATGTGGGGGGTTACAGAGCTACAACCAGGGGCGGCTTAAGGGATGGGCTAACCGGGCAGCCACCCGGGGCCCCGTTTACATGAGGGCGCCAAACTGAAGTCAAGGTTTTTTTTTTAGTTAATAGTAGAAAATCTGTTTAAAAAGAGACAAGTTTGGAGAAATTTTTAGAGACATCTTTAGAGAAATTCTTTCAGAGACTTTTGGCCACTTTTATAGGGTATATGGCTCACTGTGCATCTGTGAAAATTTTTTGTTTTCGCCAGAGGGTGGCGCCAAAAAGAAATCCGTGCCAAACCGCCTGGGTCCCAAATCAACCTCGAGCTGTTCCTGGCTACAACTCACATATTCCTATGTTAAATATACAAAATTTCATTGCAATGGGGGGTTACAACCCCCCCCCCATCAACCCCCTGTCTACGCCGATGGGGAATTACATGATTATAAGGGAGCTTACGAAGCAAAAACTTCGTATATTCGTATGTGTAGATAAAAACGTGTATCATAATTGGGCGTTAGGACCCATCAAGACCCCCCTGCGTACGCCACTACTTAGTAGTGAATAGAATTGATGAGTAGCTAACTAACTTAACTTTACTTCAAGCTCAATATGTTATTCTCTCAATAACAGAATTATAGAAATTTCAAAAACAAAATTACATTTGTATTTCAACTACTTAACAAAGTCGTAGAATTCTTCAAAAACCTTTGCTAAAGTGAAAAATACATATTAAATTTCGGCTTCAATGAATTTTTTTTTACTCTTAGTTATAAAACATCATATAATTCCAATTACAGGGTGTCCCATGAATTCGTAAAAAATAAAACAAATTGGTGTCTTGCAGCCAGGGGCGGACACAGACTTTAATTTTGGGGGAGTCAAGGACAGAATTTGCCATGGTCTTGGAATAACACCCTTCATTTATCATGAAAGTTGGAATTTTTTACAGTGAAAAAATATATTTTGGAGAGGGTCAGGACCCCTGTGACCTCCCCCTGTGTCCGGCCTTACTTGCAGTCCTCTTTTCACGACAATGTAGCAGAAGAAAAGGCACTTTTACCAAAGAAGAAAAGGCATTATTTTTATAATGGTATTTTACGATCCCGGAAGATACGTTAAATAATTAAAAAAATATTCCAATTAACATATTTTAATGACTTGTTCTCCGACCTTTGAAAATAATTGTCTTAAGAATAATCGCATTTAACTTTTACTCTATCATTTTAGTACCTTTACTTAGTACATTTTGAGATGTTTTGGTAACACTGTTTTAGTTTGAATTTAGTTGTAGTTATGCATCTCGTGTGACACTACAGTAGAAAACGTTGTATTATAAGTATAGCAGTAGCTAAATCAAACACCGTCACAGAGGGTTACACAGATCATGACCCCCAAAAAATATATTTTTTCACTGTAAAAAATTCCAACTTTCATGATAAATGAAGGGTGTTATTCCAAGACCATGGCAAATTCTGTCCTTGAACCCCTCAAAATGAAATATTGTGTCCGCTCCTGGCAGAACCGTCCAATTATTATTAATTCAAACTGAATCCAAAAAAAAAAGCACAAAGTCAATAGTTCCGACGTAATTCAAATAGGCTGTAACGATACAATTGACATCACACGCATAAAAGAGACGTCTAAGTTTGATGTCAGAGAGAATATGACATCACAAACCGAACTACTGAAATTTTCTACCAATTTCAGAAGAAGGGAGAATGCCGTAACGAATTGTGCAGTTTTACCCTTATATTTAACATTAAATTAGTATTTTTATTTTACGACATTTATTATATCGACTATAATAATAAGGGGTGAACCCAAATAACACTAAAATCGATCCATAATCGACATTATGGTTTATAAATTTAATTACTAACTGTATTCAGGGCCGCCGCGTGCGGGTGTGCAGGTTGTACCCCTCCCAAAAGCGCCTGATTGAGAGGGGAGCCATTTCGAGACGACGAATATTAAATTTTTATACAATGCATTCAGATTAATTAGATAATTAATTAGATAATTAAATCCATTAAGACGATGAACGATAACAAATTTTTATACAATTCATGAAGTAAAACTTTGCTGAAAAAATTGCACAACTTAAAATAAAGAGTAAGGCGATAAAAAATGAACAGTAAACAATGAATTCTTGACATACTACGACTGAATGAATGGTACTTGGGTTCAAATTTACGGTGCGAGGTATATATTGTATTTGTTCATTAATAAAATAGAAATGTTTTGCAATTATTTATTTTTTTTTATTTCAATTTGCAAACTCCATTTTATGGGCGGGTTGAAATTTAAATTTTCACAAAGGCGCCGCTTACATACTCTACGATTGTGATTGTATTCATTAACAGTAAATAGATTAGTATTATTGCACTGTTAAATAACTCGTGCACATAAACCATTTTGAACATTAATGTATACATGCCACAAGTATTGTTTCAAAACTTTTAATTTCTGCCGAAAAAATGAATTGTTCTAAAAGTAATTAAAATATTTCCTGGCCGCATATTGTAGATAGTTAGCATTATTGTGCAGCCTAACCCTTGCTATCCTTGGACCCTAAAGCTCAAGCAAACAAAATGTCAGAGACCAAAGATGTAATTTGTTTTAATTTACCAATTTGAAGTCCTGAAATTTGTTTCTCATAAAGCAAGCAACACCATGAATGACCCGTTTTGCAGTCTGTTGTACAAGGTGTTGTCTCGGCGCAATTTGGGGCCTTTGGTAACTGCTGAACGGTTACTTTGAACCCACCTGCGTACTGCCATCACTAGACCCCAAAATCGCGCCTATAAATCTTTGTAACTGAGGGGAGAGACGTAAAATGGCACCCTCGCCGTGAAAATATATTAAATTTTTAACACTTTTTATTGAAAATAATAATAATATTCTTTTTTAACATACAAACTTTTGCCTTAAAACACACAATTCACCCTTGCGTTATTTCATTTGGCGCCCCTGTAATTTTTTTGTATAAGGCAATTGCCTCGTTTGCCAGGCCATCGGCATGAGAATTCCAATAGAAGAGTAAAAAATTCTATATAGGTGTCTCTCGTTAATGCGGCTGTTCCTTGATAGAAGAGTGCCGCATTATGGAACACAGAAAAGCATTAATTCTTTATTAAGCCTCTCATTTGTGACGTCACACGGGAGTATAATCAGGCCTCCTTTCCATTTCAGCAGGATTTGCGGGAGCCATATTAGTAAGTCTAAACTTTTAACCTGAAAAAACTGCTTCATTTGCCAAGCCTTTGGCATGGCCCAGAAAGTAGGGTTGTCCTTAGTAGACCTAGGCAACCCCAAACACAAGGGCGACTGTGGACGATTTGTCATATTATTATATTATCAGAATCATGGATCTTTTTTTGTATTTTGTAAATAAAAATTGAAATGAAGATACTTTTTTTTATAATTACTGCTTTAAACTCCGTATGGTTATAATATGCAAGTAAACATTGCACATAACAATTTTTTAATTAAATAATATTAAATGGACAAAGGGGCGATATTTTTCGTTCCCCCTATGCAGCCAGCCACGTAAGAACGAGCCTATTATACTCGCGGCAAAGCTAGCCTGGTATACTCTTAAGGCTACGGCGATCTTTTCACGCCCGTGCTACGAGTATACATTCGTAAATAATTAACATAATTTTTTTATTAGAATATTAAATACTTTTTATATGTGCAATGATATTCTGGGTTTTTCATATGTGAAATCAGATGATTTTGAAGAAAACGTTGTATGCCTTCTTCACATGGCCGTAGCCAAGATTTAATTTCGGGGGTTCATAAATTTTTACAGCATGTATCGATACAATTACAGCATGCAAGTTCATAGCCAAGTCCCATTAAAAATTTAGCTACGGAGGGTCTGGTCCCTAAGATCGCCCCTCTGGATACGGGCATGCTTCTCACTAGTTTTGTGCAACTTGTAACTTTGTCGCTCTGAATGACATGACATAACGCCTAAACGTTTGCGAACTTTAGAAAGTATTTTTATAGCTTCGTTTCCTAAATAACGTAGCCCGGAGGTTGGTTCCCTAGACCCTTGAGGGGTTCGGATTCCTCGGAAAACCGTAAGCCCAGAGCAACGAGACCATTGCTGTTCTTACACCGTGAAATTTAAAACGTTTGCTGAATAAAAATTCACGGGTTTTCAAAAAATAATTTGTAGCTTTTGATTGAACGGACTAATATCAATAAACGCGAAAAGTTGCAGAATAGCCCTGGCTGTCCTCGCGCCATAGAAACTCAACTAACCAAACAACAAACGGGAAAAGCTAAAATACGCATAAAAGTTTTATAAGTATAAAGACATTATAAGCATTATAACGTTGTCTTTCCTTATAACTCTGTCCTACATAGTGCGACGCAAAATTATCTTGCATGCATAAAAGTGCTCAGATTCTTAACATCAGAGCTGTCCTGAAGAAAATTGTTGAGAGTATGCAGTGTTGTCTTAATTAAAGAGTATTGAAATTGCGGGGTTACTGGACTTGGTGATGTCACAGCGCCGAGCTGACTGTCATTTGACTGGTCGTCTATCGTCTATCCAAGCCCAAGGTGGTAGTTGCCACTTTCATGAGTTTTTCACTCCTCCTCTTCTTATCGCATGCAGAATATTATTTTAAGACTTTGTGGGTTCAGGGGGTTTTCCTCGTTTCCTCATTTGTTTCCATTCAAGTTTGTAAATGACTAGCAAAAAAAAAAGACTGAACTTCGTTGAAAGTTGTCCAAAAACCAGCAAATACAAAAAGTTTCTTGAGACCTTGAGAATACTTGGTATTTTTCAAAATTTCTTGAGAGTAAACGGCGTACACACAGCGCGTACCCTTTAGGGACAGCCCTGCTTAGTATGAAAGCAAACATCTATATTTTCCCTTTGAACGAAATCAAATTAACCATTGTCTAGATCGTCGATTTTCTATTGGTGTGTCTCAAAAGGTCCAAAGATGTGCCGCCAGAATGTGTTTCTTCTGTATGTTTCTTTTCTTAATTATATTCAATTGCCTAATTTAATTTATTTTGATATTATAGCAACGTGATATACGCAGATGTATAGTGTTATAACTCAAAAACTACGACAATTAAAACCAAAAATCGTTTCCTGCAGCTTCCATGACAATACTGTTCTTTTCAATGAAAAGATCGATAGAGATCCACTTTCAAAAGTTCAGCATTGCCATTACGTAAGTTTTCTAAAGAATTAATGGTGTACGTTGATATATATATTGACCTGGAAATCATATTGTTGTAAGGATAAATCATGGCGCGATATGGACAATATTTTATTGGTCTATTTATTCATTATTGGTTCTACCGAACGCGGAAATATTTATTTTCTTTCGAACGTTTCACCATCTAATCACGCCATAACATCGGCGCTGGTATCACTACGCCAATAAACGTTGATTTATATTGTTGTTTGATGTTATTGGTCGTTGTGATTTTTCGATCTATGTAGTAGAATTGACAAAGGATCTGTCGATTCCATTCGTACTTCGTGCCAAATGGAACCTTTCAGGGGAAGCGAATCAAGAGGATGTTTGCCAATGTCAATTTCATGATGTACTAATCCTTTTAAAGTATTGTCAGAGAAGTATATTGATTTGCCTTTTATTTGAGACAAACACATTTCACTGATTAACATGCTTTCAATATATTGGATCACATGGGACTTCGTTTTTTTTAATGAGTATTTTAATAAAGAGATCTCTCTCTCTTCCTTTTCGGAATTATCAGATATATTTTAATATTTTAAGAGGTTTTAATTCAAAAGCAAAATTTTTCCCGGAAAATGCACAATTCAGTCCGATAATGATCGGACGAAAACAATTTTTTTAAAAGAGTGATTTTTATTATAGCAAATTTTCACAACCAACTTCATGTGCCACACGCTTTCCAGAACATTCAGAGCTCTAAACGTTGTGCAGTGCTGGCGTAGGTAGATTGAATGCGCTCTGATTTCATTATATTGAGATCCATTCCATACCTATATTTGGACCCCAAGAAACAGTATAAGATCAAATTTGTGTAATCGACTTCTTGGTGTTTTGAACGCAATGTAGTTCATCGTACAAATATTTGAAGAATATTGATGGTCTTCGATTTACTACTAGTCTGTTCACACCTATGGTCCAGACTCCGCCTAAAAAAGACACGTAAAATACTTTTTCAGTATTGTATCCCAATTATTCTACTATTGGACTTAACTATTCTAACCATCAAGTGTTCCAATAAATAAGTTTGTTTTTCCAACTATATGAATCCTGAATAGATTTTTTTAACAAAATTCATCTCCATGTTAAGACTCATCACCTCGTCAGATAAGATGCAGTTGTGATCTACAGACTCTTGTCCAACCTAACCGCCTATTACATTGTTTTCTTGGACGTGATTGATGACGACTTAAAAGTTTTTAACTCTCTAACATAAGAACAAACTCCTTTACTCTTGTAGTTTTGCTACATTTCACCTTGTGGACCGACTTTAGTCGATCTTTAGTTAGTGACTGAGTTTATCAATTCACATTTGAAAGACTTTCTGGAACCAGCTCCATCTGTGTGAGACTCGTTCGAAACCTGTTAATGTAAAGAGGACTACATGTTATACAGTATGGGTATGTGTCTTTTTGTATAAGTTTTAAGAGTGAGTTTTTGCATAGAGTTGTGGATGATAAAGTTATAAGATTGCATTTCCGGCGTAACTATAATAAAAACAAATTGAGCTGCAGTATTATATATCTGGAGGATACATATTTATTCTCTAAGTGCAATTATCTTGAGATCTTGAAATTGTGCCACAGAAAAAAAAAATGTCAGTATCTGCAAACATTGCCCTTGAACTTCAAATAATTCTGAATACTTTCCAATTGTTTGGTCTTAACATACGAAATATGAAAACGTCAATGTTAAAACCTAACTTATGGCAGAAATTGCGTCTGATGCCTGTAATACTTGTCGTTCATTTCATTGTTTTTGTTAACATTTTTCTTCATTTGTATGAACTCGGTCATTGTTTTAAGACTGATGGTATGACAGGCGTAATTATGAAATTAGGGAATGGGTTGCCTTGCTTTATTTTCCTTTTTATGTGGCATGTTCTACGAATGAAAACTCGCAAATTGAACACCCTGTTTAAAAATTTATTTTTGCTCTTTGCAGAGAGTCACCAAAAGGCTGATGTTAACCCAAGAAGTATTAAATGTCAATTACGCCTTATAAAGTATTCAATAATTATTTTACCTTCTGTAGTTGCCATTACATACTGCATTTTGCTTGCAACTCCATTGAGCGGTGAAATTGACCCAAAATCGGAATCAGCGTTTGATTTCATTGAAAACATCACAATAAGATATATGTTGACTTTGGCCGACTATATCTTCGACTTGGGCCTTCTCCCCATTTTCCTTGGTATATCCGTGCTATCATACCACTACGTATGTAGTCAGATAAAAGTTATTTTAAAAAATTGTCAAAGTCTAGTCGATCGTTGCGGAATGTTGAGTGAAAATAAGTCTCGGAATTTAGCTGGTCAATTTTCACATATTTATTGGAAAACCAGTAATTTGGCTCACAAATTCGATACTTTGGTGTCATTTCTGGCATTTTTGATTATAATCGAAAGTACTGTTTCAAATTTTTTGCTTATAGCAGTTTCGCTTAATATGAAAAAAGCTAAAACTCCGTTTACGACAGAATTCGCTTTGTCGTTATTGTTTGGTTCTGGCACAAGGTTGCTGATGCTTTGCTACATGAACAGTGCTGCTGAGAAAGTTCGAATCGAAGACAGAGCTCTCCGAGTTAAAATTCGTTCTGTTGCTTTTAAGTTGACTTACTTTAATCATGAAAAGGAAAGTGGAAATACCTTGAGTGAAACTTTGAATTTCAGCGATGAAACTTTCAAATTTTCAGCTTGGAATATTTTCGATTTAGACAGAGCATTTACATTAAGTGTATGTGGAAACATTTTTACTTACAGCCTCCTGCTTTTACAACTTTCTGGGTCTTAAGTTTTTTGGCGCAGTATAGCCCAGATGCTCTTGCGCCATAAAAAATCCAAACAACCTTAAATTTTTTCTTTTTATTCATCATGGCTATGTTTAAATGATATTGCTCCTTTTTAGATTATGTCCATTCGTACAATAAACCGAGCTATCGTTTTCATTAATTAAAACTGTATGCGAAAATATGCTTTTCTTAATGTATAATTGCTTCGTAGATTTATTATTTCATATTGCTTGTGCATTACTTTTTTTAATACCAGAAACACTTCGAATTTTATGACGAATTTGTCTTCACGTCTCTTTAAACAGGACGAAGAGATTATGCGTATATATGTATTTTCACAAATAATTGTGCGTTAATTTTATAATATTTAGATGCATAAATACAGAACATTCAACTTTACAAGAGGCAGCAACTTTAAACTCCACTTTTAAACATTTAGAGAGAAAGCTAATCCTTTGAATAAAAATTTATTAAATTATTTTTTTCAAATAATTAATATATAGTAATAAAATTATTATTAATTAATTAATAATTAATATATAAATAATAAAAAATTATTTATCGAGAGCGATGATCTTTCTACAACTATCATGTGTTAAAGATTTAAATTGCAGTAGCAAAGAGGGGAAAAATGAACGTTTATCATCAAATAGTTCTGAATGTCGTAGAATAATTTAAATATCATGAAATGATCATTGAATGATTATTTTATAAACTTCCCTTTTCACTTCGTGGACACTGAGAAAGAAATTATGGTATTGAATATCATTATCATGACTATATATGATATCGGCGACTCTATTTACTTATGTGGGATTAATAAATGTGAATTACTTGCTAATATTCATAATTTAGATCATAAAAATGGTCCTGAACATAATCAAATTCACTGCTTGGATATTAAGTCAGCTTCTTGTTCCCTTGTTTCGACCTTATTACACAATTAATATGCTTATTTTTGCCGCTGGACAAATGCCTTACGGTTTTAAAATTTCTTCGATTATTCCTGTTTTTAAGGGCGGTTCTAAATCACATGTATCCAGCTGCCGACCAATTTTAATTTTGACAGTCTTTAACAAAATTTTGAAAAATCACTTTATAAGCGGTTTTATGATTTTTTTATAAACACTCTATTATTCATAATGATCAATTTGGCTTGTATAAAAATAAATCTACTGAGCAGGCGCTTATTACGGCTATTGATTTTATTTACTCATCTATTGATGCAAAGCAATCATCTTGGGAATTCTTTTATCTGTCCAGGACTTTCTATACAATTGATCATGAAAAATCGTTGCACAAACTTTATCTTGCTGGTGTACGTGAATTGCCAAATGTATTTTTCAAATGTATTTATATATTTTTCATTCACAAATAGATGATTTTTTTTATTTATTAGAATAATTTTTCTTGCTCTGTTGTGCCTTCTCATTTGTATCTGGGCGGCATGGGTTTTGTCAAACTTTCGATATTTTTCCATTGCTACCCAGACAAATTGTTGAAGCCCTTTTTGAAATTGTATTTTTGTGTATCTCTTTGTATGTTACTTAATTTTGTTTGATTTTATTGTGATGTTATGAAATTTGCTAATACGAGAGATATACTATTTCATGTTTTGGGATACTTATATGTTTATATATATTTCATATCCATCTGTTGTAAACCTCAGCTCTTTACCCAAAATAAAGTTTAAAAAATGGTTCGGTATGGACTTAAATGCCGAGAAAGCGACATCTAGCACTTGTAAATGCTGCAAAGCCGCATGAGGTTGACAGTCTCCTTATCAACTCAACAACTTCGTTGCTTTGCTGCTTATTGTTGCGTGCTGTTGAATGTTACATTTATAATGTAGCGTTTATACGATTCAATGGGGAAAACAGAAAACATTTCGTTTCCTTTCCACTTCATGTGCTAGTGTCATTCTCCGAAAAACACATTAATATACGTTTTAAACACATGTTGTCTTTTCAGAGTGGTAAGGATGTTCTACGGTTGTTGAAGGAAGACCACATTAGAAAAAGAATGTGTTAATTTATGTTTAACGGATTAAATACTATGCATTGTTTTTAGTTTCTGTTGATCTATTCATGTTCTACGCCTTTATATATGATTGCATAAAATTCGTTTTAGAAAATTTTCAAATTTTCATCGATCGTTGTGAATGGTGCAAAACAATAATCCTTGCTTTTTAACTTATAAATGTTTGCAGTTGTATAGTTTTTTTGTTTTATAATTAATATAATAATATATAATAAAATATAATATATATTAATATAATATGTAATAGAAATTGTGGTTTATAAATTCAAGATGCCAGGTTCGAACCTAGCTTTCTTTGTAATAATGGAAAATACAAATTTGGTATTTTTTGAGTTCCACTTATGCGTTACATGTTAAAAATCTGGGATATAGTGTGTTCACCAAAATTTTGTTGGTAAGGTTTCCTTTTGGTTGCAACACGTCTTATCGTTTTGCTTATGAGTAGAGCTACTGTGGGAATACAAGATGAAGATTAATTCTCTCTTTATAATTCAGAGAATTAATCTTCCTCTTGTATTAATTCTCTGAATTAATACAAGAGGAAGATTAATTCTCAGAATTATAAAGTACTTTCTGTTGCATTTAAACTAAATAATGTTCTGCAGAAATGAAATGGGACTATCTTTCTGAACACTGTGGAATGTGATAACGGGCCCTCCCATTTTCTTTATAGAATACATTTTATTCGGCCAGAGTATTTCTAATAACTGTGCATGCACCTTACGTTTAACTTTTTTTGTTTGTGAAGTTTGATTAGACTTCAGATTTGTCTTTGCATTCAGTATAGGTGTTGATATATAGGTATGATCGTATAGTAATAAATTATGTGACACTATAGGTATGATCGTATAGTAATAAATTATGTGACACTATAAGTATAATTAGCTAGTAATGATATTTCTCTGTGTGTCTTTATAAGATTCTTCGTGCTGTGATTACTAATAATAAATATTTCTTTTATTGCATGTGTCATGGTTTGCAATTGTAGATTATACAGCTAAACCCCTTATTAGCGGACAGAAAATTTTGTCCGTAAAAGAAAGGTGACCGTAATCTAGGGGTCACTCTGAAGTAGCTGAAATATTACATTTCAATTAGTCAAATACATTTCAAAATATGTATTTTTCAGCACATAAGACGGGTTTAAGATAACAAACGTAAGCGTGTACTGAATATAACAAGTAAATTTACAACAAAACGTTAAATATTAAAATTTATTTGCTTTGGAAAAATTGATTAATAACCTTTTGGTGGACTAGACTCACCAGTTCTCCTTCAAAATGCATTTTTAATTGGGAGATTAAATCATAGGTTAAAATGATTAAAACATGGTCATGTTTACAGGGAACACCTTTAATTTTGCACTAGCTTACACGGACGGTGTGGTAGCCGAGTGAACAATAATTAATTTTCACTTTAATTAATTTTTTTTAATTAATTTTTGAACTGCAATAGTTTTGTGTTGGTAGTTATTTCTCAGTTTCGCGAAATGTATCACTATATGATTTATTTATTATCAAAGTCTTTATTAAACACTAGTCATTTAAATCGACGAGTCCAAATCAATTACCACTCTTCGTTAATTGGAGGAGAAATTCTCCTTAGCTCTTATCCTGTTTATCCTTAGTTTTTTGTTGTGAGAAACGCCTCTAGTGAAGGCCGAAGTTCAAGCGTATTTTATCCGTACAGGGGTTCTAACCTAATGGAATGGACCATGAAAACGGTGCCCGGTATCCGAGTGTGACCGCAAAGCAGTGGTTTAAAATATACTACTTTAAATAAGTTTCTGCCGAGGAATTTTTATCTGACCGTAAAAACGATATCTGAGAGGTGTCCATTGAGAGAGGTTTTACTGTATTTCTAAACTACTTTTGATCACACAATATATCGATTTGGCCCTTTTAATATTCGAGGATTGTTTTCAAAGAAATTGAACGTTTAAAAAAAATGTTACCGCTTTATTTCTTATTCATTTATTGCGTGTGAGCAGTGTTTGTTTATCACTAACATATACCAAACATTCCTGAATATTTCTCTTAAAAAAATGCATATCATCTAACTCAGTTTAAGAAAACAAATTCCACAAATAACAAATTTAACCTTCTAAGAAAATATTAGAATATGCACCCTTTTATATACAGTTGGGTGCATAATCATAGAGTTATATGCACCCGTGGGGTACGAGCCATCCAAAAATTTGAAATAACTTACAATTTAATGTATCATGTAGTGTATAAATGTGCATAATATGTGCCTGCTTACCCCAAATAATTTTTGAACTGACGTTGTTATTTGAGTCTCTTTTTATGCGACAGAAACGTTGTTCAGAAAATCGCATATAAAAAAATCGCGTAAAAAAATTAAATTACGTTGAAAAATCAGGTACATGTTCCGTAATGTTCTAAAATCGCATAAACCCAAACTTATTACTTAAAATTAACCTAAAACTGCATAAAAGATTTATAAAAAATTTAGAAAATAGGAATGCTTGATAAATTCCTTCGAGAATCTGGAAGAAATTGTTATAAAACTCGAAATAAATTTGTTTTCAAACTTCATTCATTTGATTTTATTATAAATATAGCCCGGACTACATGCACTAAAAACCAGCAAAATCCGTTTGTTTGTGGTTTTACGGTTCAAGGACTACAATGGTCATGCTGCGCCGGGACCTACTGTTTTCCGAGGAATCCGAACCTCTTAAGGCCTAGGGAACCAAACCCCGGACTACAGTGAGCAGTGCGATCTTTATGAGATCTCTGAGTAAGCGTTCTTTGTACACTGTTGGGAGTCGAACCCGAGTTAACGGCGCACTAGGCGAACGCGTTACCACACTGCGCCCCACAGGTCCACAAAATATGCGTGCAAGTACGCAATACAAACCCGAAAATATGAATCTATATATACTTAAAATGTATAAACATGCTCCAAAATAAATAACTAAATTAAATATTTTTTAAATTACTTTAAAACCATGCTTCCTATTTTTTTTAAATAAATAGATTTCTTATTTACTACCGAGTGGAAACATTCGATTTATACTTTAAAGTTTATATTATAGTATATCAACTGTATCTCTCGATGTTCTGAACAGTTAAGCATTGTCTTCTATCATTCAATAGCACTTTTGCTTCAAAAAGACCTGTTCTAGAGCTATAGGATTTACAGGACAGCATTTATAAAATTTTGCGGATTGTCTATTACTGATAGTTTATTCGTGATACACTGTTGCTCACGTCCAAACCCCGACTAAGGTAAGTTGCGGCCCTGAACACAAAGAAATTTTGGGGGGCTCCGGACTATTTTTTCAACCCACGCTGATATAAGTTTTATTTATTTATTTTTGGCAGGCATCGTACAACATAGTAACAGAACAGATTACAATAAATTACAATATACATGATCTAATTCACACTTGTGAACATATATAATACATAAGTACCCACGAAATCTAGAGATCCAAAAAAATCTGCAGTATAAAAACAGTTAAATATAATTAGTGATTGACGTCCTGCCAGGGCAGCGAAGAGAAAAGACTATTATGTCTGGCAATGCCCCGACTTCCCCTGAAGTGCCAACGCAATTTGCTTTGCAGCAAATATAACAACGTAAAAACTATAATCACAATTTTATTTATATTACATGTTAGTTAAGAAATCATGAAGTAATGATTTAAAAAGTGTTATTGTATTTGCAGTTTTTATTTCCTCTGGTAATACATTCATGTTTGTAAAAATTGCAACACCATGAAGGACTCGTCCGAATTGAATGAAATTTAATGTACAAACGACCTGTGTTGATACAAATAAACGATTAAAATTACAAAGCAAAAAAACAATATTACATGTCGAAAATCAGTATTTGGTGAAGCCACCACGCGCTGCAATAAGTGATGCTATACGACGTGGCATGGAATCAAACAGATGTTGAATGTGTGCCTGAGGAAGAGCATTCCAGATTGCTTGTATGCGACCCCAAAGTTCATCTGTAGTAGCTATGGGACGAGGATCACGAGCGAGACGCCGACCAACGAAATCCCACACATGTTCAATCGGCGACATATCCGGCGAATAGGCAGGCCAAGGAAGAAGCTGTATCTGTTGTGATGAAAAGAAGTCTTGAACATTCCTGGCAATATGTGGGCGGGCATTGTCCTGTTGAAATACAGCTCCGGGAATGCCTTGAAGGAAGGGAACAACTTCGGGCTCCAGAACTTCATTGATGTACCGGTTGCTGTTAAGATTACCCACAATTCGTAGCAGCTGAGATCGTCCATGTTACGTAATCGCACCCCAGACCATAACGCTGGGGGTTCGTCCACTATGACGTTGGATAACGCACTCCGGAAGGTGGCGTTCACCGGTATAGCGTCTAACACGGATGCGGCCATCACTGTACCCCAAATTAAAGCGGGATTCATCAGAAAACACCACTTGTTGCCAATCAGCACGCCAGTCTCTATGTCCATGAGCCCATTGTAGCCGCAGGCGCCGATGGTTTTGCGTCAGGGGGATCCTGTATAAAGGAACTCTTGCACGCAGTCCACGGTGCAGTAGACGCCGACGAATTGATGAAGCACACAATGATACACCTGTAGCAGTGCACCAACGTTCTGCCAACTGTCCAGATGAAGCAAAACGGTCCGTCACCGCCATGCGGACCAGGTGTCTATCATCCCGTGCTGACGTCACCTTTCGGCGTCCACTCCCGGATTTCCGAGTTGTCTGGTTCTCTTGAACCCACTGCTTCCACACTCGCATCACTGTGCTGCTGTTACGCCCCATACGAGCTGCTATTGCACGATAAGAAAACCCTCCTTCACGAAGGCCGATCATTCGTCCCCGTTCAAACTCCGTAACTTGCTGAAATGTCGCCCTCTTTCGTCGTAGAGGCATAGTGACGTCTCATGTAACGTTTACCACTAGCAGATAGCCATACACGCCCCACTACAGCCCTCTATTTATACGGATCCATCAGCAGTTCAGAGGGCGCTGCTCAGCCCACGCACTTGGCCTCAGTAAATCATGGGTTCCAGTGCTGTGCCCGTGCACAGAATGATCAAAAGGGGGGAATATCTTAAATCACAGCTCTGTGGAGGAGAGAATACACAAGAGTTGCAATCCTAGAACTAAGTAGCTTGTCAATTTCCAACAATCTAAATTGCCGGGAAATATTTGCCAGTGAGCTAGAACTGGAATATTAGATCATTCGAAAAAATCGGTTTTGAAGAATTTTCAATCTCTTTAAGTTCGATGTACATTTGTTTATGTCGATATATGCTATGTGGCACAGTTTCTGTGACAGGGTGTACTCTGTTCTGCTATCGGGATCGTAGTCCCCTGTGCCAGCATGTACATCAAATAAAATACCAAGAATACATATAGATTACATAAAAGCAAATAATCTTAAGTATTTTTACGTTTTCAAAATTTTCAATATCCTACTGTTCTAGGACAAATCTTTAATCCTGGTTGCCTGAAATTTCGTCATATGAGTATTCAATCGGTATAAAACGTTTCAAAAGTTTTTCCATCGTTATAGTGCCATAGTATGGACCGAAAATTACGAAAATTACATAAAGGTTGGTATTTCCGCATACGTTAATCATGCTACAGGAATGTTTAAACATGCGTAGAAATTTCAGGGATGATCGTCAGTCGAAAATATAAATTATTGACAAAAAAGTTTAAAATAAGGCCAAAGAAAAAATGGTTTTTTTCCCCTAACATAGACAAAATAATTAGAGTAAGTGGATATGAAAAGGTTTCTTTTTTACAAAATATTTTTAGCATATGATGCTGAAAAGGAAAAAAATATTATCTAGATATTAATATTAGATGTACAAAATATATGGCATTAAGACTATGGTTCAGTCATATCAATCTTTAAAATGTTCGAAAATTTAATTACGAGAATTAATTAATTATGGAAAAGTCCCGTGTTCAGCTCTCGTGCTGTTTTCTTTCCATATACACAGTCTCACCTTGCTTGGAGGAGAATGATTATTGTCTTCCTTGCGCCTTAAACATAGCACCAATACTTACTTACTATACTTTACCAATACTACTTACTACTTTCTGATGACTACTTACTACTTTCTGATGACTACTTACTACTTTCTGATGACTACTTACTACTTTCTGATGACTACTTACTTCTTATGATCTACTAACTTCTTATGATCTACTAACTTCTTATCTCCTACTTTCTTATAATGACGTGAATATTTATCCCATATAATATTTACCCCATTCGTTTTTATTTGGCCTTAAAATAACTGCCAAGCTAACAGAACAGAACCAAATTTTCGGTTTTTCAAATAAAGGTAGTGACTATAATTCAGTCAGGATTAAGTTTTGGCGCCCAATTAAACTTGAATGTTTACAAATTCCTTTGCTTTTCTTCTTAGATATGGCGTAAAAGGAAGTTTAGCGTTGTCGGGGAAATGTTTGCAATAAAAAAATAATAAAATATCTAAGCCCCATAGAACAGTGGTTCCTAACTTTTTCAAGCCGCGACCCACTTTTATAGTAGCCAAGTAATTCGCGACCCCCTTTATAGTAACCAAAAGATCTGCGACCCCTCTGTCCGCCGCCGACACATTTGTATAATAAAAGCATTTTTAACAAAGTAAAGAAAACACATTAAATATAGAATTATATTATGTATATAATATATATTATAATAGAGAATATAACAGATAGTAATATATATATAATAATAATAATAATAATAAAGTTAACAACCATTAGTTGAATATTGAAATATGTATAGTCATGTTGAAATACAAAAAATTTTGGAAACATTTGCTATGAATTTCTTTATTAAAATAATTGCAACTAAACATGGTTGCGGCCAACCCCCCCCCTCAAAACCTGTTCACGACCTCCTTGATGGTCGCGACCCCCCAGTTTAGGAACCACTGTCATAGAATATGCTTTTAATTACTACAATTAGTAACTCATTAATAACAATTTTAATTACTACAATTAATAATAAAACCATTAGAATACGCTTAAAATTACTAAACCCCATAGAATCTGCTTGTATTCTGGAAATTCACCGATTTTTTTTTTATGCATTTATATGCAGTAACCCTGGCGAGGGCTAAAATATGCAATTGCATATGCACAGGGGCGGACTCGCCGGTTGCCAGCCGGGCCGCTGTGCCCTCATGGGCGTGTAGTCAAAAAATTTTTTAGTAACCTATGGACCGACCAATGGACTCGCACCTTTCAAAAATCTAAGGTATGTACTCTTTTAGAGGACCCAGTCTGCCCCTGTTAAAAACTATTTAATTATTTAAGTAACCCGGCAGAGCGGCCAGTTAAATATAAAAACGGGTTTTCAAGGAAGAAAATTTAAAATGTCCAAAAAATTTGCGAAACAGTTAAAAGAAGAAAAACTTCATTGAGTAAAGAGTGAACTTTTTTGTTTAGAGATAACTTTAGGACGAAATTCATAACTAATTTAGCATCCCAGAAAAGAATTTGTTATATAGAGAATTGTGCTGCATATATGTTCGTTAAATAGAGACTAGACTACTATTGTAAATCCAATTCTTTCACAGACCACAGACCTATTAGGCGGTTGTTATAAATTTAACATCCTGCAGTGGCTCAGTGGTTACGCGTTCTCCTAGCGTGTGTTTATCCGGGGCTTGGCTCCCAACTGTGCTTAAAAAAAAGGCCAACCAGCTAACTGTTCACCATAGTCCGAAGGATGTCTTCCTGCGCCTTAAGAGGCCAGGATTCCTCGAAAAACTCCAGGTCCCGATGCAACACGACCCTTGCTGTCCTTGCGCCATAAAGTCCACACGCAAACAGACAAATTATGAGTTTGATATATATACGGTTTTCATCATATATTTAAAACCCATGCTTACACAAATTCTCTCCTAGTGTCTGATCTCCATAAAATATTGTATGTGCAATAAGCGCCGCCTATCGTCTAAAAATTGATGGGAAATTTCGTTCTTGTACTGACATTACGGTAATTGATTCGATTCTGGTAACTTTCATTGGTGACATTATACACATCTAAAATTTTTAAAATTGCCTTTTAACCCTTTAACCTGCACATCAACCACTTGGTAGAGCATGTTTAAGGTGTTTTCTTACTGTTTGAAAATCATAAATTCAGTTTAGGGACGCACCAAAGGGTAGTTTCCACCGCCCCTTCAAAAATGGGCCTCTTATCCTGGCCCTGAATTGAATTTATGATTTCCAAGCAAGAAAAATACATCTTAAACACGCTCTATCAAGAGATCAATCTGAAAGCTAAAGGGTTAAAGAGTTTCGCGGGTAGATTCTCAGGGTACTAAAAAGAAATGTATTTAAAAAAAAAAAATCTGCGTATTTTTCTTTTATCTGGTATTAGCCATTTATTTATTCGAAAGCTTCAAGTTCTTAACCTCCATAAGGTGACATTAATATTTCAATTTTTAATCGGTTGTGCACTTTTTCACTCAAAGGTTCTTTGCATTTTTGAACTTACAATCCAAAATTTTTATAATTTATTTCTGAAATGTCATACTCTTTATATAAGTCGATCCACTTTTTTACGATTTTGACATTCATAAGCACAAAACAAGAAAGAAAGAAAGAAAGAAAAGAAAAAAAAGAAATTCAAACGAGTGGTGAAGGCGCCACCTATAATAATAAAAAGCATCCGTAATTTGGCATTACGGCAAAAAGCTAAAAAAGAAGTTGAAAATGGCGCTATTATTATTTTTCAATATTATTTCCTAATGTGAATGTGATCTTAGTAATATTATAAGAATATTATTACTAACTCATAAAATTAAGGTTACTTCGTAAAGATAATTCTCCGAGTTGCCGATAGATGGCAGGACTAGCAGCTTTTAAAAGGGTGGGATACAAAGATACTACTGTGACTTCACCTCTTGAAATAGTTCCGTTTCAGCTGTTGTATTAAAGATCGCACAGTCGTAGAATTATATGGGACCGTGGGACCTGAGCTCCCCAATAATCTGAAATAAATTGCGATTTTACATATACTGCAATGTATAAACGTACATAAAATACACTTGGGCCCAGCCAATAATGTTGAAAACTCTACGGTGATGAAATACCTTGTAAATATTGTTGTATAAATGCTGAGTTTTCAAAAGATTGTTTTCGCGAAACACTGTCACTTAAAGTTACAGGTAGCGTTTTCCTGGGAAATATACCAATAACTCAAATAAGAAACGAATTTATTAATAACGTATTAACTTTTATTATGATTACCTAACGCCGCTGTGATCTTAGTAACATAATGATATCATTACAAACTCATGAACGTAACGTTACGAGCTTTCGATAAATGACAGAATTATTGAATTTTATTAGCGTTTTATGTCACAAGGATCATGCCGCAGCGGGACCCAGGGGCCGATCAAGCCAAAGTGGGGCCCCAGGACCTAGTATTTATTTGGGGCCCCCCCTTCCTCCCCACTCGCAATAAAATTATTCAATAAATAGATAGCAAATGCAAACTCTTGTTATATATATTATCTATTATCTTGTTATATATATTATCTATTATCTTGTTATATATTTTATCTATTATCTTGTTATATATATTATCTACATAATCAATGAAAGCCGTTTTCAACGATACCTAAGTTATAATTAATAAAAAATATAATATTAATAAATTACTATGTCATAATTAAAAAAACTACATTTCAAATTGGCATTTTAAACTTGCTAACAAAGATCACATACAAAATATGGGGGCCCAGTGTCGCGGCCCCGGAGGCCAATGCGTTAATAGGGCCTTGCTGGGACCTGGGACCTACAATTTTCATAAGAATTCGAACCTCTTAAGTCCTAGGAAACCAACCCCCCACCCCGGACTGTAGTGAGCAATTAATCAGTATTTATTTATTTCTTTAAACCAATAGGAGTCGAACCCACTTTAACGACATTCTAGGCGAATACGCCACAATTATGCTACATCAGCAATGGCGTAGCGATGCCAATGCAGTTGCATTAGGGCCCTTGCTCTTGGGGGGGGGAGAGTTGAAGTCGAGGGTCCTGGTTGGGGCCCCTCTACCAGCGATTACATTGGGGCCCAAATTCCATAGCTACGCCACTGCAAAATTTACAAAAACCACTGCACCACTGGGACTAATTATCAAATTTTAAATAGTTGGGATACAAAGATGATATTTCTGCTGAGACTTGTTTCCTGTCTTTTTCGTTTATTATAATAAATATCGTGTAAAACAGTGGTATCAAAGTTTGAGGTGACCTTATTAAGGGGGCTCCAGTGGGAGAAAACGTGTACGAAGGGGTGGTAGAAAGCGTCAACAAGCAGACAACAAAGCGACAATGGGAGACTGCCCATAGTTATTCCGTATCAATTTGAAAATACAGTCTGTACCGCTTATATGGTCACCCGCATATGCGGTCACCCTGCTTATATGGTCTGTTTTTTAAAGTCCCGTCTAACTGAATAGGGAATTCTGTATTAAGCAACATCGCCTATATAGTCATTTTATTTTTCTTAGTATCTGATATATATGGTCATTTTTAATTAGAGGTCAACCGATTGATAAAAGCGCTTATCTTATCTGCCGTGTTATCTCGACCGGAAACAGGCTTGAAAACAAAAAATGCTAGAATGCGACTAATAGCATGCTTTAGACCAACGCCGATCTACATTAAATCATGTGTTTTACACATTACAAATTCTATGACTGTATATCAAAATGTGTCTCTCGTTGTTCTAAACAGTTAAGCTTTATCTTCTATCATGTAATAGCATTTTTATGGCTAAAAGTGTCCTTTCCAAAACTACAAAAGATGTTGGACAGCACTTATAAATTTTTGCGAGTTATCTATTACGGATAGTTTATCGATGATAGAACGATGTCTATCACTGAAGGAAAATGGTGTGGAAATTTAGAATAAGTGTTTGTTTTAATTTGACTTTCAATCAATTGCCAGCCAAGCACAGTAAAACTCAGCTTTGGTCTTCATAACAAGGATGGTGGCTATAATTCAGCTACGACAACATTTTGGCGTCCTAGGACGTAATTAAACGTGTACATTTACAAATTCATTCAAATTCGTCAAATTCATTTTCATTCATTGCCTTTCCACTCAGATAAGAAGTAAGAGGAACGTTTAACTTTAGTATTGTCGTCAAATTTTTCGGATGAGGAAATAATAAAATTCTTAAAATTACCAAAACCCTTAAAATATGCATTTATTCTGGAAATTCATAATTTTTATGCATTTATATGCACAAATGCTAAAAAGGGCTAAAATATGCAACTGCATATAATCCGGGCTCTAGTTATGACAGTAACATTTTATTTTTCTGCACTCATTATTTGAATTAATATGATTTTTAATTAGCTTTAATTTAATAAAAAAAACGTTTTGTACTTATATACGTAAAATACGCGAATAATGTTAAGTATTGCTTCTTCCACTTCTTGTGCTATGGCAGTTTTTAACTAAGACACTTTCGAGCTCGGGGCCCTGTGAGATCCGGAGTCCCCTGGCGGCCGCCAGATCCGCCACTAGATGGGGGGGTTTACAGAGCTATAACTCATATATTCCTATGTTAAATATACAAAATTTCATTGCGATGGGGTTACAACCCCCAAAACCACCCCTGGTTACGCCTATGCACAGAATATGGATTTACTGGTAAGCTGAAATGTTTTAATAAAAAATCTTGTACGCGGAACGTTGTTATAAAGTTTAATTTCTTGGTGAACTTTGTATTTTTCCCATATATATATATATGTTCACCCCGCTTATATGGTCATATTTTCACAGACCGCTGGGCTAACCATATAACAGATACAGACTGTATACAGTTTTTGAACATTACTGAGCAAGTAACAGATAAATCTATTTTGTCCCCATGTTAAAGAGGTTAGCACAGTGAGGAGGGGAGGAAATTTATGCATCGTCTGTTTTGAAAGAAGATCAAACAAAAGCCAAAATTTAAAAATATAATGAAAAACAACATATCAAGAGCTTTGACTGAAAAAAAAAAAATATTTATAGATAGGCACAATTGTGGGCAAATTTCAAGAAACTTTTCTTGTTATTACCTACCTCTGGCTAAATGTGTTTCCAGCATAATTCAACTCTATTCCGGCCAAAGGAATCAATTCCTGCTGAGATGAAACCTAGCATCGGATTATTTTTATTAAATCATCAATTCCATTCATTACGTTCACAACAAATCAGCGGTCATAAGATTAAAGATTATTAATATAATAATAAGATTTAAGCTAAGATTTTAATTAATATAATAATAAGATTTAAGATAAGGTTTTTACTGTCAATTAATGAAGTGTTGCCGTTTTAAACGTCACTTTATAATTATTCCAACTATTATTTCGAAAAATATTTATAAGACAAAGAACGGCGCGGTGTAGATGAGCTTCGGAATATAGGGTCATTTTGGAAATAAGCTAGTGGGGTAAAGGCAGAACCGCGTTAAGGGGGGCTAAGGGGCTGCAGCCCCCCAGATCCTAGGTTCTGTGTTGGTTAAAGGGACCCCGAAATAAAAACAAATATTATCAGTTTTCACTTTTCGGCATACTAGCCTACTGTAATGAGGTAAAAGCGATGTGTTTTCCTTCTTAAATTTTATAGCCTACTATTCTTCTGTCACTTCTTTTTCTTTTATCACCAAATATACGACGATGAAAGATTATTGGAATTATGTCAATCTGTCCCATCCTTTGTTATACCATGAAATGCCGAAAACGTACTGCCCCAGAAAATGGCCTAATAAATCCTCCTCATGAGAGAAGATTCATGGTATGCTTCTCGTATACATCCCATGTGTTTTCTTGGTGTCAAAAACACTTCAGGGAAAGTGTTTGATAGCATTATCTTTCCTTAGGAAAATAGCATTAATCAATAGTTGCATCTTTTACTATCACGGTTCCATTGAATGCTGTCCTGTGGCTCTGGAGTCTGGAGTAAATGCCAAAATTTTTAAAAAGACATGCAATCTCCGGTCATTAATAACCTCTGGCTCAAAAAACTGCTCTTTTCCAACTTTAAACAAATTGAGAAATCCAAACAGGCGTTTGAGTAAACTAGGATAAGTATGTTAAAAATACTCTTTTCCTTCCTCATCTATTTGCCCTTCCGGCTTGTTTCCCTGCTTGTAATCCCACTTTCTGGAACTAGGCCATTCTGCGTGTTGCGCAATACATTGTTCCAGCAATGTCAAACGAGCAGATCTGCGTAGAAACTGTCTTGAATTAAGCAGAAAAAAAGTTGTGTAACTTGTAAGTTATTTTTATCATAGGCTTACATTTGAAATTTTATATTACCGAAATCTTCAAAAAATCTTGCAAATTTAGCTTTTTTAATTTAAATTTCTTTCTGTCTTTTAATATCCTGGAATTCTTCCACAATTTTCTGGCACTGAATCGAGTGCCAAGGAATTACGAAGTTGCTGCCAAACGAATACTGGCTTTGAATTTCTTCTTCGAAGGGTTCATCACGATTTTAAATCGTGTGATGAAGTAGATCCATTATCACCCATCCCATAAACCCCTAGTGAATAATGGAACCCTAGTTCGCAAAACAGTATTCCTTTTAAATTTATTAGTCACCTGCAGATATGCCTGTGGCCTCTTAGAATTCCCTCCAAATTTTTAAACATCCTTCACAATATTTTACTCCCAGTATCGTTATTAAAATTAGTATTAAGTGGAGAAAAGTTATACCTCAAGTCTGAACTGAGCCAGTCAAGGAACACTGAACACAAAATCGTTAAAATGTCTTTATTTCCCAAATGGGCATTATGAAATCATTATCATCACTGATTGTCCGAGTGATGATTGTCCATCATCACCCTTGCTGATTTCTCAATCCTTATGGTCTTGTCAAGTCTGAACTGAGCCAGTCAAGGAACACTAAACACAAAATTATGAAAATGCATCTTTATTTCGAAATGGCCATTATGAAATCATTATCATCACTGATTGGCTGAGTGATGGTGGTCCATCATCACCCTTACTGATTTCTCAATCCTTATGGTCTTGTCAAGTCTGAACTGAGCCAGTCAAGGAACACTAAACACAAAATTATGAAAATGCATCTTTATTTCGAAATGGCCATTATGAAATCATTATCATCACTGATTGGCTGAGTGATGGTGGTCCATCATCACCCTTACTGATTTCTCAATCCTTATGGTCTTGTCAAGTCTGAACTGAGCCAGTCAAGGAACACTAAACACAAAATTATGAAAATGCATCTTTATTTCGAAATGGCCATTATGAAATCATTATCATCACTGATTGGCTGAGTGATGGTGGTCCATCATCACCCTTACTGATTTCTCAATCCTTATGGTCTTGTCAAGTCTGAACTGAGCCAGTCAAGGAACACTAAACACAAAATTATGAAAATGCATCTTTATTTCGAAATGGCCATTATGAAATCATTATCATCACTGATT
>QLNU02014802.1:46320794-46351723 GCA_006491805.2 Dysdera silvatica
GCTCATATTAATGCATGCAGTATTACTAACAAAGTGGAATTAATTGAAGACTTCATCCTTGGTATAAATCCATCCCCTGACATATTATGTATAACTGAGACCTAGCTCTGCCCAAATTAGGCTCCATCTCTTTTTGATTATGAATCGGTCTCGATTGCACATGAATTGGGTAGAGGAGGTGGTGTTGTAATGTATGTTAAAAGAAAACATGAGTTTAATTTGATACCTCAATGGACGGGAATCTTCCCGGGGATTGAGATGCTGACATTACAAATTTATGGTATTTTTGTCACTACCATATATCGACCACCTTCTGGTGAATTGGGAGATTTTTTATGTCGTCTTCAGGACCTACTTGCCTTTATTACTTCCTCGAGAAAGAGGCTAATCATCATGGGAGACTTAAATATTGATTTATATACTTCCAATGAAAAATTTGTAAACCATGCATAAGCACAGAGAGATGCACATGCACAAGCACACTAATGGATCAGATCTTCTCATTTGGATTTAGCAACTATATTCATAACCCAACTAGAATTACATCACATTCTTGTACAGTTATTGATCACTGTATTACAAACGTTTTAAATCCACAATGTGGCATACTTCTTTATCAGATTAGCGATCATCTTCCCATATTTTCAATTTTTGGTATTTCACAGGGAATATCTAGACAATACGATAATCCTTCTTTTATTCGAGATTTTTCTGAAACAAATTTACAGACGTTTAAAGCAGAGTTACAAAGAGTAAATTAGACTGATCTATATCATTATATATAATGCTTATAAATATTTCGTTGATATCTTCAAAAATAATTATGAAGTTTGCTTTCCATTAAAAACAATAAGCAAAACCAAACGTATACGTAAATCATGGATTACAACTGAAATAAGGAAGAAAAATAAACTTTACTTCAAATTTTTAAAAGATAAATCACCAACAAAACTTGCTGTTTTTAAGTCATTTCGGAATGAATTGAATACTAAAATAAAACGTGCGAAACAGGCATATTTTTCGGCACTATGTAATATGAATAATAGGAAAACATGGTCAGAAATAAATGAACTTATGGGAAGATCAAAATCCGTGACAAAAGAAACTGATAAACTAATAACTCCTCATAAAGCGACTACTAACATATCACAGATTTCTAATACTTTCAATGAATATTTCATAGAATTCCCTTATTCTTTATCTAGTAAATTTAATAATGTATTCCAAAGATGCCATGATTATAATATCGCTAATTCCTTTTTCTTGGATGGGGTCACTGAACTTGAGACAATTCGACTAATTAATAATCTTAGTGCTAATAAAGGACCAGGCCCAGATAACTTTCATCCAGTTCCCATTAAATATTGTGCTCATGAGATTTCAGGGCCTTTAACCTACATCTTTAATCTAATCTTTTCCACAGGAAAAATTCCACCGGAATTTTTTAATGGCTTTAATTTGAAAAATTAAGTTTAAATTCAAATTTAATCGCTTAAAATTTTGAAAACAAATTCATGAGTTTACTATTATACAATAAAATGTCAACTAACATCTTGAAAAAAATGGTTACGTAAAAGCTGCCAAAAACGCATATACATGCCTTTGGCATAAGGGTGACATTAGTGATCTACGAATATTTTTTTTTTCTCTTGAAAAGTGCTCCATGAAGCAAAACAGTTCATTTTCTCTTGAAAGGTGCTCCGTGAAGCCAAAAAATTGAGAGCTGATGACGGTGGTAGTCAAACTTCTAACTGCAACAGATTGATGTAGATTTAAATAACTGTCGTATATCACAACTTTTTTATAACCAGTATATTCTACAATTACAACCAGTATATACCACAGATATAACTCTTATAGCATACACCACAACCATAACCCTTATATACCATAACCATTAAATACCGCCACTAAAACCACTATATATATTCTACATGCATAACTCTTATATACCATAACCATTAAATAAATACCGCAGCTAAAACCAGCATATACACCACATCCATAAATATTGCATACCACAGCCAGAACCATTATACACCACAGCCAGAACCATTATACACCACAGCCAAAACCATTATACACCACAGCCAAAACCATTATACACCACAGTCAGAACTATTATACACCACAGCCAGAACCATTATACACCACAGCCAAAACCATTATACACCACAGCCAAAACCATTATACACCACAGTCAGAACTATTATACACCACAGCCAGAACCATTATTACCACAGTTAGAACCATTATATACCATAGTTTTAAATCCATCAGTCATATCACAGGTAATTTAATGTGGAATTTTTTAGTCTAATTTTAACCGTCAAAGCTTGGCTGAAGTCTTTGCGACATAGCAACTATTCAGCGATGATGACACGAAAATGTGTTCAGTCGGAAAAAAAGAGAGAAAATTTTCTGGCTGCTGGCCCTGACATTGGTATTCCAAGCCAGAGATAAAGGGCAAAACAACCCTGTGTAATCAAGGCCAGTTCCTGAGATATATTCTTGGATCTAATATGATTATTTACCTCGCGTGGCAAGGATGTTCTAATGATTACCAGCATTCATTCGTCACCAGTCGTAGCGAACATGCGACGCCCTCTTTATTTGAAATTTTGCAACTAACTTCGTTTCATAATCATTACCAAAAACTACTTGCGTAGTAGAAATTTGAAAACAGTATTCGCCAGGTTATGTAAATTTTACACTGTACACATCAATGTAGATTTCTCGAAATTATTGGTGGGACCAAGCACATTTTATGTACGCTTATACATGATATGTGCAATTTATTTCAGATTATTGTGGGTTATTAGGTTAAATCTCCACGGGCCCATATAACAACTATACGCCTGTGACTGTACAAACCTCCGATGATTATCGCTTTGGGTTTCTGAATATTTTCAAGTTTCCTCTGTGTGTGAGGGTGGGGGGTGGAAGCGTAAGCTTATCATGATTTAAATGTAATTTTATTCTTGACACTCTGTGAGCACATGGTAGTAATAGAGATGATATTAGCGTTAAAAACAGTGTAACTGCCAAGCTGGAAATCTAAATTGTATGGCATTACCAATGCTTGCCCCTCCCAGTGCATTTAACATAAAATAGGACCTATAAAGGTCATTTAACAAGTAGATTCATAATACGTATACAGAAAAACCTGTGGCGATATATCATTGTTGTTATAATATTATATTTAATTTACATTTGAGTTTAATTTTCTATATCACGTGAAATGTAAAAATGATCTTACGTGGTAGAAATATGAGGAGATGAAAGACTGTGATAAGACAAACACTTTTCGGTTTTCGATGGAGAGCTTTTGAGGCAGACTAATTATTATTTTACTACCGAAATGTTTATGTTTAGTTTGTTTGATTATTTTAATTTGACGTTGATTCAATAGTTTGATTTATTACTTTCGATTATTTGAAACTTATCTATCTGTCTGGCAATCTTTGGAATTATCATCAGTGATTTCTCGTCGACCTAATTATTAACGAATGCAACCTAAAACCCTCTGATCAACAACAACACTAAACCTACAACTAATGGTGACGTTCCCACATTCTGGTAACCTCCCACAAACCCGCCTAAGGCGACCACTGTCGGTTCCATGAAAAGGCGGTCGCTCGGAGAGGTGGTCTCTGAATGAAGGTAAATTTAGCATTGTATCCATGGGGGAGGGGAGTAAACCCATTTCCAGAAAAGGTGGTCGTTAAGGGGGGTGGTCGTTAAAGGGATTTTACTGTGTATTATTTGCTCAAATGTGAAATTAAGGCATAAATGTACTAGTGAAAAATAATTTCCTTTTTCCTGTTAAATTTTTATGCTGTTTTTTTATCAGTTTTATGTGCATATGTAATACAGTTCATCATTTCCTTGATTTAATAAATAAAGGCTTTTAGAAAATAATCGAAAAACAGAAGTGTTATTTCATAAAACAGAAATGCGATATTTCCATGGCACGTTTGTTTACATCGTTTAATTCTGATCAAGGGTTTACCAATATGACGGAACTGGTGACATAAACTACCTTACTAAAAAGCATTTAGGCTGCCTCTATTCCTATTCGACTCTCTATTCCCACCTTCCTGAAATTTATATGAACCGTGGCAATAGTTGTAACAAACTACGGTCCGTAGATCGCCAATCGTTGATCACATAATTTGGGGATAATAAATGCAAGCAAAATGCATTCGATTTAAAACCAATATGTATTGAATATTAAATGTTTAGAATAATTAAATAAAACGCCGAAAGTTAGAATAATTAGAATACAAGATTGAATTATTTCACCTTCTTGGCGAATCTTCCGATGATACGTGTGCACATGTTGATGCTAAATCAAAGACTGCTCATAACTTGAAAATTCAGAATGCAGTCACATATATTACCAGATGTAAAGAGTTAAATAATCTACAGTGGTTCTAAAATGTGAAATAGAAATTTGTATTGTGTTACAGCTGCTAAAACTGTAACTGTAAAAGTTTTATTGCCAGGCTTTCCCAGTGGCAATAGCCTGCAAAGCCCGTACTGTGAAGAGCACATTACAGAACTCATGAAGTTCTAGCTGACGGTGAGAAGTAACCGTATATCTAAACGCGCAACTACCAATCAAAATTCATGGCAGTATATCAGATAGCATTAAATGATATTTGATATATTTTAATGGATTAACACGGCTATGACACTGTATCTGTATATATTGTACATTAGAAATGTCTCTACCTCGTATATATATTAGAAAATCGCACACAAGCAGGAGAGAAAAGAAAATAGTACTTGACCTGAACTCGGGATCTCCCCATTACATATGAGATGACCAACTAAGATAATTTCAGAGAATTGATTACATCGAAGAAAATGTTAAGCCGAAGTTGTCTATTTTTAAACGTAGAATCAGAATCTGTAATAAAAAGTGGAGATTCTCATCTGAAATTTTAATGTGTGCCCCGCTCCACCACACACAAGGGGACAGGAGAGACTTTATTTTAACATAACTGAATAGATTTCTTAAAACTGTTCAAATATGGTTATGAGCACTTACGTTAGTTCTCCGATGCGTATTTTCCGAGTAAGTAAATTGGGGGTTCTTTTACTATTCAAACACCATGTCTGTTATATTAATAAACAAAATATATAATAGTACTATTCTATTACAAGTAAAATAATATTATTGAAACATAGTGCAAAATATGTATTAATCTGATTTTATAAAAAATTATTTTAATTTTATTAAACTCGTATAAAAAATATCCTACGTTATTAAAATTAAATCCCTGTGTAAAAAATAAATTTATTTGTACTTCGTATTATATGTATTTCTTTTAGATAATATCGATTTACTTTTAATTGTTAGTGAATTAAATTTCATTTGCAATGATTTCCAATGTTTAATATATTGCATACCGAAGAAGTGAGTAATTTTAGAAATATACTGCATACCACATAATAATAATAAAGTTTATATATGCCAACTGGGCTTTTTTTCTCTAAATTCGACAAATTTTTTTCCCATAGTAAAAAAAAAATATACGTGAAAGAATATACTGTATTATATCTAATAATGTTTGTATAAGAGACAGAGTGAATTACAGTATTAGTATGAGTAAAATATTTTCACCAATAATTCTGCAAAAACTTTGATATTTATGCCGCCATAGCTCAGTGATTAAAGCACTGGTCTTGTAAATCAGATGTCCTGGGTTCAATCTTCACTGGTGATTGTCCTCCACCACTTATTTTTCAACCAGTGACAACGGATAATCTTGAAGCGTGTAATACCCTAAAACATTCCTCAAGAAGTTGTCCACAAATATCCGAAAGAGTCGGAGGGCAATAACTAAATAATCGAACGTCTGTCATTTGTAAAAATAATAATATCCACGTATAATGCAATTCTGGAGTGCCAATTAAAAAAAGTAGGAAATTTCTTTCTAATCTTCCTGTCTGAATCTAAGGTTTCCTATCTGAATCCTTAGTGTCATTGTCTTCAACGAAGGTGGTTACCGACGACATACTGATAGGTTATTTAAAGCCACGTGAAATTTTAGTCTTGGTTTTTTGCATTCGTTACTATGACGCAAGTTCTCAGCAGGCTAAGTTCCTTCTTCGTTTTTTTCCTCTGTTGTGTTACCGCTATATGGAGCTAAAAAGGATCTTTGGCAGATCCGTGGTAACATACTTGCGTTCTGACTAAGAATAACCCAACTCGCCAAATTGAACCTTGTCCAACAAGGAAGGCTTCCTCCCCCACCAAGAAAAAAAACGAAGATCTCGGGAAAAACTCCTCCATCTCTCGACCTTTACCAGGAATCAAGAAATCTTACCGCCATACACTTCCGCTTTGAGGAAAAGCTTAACGCTTTCTTCTTCAATCTCTCAATCTTTCTGTTTTCGTATTTCTGAAATCTCTCTCGATCTTTCTGTTTCCGTATTTCTGAAACTGGTCTCAGAGTTCCTTTCAAGGTTCCGCCGATTATTCGCCGAATTTTGCCGAATTTCTATCTTCTCAAGTGGTAATCTACAAAGTAAGTTTTAATAAAATCCATTTTTTCATTAAAATTAATGTGATTAATGCTTCATGAAAAATTGGTTTCATGAAATGAATGCTTTGTTTTCAAAACAATCTTTTCATGATTCGGCTTTCCTCAAAATTGATTTTATTTCTTATAAATAAATTAATGTTTTCCTACTAATAAAATAGTTATTTTTATAAATTTCAAATCAAAACAGCGTACAACATTTATGCTTCTGGAAGAGGGTCCCGCAATAAGCCATGCTTTCTATTTTCTTTCCCTGTAAACAAACCTATTTAACGGAAATAGAAATATTTTGTACTAATTCAGTACAGGAAAATTTAAATGCTATCCTCTTAATATGCATCCATGCTGCATATGTTATAGGTTAAGCAAACTATGTTCAACGTTTATAATATATTTTTGCTTCGTCTTATAAATCATTCATTATTCATAAATACCTCTATTTAAACTATTTAAAAGTAATTTTTACATCTCAATCTTTATATTAGAGTGCTTAAAATCATAATATGATACTAGTAAACTAGTTATATTAATATGTACAGAATTTTTTATTTTATTAATAATTTACTGAATCATCAATTACCAAAAAGGGTATTTTTTCTTCTACTTCAAAAAATAAATTATCAATAGCTATGTTGCGATGTTTTGCTTTTTATAACACACTGTATTACTACAAATGCTTGAGAACTGAAAATTTCGATTTCCCGTAGAGGTGATCTAAAACAGTAGTTCCTAGATTTTTTACGATCGCGACCCACTTTTCACAACGACAAATATTTGCGACCTTCCCAACTTTAATATCTGGCCAGGTCTCAACGGAAATATTTTTAATTTACTATTTTTTATTGCAGTATAAAATACAATCCATCAACCAATATTTATTTCACCAAGATGTACAATTATACACAACCGAATACAGTGTATTGGACCAACACCATGAATTGTTATAGCTTGGTAGGAAACACGAGAAAAAAGCCGATATAACACCCCACCGGTCTTCCTTCATGAATCTCGGCCCCTATACTCTGTCTTATGTACCAATTTTCCCTAAACAGTGATGTTTTCATTATAAATGAAGTCAAATATCGATAGTCGACTCGTCTGAGCACATTTAATGATGCAAGGTTCTTCGTTGGAGATCTTCGAATAAATCTGAATTCGAAATACTGTTGTTAATAAGCACGAGAAATAAGCTTCTTCCAATAAAATATACATAGAATATACGTATTGAGTAAAATATAATGGTCCAACTGTCTTGCTCCATGTTTAAAGCAATATTAGAAAATAACCACGCATCACTATAGAAATAAATTTACAGCGTTCAAATAGATCATTCAAAGTTGTTAATAATTAGAATTAATGAAGTGCTAATATTTGTTCTTACAGTTGCATGGGAACTGTTCAACTAGTGCTCAATCTCTTGCCATATTCAATATAAGAAGTTCGTGTTATCTGTATCGATGGCCTTCACCATCACTCCCCTTAAGTCCTTTGAATCACTGACTCTGTATATATATATATTTTATCTTTGACAACTCCTAATAGGAAGCAGATTAATGGGAGTTATATCAGGGGAACGAAGAGATACATTGAGCACAACATCGGGCTATCTCTGTTAATCCATCTGGATCAAAAGCCTAGGAACCAATAGCCAAGTATTTATGAATACTTCATGTCCACTGAGGATTAAGCTGTCTGATTGAAAGCTGACGAAAGCTTCAAATCTTCAACTGGTGGCATAGAAATTTTTTGATGAATATCTAAATGGACATTTGCGTCAATAAATATTTCTAAGAAGAAAAAAGGACGGTAAATGCGCACCTGAAAATGCTGCTATACATGAACAAGCATCAAACACTACCTTTGAGGTTATTAGTAGCATGTGTTTGCAAAGCTTGCAAACTTTTCGAACCCCAATATGAGTGTATATTATATCTTTTAACTGATCCTGAAACATAAAATTTCTTAATCTATTTATCAACATTAAATCATTATCAAATTTACAGTTATTACTAAGTCGACATTCAATGTCGACTGATTACTGAAAATTACACGTTAAAAATTGTCCTTATTAGGTAG
Organism: Dysdera silvatica; assembly: GCA_006491805.2. Taxonomy (NCBI): domain Eukaryota; kingdom Metazoa; phylum Arthropoda; class Arachnida; order Araneae; family Dysderidae; genus Dysdera; species Dysdera silvatica. Next base: position 46,329,425 of record QLNU02014802.1, read on the forward strand.
CTAATTCCTATTAAATAATCGACAATTATAAATGCGTTTATAATAATATACCATAATGATGTATATATAATATTATGATACCCTAAAAGTAATAATATTTTGTATTTACAATGTTAAATATTTTACTTATGCATATTTTTTATTTACAGTGATAAGGCAACAAAACTTATATTGTTGGCAACAAAACATATATCAAATATTTAAATAAATAAAATATGCATATGTCAAATATTTATCATTGTAAATAAAAACATGCATATGTCAAACATTTATCAGTGTAAATGTCAAATATTTATCATTGTAAATAAAAACATGCATATATCAAATATTTATCATTGTAAATAAAAACATATATCAAATGTTAACATAAATAAAAACATGCATATGTCAACATTTATCATTGTAAATAAAAAACATGCATATGTCAAATATTTATCATTGTAAATAAAAATATACATATATCAAATAACTATCATTATGAAATAAAAACCATGCATATGTCAAATATTTATCATTATAAATACTAAAGTATGTAAAGTATGTAATTCTTATCATTTTAAAAGCTAAAGTTTAGCTCTCAAACTCTGATAATATTTTTTCTAAATTTAATTTTTCTACAATGTGAAGATACAAAATTTAATTTTAATTTTATTGAAAAACATGTAGGTTTGTAAAATATTACTTTTCACAAAGTTAACACAAGTGCCAAATATTGGTCACCGCTAAAGTCACCACAGTGTACATTTTTATAGTTTTCGTGGGCATTAAAACTGGATAGTATTTCGGGAACCCCCAGATATAAGCCATATATGTCGTTAACATTTATAGTAGCAATTATAATAATTATGCTCTTAAGTTATTGTTACCATTTCATAATTATATCATTATCATTATAATATGATAACGATGACTTTTTTAGAAAGCGAGATGGAAAGGGAGAAAGCGTTGTGGTGGAAACTATCTCAAAATTAACGCTACCATGGCAAACTATTTGCATAGTATTCCAGCATCACAAAATCATATTGCTAGTTTCTTAGGTGGCAACATAGAAAATGAAATTGTTCGTATTATTTTTGAAGCCATAAAGCAAAAAATTTTAGGAATGGTTAAAAAGCTAAAATATTATTTTATTTAATTTTTAATACTACCCTGGATTTGAACCATACAAGATAAATTTATTTATCGTAATGAAGATATGAAGGTCACAGAAATTCATGCGTATTTCTAAAGTTTTTAGTTTACGTACCGTGGTTTTCGATCTGTGAGTCGGGTGTTTCGATTTCGAAATTTTCTATATCGACTAACATTTATATTTTCATAATTAATATTTTTATTTTTATATAACACATTACATGAGAATATAACATGCGATTGATGTACATTTGCGAGCCGTCAATAATTTATAAAAGATAAAGTTAGTTGTAGTTCATAAATTAAAAACTATAAATCATTTAAAATTACTTATTGTATATTTATATACAATCAGTAATTGATATACAATTACTGATTGTATGTTCATATTTTAAATTTACGCTGTCAGGTGTATGAAAAAAAGCCTAATATGGGAGGCAAATATATTTGGCCCCAGTAAAAAATACCATTCAGAGAAATCCGAGAGCTTTTTTCATTCTATGTGCTTCTCATTCATTAAATCTACTAGTTAATGATACAGCTAAAATATAATCTAGGACAATTAATTTTTTTGAGGTAATACAGAAATTGTACAATAATTTTTCAGTACCTATGCAGCGGTGGACTCTATTAAAAAATACAGTCAAAATTTAAATTCGCTTTCTATATTACTGAGTGAGAGAGTAAAATTGAAGCGATATATGAGGGCACTTTAAAGTTACATCAACGAAATTTATGAGGCTCTGTCAAACTTTGCGAAAGATGATGACAAATGTTTCAATTCTGGTGTTTAAGCTGAAAACTTGATTTAAAAAATTTGTTCATTTATATTTGTTTAACTGGAATGGAAGTATTTCAATGCTGCATGGTAACTTGCTTTGACCACCATGCGGGGTCACGGTGTGAATGGTACATTGATTCCATACTACCTGAATTATAAATATACTCTTACTGATATGCCTGACAATATTTTTGCTGAAACCGTTTGTTTACTGTACTTAAAAGAGAATGCCCGAAGCACATATATTTATTCTTTGCTTTTTACCAACAGAAGCTGCCTCATGCCTGTTCTATACCGGGAGGGCTCGCCACTGGGTCTAAGATCTACATACACGGGATGGTACCCAAGGATGCGAGCGAGTAAGTAAATTCTAATTGTCCATAATTTCGCATATCTCTACCTGGGACCTACCATGCATCCTACCATGGTATCCTACCATGGACTCCATCAGACATAATAGTCGTTACCCGTTGCTGCCCTGTTGAATCGTACTATGTTCAGCAATATATTAGAGTAAATGTAATCTATGTGTGATTCTCCTGAATAAAGTTTATCTTGTCTTATATTAGCAGACTAGTTAACTCTCCATTGAGAGAAAAGCTAAGTGACTTGTGAAACTTCTTGCAAAACTTGGTCTTGCAAAACTACTTCTTGGTAAGACTTTTGTTTGCTAAACTCCAGTTCGTTAAATAAAGAACAATCCCTGATGCCCCGCTTAATCAAGTCTTCCAAAAAATTAAAAACTTGGGCAAGTTTTGGGGGGAAATTCTTTGCCGATATATTTACATACTTTGTTTGCAAAGTATTGCGTAGTTCTGTACTGTAGATGACTTGCTTCAGACTAATTATAAAGTCATGAATGCAACAAACGTTTGATAATTTTTTTCTGGACATGGAAAGTAAAATAAAAGGCATAGTTGAATTATGAGATTATTATTTGCACTGTCAGAGTGCAACGTCAACACAATGTCGAGAGAATTGAACAATTTTGTTGTATTTTTCGTGGTTTTCTGCAAGATTCTAAAATTTAACACTTTATCACGATGCCAATTTTTAGTAAATGGCTGTTTCAACATTAAAATCGTTTTTACAGAGCTTGGATCCATAAAACATTTCAGACTAGTTATTATATCTGCAACAAAGCTTGCAGTTAATTTAATGGGATAAATTGGTGTTCGAGTGATAGCCCCCTCGTATGTATTTGAAAAATAACAGTGGCGCGAATACTGCAATATTTCTTATAGTTTAAAGGCGTAAAATTTTTGAGTACATTTCAGTGATTTATTGTCGTTTGTTGGTTTTGAAAGGTTGGATAATTTTTTATGTTCCACATATAGGGTCCAATTTCATTTATTTATACATACCGAATTCTTTTTATATACACACATGTTATGAAGCAATTTTGTTTTTCTGCAAGTATTGGGCTGTCATGGTTTTGACACTTTTTAACAAATTTGATTCAAGTATTAGGCTAATTGTAATGATTTATGAGATTTAAGCATGTTATCAGACTAATAGAAAGTATTGAATAAATTTCAGTGATTCGCCAATATTCATATAATTCTATTATGTTTCCTGAACTTCTTTATGCTGATCTAAAAATTCAAAAGTATTATAAACAAAGGTTTGTCAACCGCATGATATAACGTGTGTGTTTTCCCGATGGGCCTATCCAGTCTGTTCTTCACAGAATCTGAATAGCATGCTAATCAACCAAGTGCTGCTTCTCTTTCTGTGCAGTTACGTCAGGGAGACGCTGGGCTACCTTTGCAAAGTTATTACGGCCTTGTTTGCATAATAGTAGCAAAAGAATTCAATTCTGAATTGAAGAACTTTCAAGCCACCATTTGTCCATGTTTATTTTCTTTGTGTTGTCTCATCAAATGGTGAATCATTCTTCATTGAATTAACGACGTGCTTTTCTAATGCTTTCCTATTGTACTTGCTATTTTGCTTCTGGCTCTTGTCCAATTTAAACAGGTGGTACCATCTCCAATTTTGTCCCCTCCTCAAAAGTACTGAGGCCACATATCTTTTTTGGCGTTCATATTTGATACGTCATTAGGTGACGCATGCGCCGTGTGCTTGCGCTATAAGTGCTCTGGTTTTCTGTTGGATACCACTTCCAACTCCTGGATCGTCTCAGCCAATTGGAAGCTCTGATTTTCAAGTACAAATTGACGGTCATCTGAAGGACTACTATCAGAAAGTTTCCTGTTTACCAATTTTACGGATATCTTTCATTCTTGGATCCTCAGCTGTTGACGAAAGTCTGTTGCTAGCCATCAAAGTAATTATTTTTCTTTGTTCTCCCTTTGATAGAATTCGTGTTTGGAAATCTGTCCTCAATCTCCTCCAATGTTTTACTCCACAGATCCAGGAAAATAGATTTAAATGGGCGTGAGGAATGAGTCATATGTCTAAACTTACAGGAAAGCTACACATAAAAAATCTCGTTTCCTAATCTCATTCCTGTAGATCCTCCCTAATCTTGATTTTGAGCGTTTGGTTTTTGTTTAGACCTGTTTGTTTCACACCGTTCTCGTATTGAATCATTTCGCTTTAGTTCTGCTCTCTCTCTCTCTCTTCCATTTGAACATCCGAAATGCGTGTGATCTTTCGATGTAAGATTTTCTATCGATTTAGTTTAAATAATTTAATTATGATCTTTATAGAGTTAGAATCAAAGACATAAATAACTAATAAAAATTTGCTGTTTATATGAAATTAGGAACAATTTATTTGCTGGAAATATTCAAAATTAGAAGATGAAATAGTAACATTAGCGAGAATATAGGATAGAAAATTTTTATGGAGAACGAGTGAAACTTTAAATATAACGAATTGAGAAAAAAAAGAATGCAAAGTAAAATAAAAACGGAAAATGAGAAATGAGAAATAATAGTAAGAAAAGTAAAACTTGCCAACCGTATATAAGTAAATAAATTTCTTTTTAACTTGGAAAAAAGAACACCTGTTAGAAACGTTGCCAATCTTCTCATATAAACAGTGAATTTTATTTTTTACTTTCATTTTACTATTTCCCATTAATTTCTCTTTTATTGTGTACATCTCTTTTCGACGTCTTTATCTTTTTTTTCCCCTTTTACTTTTGCAAATTTCTTCTGCTTCTCTTTTTTCGCTAATTTTTCTATCTTCTTTCCTTCTACCCCACTGTGCTTATTTCCTTTCACTGTTTTTCCTTGTCAATGAAAGCTGGCCAATCTTCAAACTGCTTTTTTATGAAGGGAAATTTTTTCAATATGGTTGACTGGTTTCGTAAAATTCTTACTGAAAAAATATTATTTATTTCCCCTAGTTAATGCTTTTCTGAATACAGTATGTATTTAAAAAGTTTCCTTTTTTAATGTTTCGTTTGGTTCTTTGCTAATTGAAAAAATAATTCACACTATTAATAATAATATATTAAAAATTATATAGAGCATACAATTATAATGCTTTCTTCATAATTGTTTCCAGTAATATTATTTTTCTTGTAAATCGTTAAACTGCTTTTTATTGTTCTTCGTTTTTTTCCAGATTTATTTTTTACTTTTCTCTTTCTCTTCTCTCCTCCCTTATCATGTTATTTCATTCGATGTTTTTTCTACTTATTGCTTGTGTTCTTTCTTTTTAATAGTTATCACTATTGCTATAATAATTGTAATTTTCTATCTATTCCGATAGTTTGTATTATTTTTCATTTTATATTTAATGGGGAAATGATAACAAATTTAATAATTTATAGCTAATTTTTGTAAAAAAGTGAATGTTAAATTACTTTAACTTCCCTTCTATACTGTATAATATATATTATACGGAAATGCTTTGCATTATTGGCTGCAATTATTTTTCTATAAATAAATTATTAATAGCTTTCAAATTTTAATCTAATTAATTCCACAGAGTTTGGCGAAAAATATTACCCGTGATTTATTACTTTGTGAGACCGATTGTAATTAATAAATGTCAAGAAAGACAGTCTCTTATACTTAGTGATTAATTGCTTAAAATGTAAGCGTAATTAATTTTGTTAATTAATTTTTCATAAATTCCTATCAGAAATTAAAAATGCAATGTGCAATAAAATTTATTTAAAAGCAAATAAGAAACCACACACCCCTAGTTATGAAGAGCGGGAATAAAAGTCTTTTTTTTTATTGTTAATTAATTATGTTATTATTGTTAACTAAAAGCTTATTCTAAATTATTGAAGTTGTAAGCAATCAGCCTTGAAATGAAAAGATGCAAATCCAAACGTGTTAAATGATCTGAATTAATTTTTAGCCGATCCCCTGAAATAATACTTCTCTGTCTAACAAATACCTCTCTGCCTGATAGTATGTCTTGGTGGAAAGCTTCCGTTTATGTTTTTATTGGTATACATTTTAAAACTGAATATATATATACATCTAAAATAACCAAGGACTTTAATAAAATTGAATTAATAGTCTTTCTCTAAACATTTTTTCGAAAGTGAATTTAAAGGAATCTGCAATTGACAAATGAACTGCGATTTAGGAATGTATTATTGTTATTTGATTTTGTTTCTAAAAAATGTAGATGATCCAATGTATTTCAATTTCCGTCTCATCAATTATCAGTTTCTCTTTAAAACATATCTTTGTGACGCAGTGAATTAAAAAATATTCCGGTGTCAATTCATGTTCTAAATTTTTCTTCAGAGATAATTATGATCAAACACCTGCTCGTGTTCGTGACGCCATTTCTACTTTCTCAATTTCCACAAATTTTAGTAACAAATAAATGTTACAAAATACCATAAACAATAAGTACAGAAAAAACTGCAGAACTTGAAAGTTTAAAGAGGATTCGTCTTTTAAGTTACAATAAAACTATTTGTTTATTTAATAATACTGTAAAAATTGAAGTCTCGGTTTTTGCAGCTCTTCAAATGAAGTTAACCTGACTGCTTATTTGAAAACTGTAGATAAAAAATTTAAGGGGTTAAATTTCCTCTTTTCTAAACATTTCGAGATAAAACATGACTACCTTTTTCAGAAACCAATAATCTCGTGAAGGAGAGCATTTACAGCAAATATAATCTATAATAAAAATATAAGTATAGTCTCCGTCATAGTATGATCATCGTTGCACATTCAGATTTCAATTTGTCTTTGTCACTTGACGTTAGCAATTAACATTCATCACTTGACACCATTAATTGACATTCGTCACTTAACATTCATGACTTGACACCATTAATTGACATTCGTCACTTAACATTCATGACTTGACACCATTAATTGACATTCGTCACTTAACATTCATGACTTGACATTCGTCGCTTGAAAATATTAACAGGCATCCTTCATTTGACATCAGTAATCGACAGCGTTAATTCGCCTTCGTTACTTGACATCAGTAATTGACATCCATCCATCTCTTGTGACGTCATAAGTTAATATTTACTATTAGACGTTCAGCTGAAATTGAATGTCTAGTGACAGTTTCATTTATTAGTCTTATCAACATCATTCCTTGTATATATGTTCTATCTGATCGTTTGACAGAAATTTAATTTCAGCTGAATTGTTTTATATTTAAAAGCCATTGACCTTTGAACTTGTGTTGTTTATATTAAATTTTTATGTAAATTAATTTATCAAAATTGTTCGTGTTAATAAAATATAAGAAAATTTAATATTTGGATTACTATTATCGGTTATATTCAAGTTATATTCATTTTTAACTATTACCTCCCAATTATCAAATTTTTAAATTCTAAAAACAATTTAATTGGTGTTGCGTAATTAAAAAATTCGTGTTTTTATGTAAGCTACGATTACTAATTTATGTGGTTTTGAGAAATAAATTATAGTTGTTAGATATAAAAAGAAAACTCGTGTAGTTTAATGAAACCGATACTGTAAAAATATTTTTAAATATTCATCAATTATGAATCGCATTACATAAAATGTCCAGAAAATTGAAATATAGATTCTTCTAGAATATTGATGGAAGTAAGGTTTCAAAACAGACGCAACGGTCATGAAAACGAATAAGTGCAAAAATTTTGAAGTTGCATGAATCAAAAAATTGTTTTGAAAATTTTTTATCAGCTGCTTCGACTTATAGACCTTACAGCTTGTAAGCTCTATAATGCTTTCGTTTGTAGACTCTACACTACTTCCGTTTGTAGACTCTACACTACTTCCGTTTGTAGACTCTACACTACTTCCGTTTGTAGGCATTACAAATTTGTAAACTCCACAATACTTTTTTGTAAGCTTTATAAGCTTGTAGGATCCACAATGCTTCATCTTGTATAATATACAGGCTTTTAAGCTGTTTAATGCATTCATCTTGTAGATTATTTAATTCCTTCATCTTGTTTAGTCTACTATACGTCAGCTTGTAAGCTGTATAACGCTTCAGCTTGTAGACTGTACGGTACCTCAGCTTATAGATTGAACGGTACCTCAGCTTGTAGATTGTACAGTACCTCAGCTTTTAGGCTCTATAATACTTCATCTTGTAAACTCAATAGTGCTTCCGTTTGAGAGAAATAAAATTCCGGAAAGGTTCTGACTCTTTCTCTGACATGTCGCCATGCTAAAATTGAATAACCTGCAGTCTAATACACGCAACCATGACAGAATATACCACCAAATATAAACGTTGATGATCTGTCCTAACAGAGTAAAATTCTACATTACAAGATACTTTTTTTTCCAATATCCTAAAATTATATCTTTGATTAAAAAAAGTTATATCCATGTATTCAATTACATGTGTCATGTAAGTTATTCATTGAATTCTTTTTACTCAGTCATGATGTGTTGTTCTTTGTTTTAGCTTCTCCATATCACTCCAGAGGGGCGCTGACATACAGCACGCCGACGTATACTTTCACTTCAGTGCCCGTTTCGGAAACTCTCCCGTGGTGGTACGGAATGCGCGAAGATCCTCTTCTTGGGGGATGGAGGAGCGGGACGGATCGTTTCCGTTCTCCCTCGCCAATCCCTTCCTCCTACTCATCACTGTCGCCTTGGACTCCTTTGAGGTAAGTTAGCATCTTCTGAGATAAATTAGCATCTCCTGGGGTAATTTATCATCCTATCTAAGTTAGTACGTTGTGTACCTATATAAGTAACTGCCCTAATTACAACACAGTCGAACCTCGTTAAAATGAACACACTTAAGAAGGAATTACTTTTAATGCAAACTGTTTCCTGGAGATCCATCAAATTGTATAGGAATCCCCATGTTATTTTTACCATTAACACGAATACGTTTAAGACGAGGTATCGTTTATAACGAACTGATAATTAATAGCTCTTGGAAAATTTCCACCGCTTAACACGAACAAAACACACTTTACAAGATCATAGTTTCTCATTAGTAATTTCAACAGACAGTTTCCAAATTAAATATGCGGGTGTGGCAACTTTTATCTACAATTGCAAAACGAACATTTCCTGTTGGCGTTTAGATGCGATGCGAACTAAAAAATATGCCTCAATGGACAACATAATGACAGGCAGGGTTTCAACCAATGCTCAATAGAGTAGTTGAGGCCATTATCGGCATTATAAAACCCTCGTTGGATAGTAATAACTATTTTTCGGATACTGTCGGAGACGTTAACAATGCTTCTACTTCAAACGAAAACCCTGTTAGTCTGATGAAGGCTTTCACTGCGTTGCAAACTATGCGTAGTTTTGTGATGCAAGAGGCAGATTCTGTAACTTCTTTAGGAGCTGTGAAAAAATTTGATATTTTTTGGCGACATTGACTCCCGATATCTTCCATCGTGAGACATATACAGGGGGTCTACAAAGTCTGACCCCAGGTCATTTTTTCGGAAACGGTTTGGTAGATGGAAAAATCGGCGAAGACCCATCCCATTATTTTTAGGGGCACACTTTTTGAATGAAAAAATTTTGGTGTGTGATTCCTGGGAGGTTGGGGGCGGGGGTCAACTCAAAACTTTCAAATGGAAAGGTATGTTAAGTTGTATGTCGTTCGAAAGGTCTGAATAAAAAACGATTATTAACGTTTGTCCCAGGTCGATATACCCAACCATTCATGAATGGGGAGAGGTGAAAATTTGGGTTCGAAATCTCTTTCTTTACTAAAATTCCCCATACATAGGTACTTAAAATCCCGTTCTATACTTGTTTCTGTAGAGAGTGTGCATCTGCACATGTGTAGATGCAGAGGAGATTTTATAGGTGGTGGGGGGGATCTCCTCAGCCCCAATAGGATCAAATTCCTATTCAAATTACACGGCGTACTACTAGATTGAACTTTATATCAATAACTGCTCAATTGATTGATTGATTGTTTGGCTTTTTTATGGCGCAAGAGCATCTGGGCTATACTGCGCCATTCACCTCCTGACAATAAAATAAACGATTTTCAAATTTCTGATGCACATGCTTAAATGTAAGTAATGGTATCTCCCAACAAGCTGTAGTAATTCTGTTCTTTAATTTGAGTAGCGAAGTTGGTTGGGATTTATAGACTACAGTTTTCAGAAGTCCCCCCATAACAAAAATTCATTCATAGACAAATCTGTGGATCGAGCCTGCCACTCAATCGCCTACCAATCCATTTGTTTGGGAATCTGTTATCCAGATACTGACGCACAGCGCGCTCATAATGGGCTGGGCAACCATCTTGTTGAAATACAATTCCATCTACATCAAATTCTAGCTCTCCTTCTTCAGTTGTAGCATTTTCGACAACCTTTGTAATTAGAGGGTCTACTAAATTTTCTAGCAGATCTAAATAACGTTCCCCTGTTAAATTTTCAACAATGAAAATAGGCCCGGTGATATGGTTGCATAAAATTCCCGCCCAAACATTTAATTTTTGTGGTCGTTGAGTATGTCTTTCTCTTAAAATATGGGGATTTTCATCGCTCCAGTAACGCACGTTTTGGGTATTCACATGTCCATTAAGAAAGAATGTGCTTTTATCGCTGAAACAAATGTTTTGTAAAAACTGATTATTTTCAGCGATTCGTGCCGCCATTACTTCACAAAACTCAAGACGACGATCAAAGTGGTCCTTATTGAGCTCTTGAGTAATGTGCATTTTATACGGATAAAACGAATGTTTTTTAAGGATTTTGCCGATTGTGGATTTAGAAACATTCGTGCAGTCACTCATTTCACTCAAGGATTGCTGGGGTCTTATGCTACTAGCATTGCCGATAACTTCCAGCACTGTACCCTCAGCCACCTTAGGTCGACCAGAGCGTGGCCGATATTTTACATTTTGTGTTTCGCGAAATTTTTTTACTAAATCGGACACGCACTTACGATCGATTGATCGGTCAGAAAATAATTCATTGAACCTTTTAGAGGTTGACCCGCAGTTTCGACCACATTCCCCATAAAGAAAAATTATTCCCACTTTGTCTTCCACTGAGTGTGCCATCATACAGCCGTTAAATGATAAAACAAAGCAAGTAATTAAATAAGAAATGAAAGTTTAATAAAGATTTATTTAAACTTCCATTGCTTTGAACGAAGCCGAACACGCCTAGTAACACGTACAAGTAATTTTTTTACTGCCGCATCTGTCGATGTTTCTAACTAACACGTAAACGAAGCACAGTGGCTACACATGCACAGAAGCACACTCTCTTCAGAAACAAGCACAGAATGGGATTTTAAGTACCTGTGTGTGGGGGAATTTTGGTAAAGAAAGGGATTTTATACCCAAATTTTAAACGCTCGCCATTCATGACTTGTGAGGTGTATTGACCTGGGACCAACGTTAATAATTGTTTTTTATTCAGATTTTTCGAACGGCATGCAACTTGACATATTTTTCCATTTGAAATTTTTGAGTTGATCCCCACTCCCAACCCCCAAGGGATCACACACCAAAAATTTTTCACTGAAAAAGTGTGCCCCAAAAATAATGGGATACGTGTTCGCCGATTTTTCCATCTACCCAACCGTTTCCGAATAAATGGCCCGGGGTCAGACTTTGTGGACGCCCTGTATGTAGACATATAATGGTGTATTTTTGTCTCCCATTTTAGGTCGAAGTATCTGGAATACCCCACTTCACGTTCAAGAGCAGAGATGGACTCCCGATATCTTCCATCACCCATCTATCGATCGAGGGTAGGCTCTCCGTTCGGGCGATACATATACCAGTGGAGAACATGGTAAGGAGAATATACTTTTGATATCTTAATTGCTTATATCGGCCATTTTGCATAAGCTATATTTAACGTTTTATAACACGCTATAGACGTGAAATTTGCTGTTAAAATTTTGCGTAACGCATGTATTGAGGAAATAATAGTAAAAAAAAGGCAAATTGTAAGGCGCGATGGGTTCTAGGAATGGGATCCGAACCCTCAGCCTGACACGGGTGAAGCCATACACGTCACGATATTCGTCGATGACCTTGTAAAACCTTCGAGTTCTGTCTTTCTCTGTCACCCAAAGGTGAGCGACGACAACCATGCAAATAGATGAGTGAGTGCATTCACAACTTTGCAAGAAAAAGCAAACGTGTATTTCAATATTGTTTTGTTTTTATTTGCAGCCGAGGAACTTGCGTCTAAGCATTCCTGGGAAAGCAAAGGTGGGTGACATGATCTTCCTCCGAGGAACCCCACCGCCGGAAGCCCAAAAGTAAGAATTCTTTAAAGTATTCTCATTGGTTTTTCAGCCACTCGTTGAATGTGATGGCATGTGTACATCCATTGGTGGACGCATGGCGTTAGCAAAAAATATATAAAACCAAACCTTTTAAAGTGTTGCTAAAGTCCAATACTTTTTCCTGACTTACACTCGTACGAATATTTGTAAATAATAGCTCCTAAATCGCGTTCATAATGTTTCGTTTTAGATGACTTTATGAACCGTCATATTATATAACGCGGAACTAAAACAATGAAACTAAACACGCCATAAATATAACTTGTGCTTTATGCAACGTGTAATTTCTAGTTGGTTAATCAGGACTTGCAGAAAACCTATAACTTCCATAAAAATAGTAACAACCTGCATAAAATTAAGGAAAACTTGTAGAAAATTAAGGAAAACGTGTAGAAAATTAAGGAAAACTTTTAGAAAATTAAAAACAACTTGTAGAAAATTAAAAACTTATATAAAATTAAAAACAACTTGCAAAAAATAAAAAACAACTTGTAAAAAATTAAAAGTAAAAAATTAAAAAATAACTTGTAGAAAATTAAAAGCAAATTGCAGAAAATTAAAAACAACTTGCAGAAAATTAAAAGCGACTTATAAAAAATTATGAGCGATTTTCAGAAATAAAAATTAAGGATAACTAACAGCCAGCTAAAATCCGGTAACGAAAATAATTAAATATATTACGCAACTGTAAATACATACATGCATCACACCATTGGTAACTTCCCTAAAATTATTGGAAAGCAAGATAGTGATGGCTTACATCAAACTTGTAACAGATTGTTTGAAATTTGTGATGGCGTGAACAAGCTACCAAGCAAGCTGCATTCATGTTTTATTAAATACACACTTGATACTGAAGAAATCTGCTCATTTATATTTATTGACATACTTCTTGTTGAAATCGCATATTCTGTACAACATTTTAAATCTTTTACAATTATTGATTTCACATTTTTAAATGTATCTCGTTTTTTCTCCTAAAGTTTTATAGTGAATGTTCAAAGCGGCCCTGGCAAATTGGACGACGTGATGTTTCATTTTAATCCCCGATTAGCGGAGAAGAAAGTGGTACAAAACAGTCGCCTCGACGATGAGTGGGGCTCGGAGGAAATTATTAAGTCATCCCCCTTTGCTAATTCTGTCCCGTTCCATCTCGTTGTTGCCTCCTCCTCCTTGGGATTCGAAACGTGGGTTGATGATAAAGAACTATCCCGATTCAACCATAAACACGACTTGACGAACGCTTGCACCGTCTTCATAGAGGGCGATCTCTGCACAAAAGACTTGATTATCGACTCAGCCTTGGTAAGACACACAATTTCAATCATTCATTCTATAACTACATAATATCTTCATGTGAAGTTGACATAGGCGTATGCAAAAAGTTGACAAGAGAGTTTATAGGCTCAATGGGGGGTTACAAAGCTACAACTCATATATTCCTATGTTAAATATACAAAATTTCATTGCAATGGGGGGTTACAACCCCCATCAACACCCCCTGCGTACGCCAGTGGAAGTAGAGATGGGTGGTAAATAAGGGAATCAGAATGATTATCCCTTAAATTAAATGCAGATAAATGATTCACTGGAAAGAATTCTCATTATCGTTCAGTGAGTAAGAGTAATGATCCGTATTCCCATTTCAATTTCCGTGAATGTGAATCAACCTTCATATTCCGACTCCGTAAATGTGTGAATGATTCAAGTGAATGGGGTTAAAGGATGGCATTCACCAAGAGAGGTGATTTTTCTTACTTGTTATGCGATGAACTTGCCGGGGTGGTCTTACGTCGTCGTGACGGTATGATTGGCACGATTGACTGTATTCTCAAAAGTTAAATATTTTGAAGAGTCGTAAGGAGACGCTTTACCTGAACATTACCATTTATTAAACACTTCACTATATACAACATGCGAAAACATTATTGATTCTTGGAGCGCATTCTAGCGTGCTCATTCCACGATTGATGGAGCAGGAATGTGTGTCTTAAAAATAATGAAGTTAAAAGTTCAACAGAGTATTGTAAACGCCCACACGATATGATTGGTCAGTTTGTTTGTGACGTGGGAGGTTTTAGTCCTTGATTGGGCCGAAAGAACTGGTCGAACATCCATCAGGGCCAGGCACCTAAACACATAAAGATGTCAAGTTGCTGTAGTTCGTGTGAGAAAAGCGGAAACATTCGCCATGGGGCACCTGCATTTCTCAGGATTTTAATTATCCAGATGCCTCAACTAGTCGTTAAATTTCTTGGGAAATACTAAAGGAGGGCATCTGACCGAGGGAACGCGAATCGCCTCAAACTAGTTTCCTGGGCTAATGATATTTCTCATTGTAACCCATTAAAACTTCAGTTAGAGTGTAGTTTTATAGCTAAAATGTCCCAGCAATGCAATTACATCCTTTATTGCTGGATATTATATTTTTGTTATTATTATTAATTTTACCTCGCATTTGAAACTTTTTAATCGCCAAGACAGATTTGATAAATAAGTTTCAGTCCTATCTCCTGAAAAGCGCTACGCTTTCTATTTTTGGTACGTCCCCCAAACAAAACTTTCAGAAGATAAAACACAAATATTGTAGGAGTACGGAAGGGTGAAATTACGAAAACAATTCAGAAATTTCTCTTTTACGTATTATTTATGCGTCAACTCAAAGTTTCGCCCCAATGGCGAATTCAATACTTATACACACACATGCACATAAAATACATATACTAACATTCAGAATGTAAGCACAACGTGTCCAGAAAAAACTCATTTCAGACTTTGATCTGTTAGTTGAGTATCTCAAACTGGTGCTTAAGCAATTTCTCAGAAAGAGAGGGGGGGGGGGAAAGCACTGCTTGTGCAATACTGGCCACATTTATGTATATATTATTTCTTGTATTCATATGTATGTGTACCACTCTGCACATAAAATTCACTATTTTGTCCGTTAATTAAATTCTTATGGTTTTGATTGTGAACACCAGTGTGTGCACAATTACTGTAATGCAGCCAAACCTTGTTAACGTCAACTCTTACAGTGGCAAAAAATAGGATGTAAGATATTATTACCCTTCACAGGGATAACACAATTGCCAAATAATGGTCAACACAAGAAAGCCTCCCAGGCGGGAATCCATGCAGGATGAGGACGGCGTCTCTTTTTCTCCAAAAACAAAAGCTCTAGTTTGAGCTACATATACGTGGGTGGCAAAAATTATTGTATAAAAAATATGTTGTTATTAAAAATAGTTCACATTTCCCGAAAGGGATAAAAGCTTGTTACGGTTTCTAAAAAATTTTACGAAAATTCAGGAAAAAATTAAATCCATGTTAAAAATAACTTCTGTTAATCGTGTCACCCTTAACGAGATTCGGCTGTACTATTTTCAAATGCATATTTTAGTATACACAAAAAGTTGATAAGGAAAGGTTACAGGAGCTACAACACCATATATTCATATGTATGTAAAATTACATAACAGGGTATGTCTCCATCACCCTTGCGTTTGCCAAAATGTATGTTATTTTTTTTTTCCAGTGTGCATTGCCGCCTGAATGGGATGACGGTTTTAATTTAGCTGCACGAAATGCCCGATTACAAACCTTCCGCCCCGTAAGTATGCTATATATTTTTTTAATTAATTTCTAAATAATTAAAAAATATCTGAACTTTCATGTTCTGTGTTCTGAATATTCGTTTCGCAAATACTGTTTAAAAGTAATTAAATTTACTGCTGCAAATATTATAATTTGAAATTTGTTTTATACTTTTACTCACATATGTTGATTTCTATATTGTATTTTTTCTTTTAATATTGCCTTAATATTTAAATTCTTCCTATTTGTCCCCTCCCTCTCCAATAAGGGAGACTTCAAGTATTACGTAAGCACCTTTGGGGGAGTCGCCGTTGTGCTTATTTTCCTATATTAGCCAATGTTAATTTCTGCTCACCGGTGGGGGGGGGATTGAAATGGCCAAAATATTGCTTACGTAATGCTTGAACGTTCCCTAATACCTTTGAAGAGCGACTACTAGAGTTATTGTTTATTTTTTATGAGTACCTTCCATGAATAATCCTTAATGATAGCACACAAATTGTACAAATAGTATAAAAGTACGGAACATACCTTTATTATGAAACAGTTGGGTCACGTTACTGGAAGGTTTGTTTTTTTTTGTTTTTGTTTTTACAGGAACTCCCTTTAATTTCGAGAATAACAGGTGGCTTGGACAACGGAAGCCTGCTCCTCCTATCGGGAGAAATACCAAAAGAGCCTACGAGGTAAAAATATATTATAGTAAAAAATATATATCTCATATATATATATATATTTCTTTGTCTTTTATTTATTTAAAATTAAAGCCTTTTCCTTTATTACATGAAATTTAGCAAATAGTTTTTGCTTGTAGAACCCCACTATTGGGCTAATGTTTCACAGTGGTACAAAAAGGGTCAAAGGTCCCGTCCCACCCCCAATGTTGGTATTAGGGTTCCATATCCCCCTCCAATTTCAAACAAAATGCCTTCTACTGGTATATTGTCCCCCCCCCCCCAATATTTTTATGCCGTTGGCGACAATGTTGACAATTAGTAATGAGCTAAAAAGTACCTTATTTTAAAATGTGACTGTAAAACTTTTGAAAGTAAATGCATAGCAGGTTCGGGCAAATCAAATTTTTAAACTGCTAGGAGGGGCTCGAGCCCCTTCTGCCCCCCCCATATGGAAGCTATTGAAGTGGGTGTCAGTGTGAATTTTATACTGTCAATATAAATTTTACAAATAAGAATGAAAATATGATAATATAAATAATAATTTATTTTGGGGAAAATTTTGCGAATAATCCTTATAAAAATTAATGATTATTGATTATGGTTTACCGTCTTTTTAGATTTCATCTGAATCTGCAATATGATTCAGGTGACGATTCCGATATTGCTTTTCACTACAATCCACGATGGGACGAGCAGGACCCGGTGCTGGTCCTTAATTCGAGAGAAGAGGATAAGTGGGGAGTAGAGGTCAAAGTGAAGGAAGACAGCTTGTTTTTGACCCCTGGCTTGCACTTCGATGTTGCGATTTTGTTCACCGGTAATGTCTTCCGTGTTTCTGCTAATGGTATGCACCAGCGTGATTTTCCTCTTAGGCTTGATGGAGCGTTGCCTGATTACGTCTCTGTAGATGGCAACGTCGTAATAAATCGCTTGGTCGTTTTGTGAAAAATTTTCTTTATGAATAATAATTCTTGACTAATTCCTTGTTTCAATAATGTCGAAATTACGTTTTACAATTACTTAAATCGATGGTCAGTAAGATACGTTTTCTCATCCATCGCAAATACAAACGTCTTTGTTCCTTCATAAACTGAATTTAAATTTCTACACTGCCAATTCTTTTCGTGTTTTACTGAAAAAATGAATTTTCGTGACTCTATATTTAAAACTACTTTTTCATTCTTGAGGATTTTTGTTGTGTTCAAAAAAGGTTTGATTTGAATTGTTGCAACTTTTCACCGCTTGTAAATATCAGCTTAGCTATATAGCACACGTTTATTAAAGTCCGTTTTCAAAGTTTGAGTAAGACTTAGTTATTTTTAATATAAAATAATTAGACATTTATTTCCACAACTACATAATTGTCATTTAACTTACACAGATTCTTCCTTCGTTTT
Organism: Dysdera silvatica; assembly: GCA_006491805.2. Lineage (NCBI taxonomy): Eukaryota > Metazoa > Arthropoda > Arachnida > Araneae > Dysderidae > Dysdera > Dysdera silvatica. The sequence continues at coordinate 46,347,660 of QLNU02014802.1, forward strand.
TGATGTTGCGAAATTAAAAATAAAAATGGAAATAAATATATAAATAAAAATAGAATGTTAATTATACATATATGATTAGTATATAAGAAACTAATATGTGGAATTTTCAAACTATATTGGCCGTAATCATAAAAAAAAATCTGTAAATAGGCTAATAAATGCTCACTTTGTATATATGTTGCATAATGAGTAATAGTCACAGATTAAGTGTTAAACAGGTTTTTGATTTGATTTAAACCGTTTTCCTGTTAATGACGTTCAGTTGTGTTAATGCTGATAAATTTTGACATGTAAATAAAGTATTCTGTTTGCCTTCCTGTGTATTGTCCCAAATTTTTATTGGCCACAAGCTAACCAGACAACAAACAACGGGAAATTCCCGTCTCACTACTCAATTGGTCCCCGAAAAGCTACAGCTGAGGACACCCCTTGAAAATGCAAAGGGTGGAACAAAACAAATATATATACGATGGGCAAGGTGGTCCTGTAAAGAGTTTTAAAAAATAATTTCTTTGTTTTATATGCAGTTTTTAAAATATAAATGATCAATTACACAAATGTCCTTAATTTTTAAGCCATTTTGTGATATAAAACCATCTTATTTTGTCCTTGGTAAACTTTTCGAAAAAATTGCTTTCAAAAATTGTAAAATTAATTGTGAGAATAGCGATAAGCTTTTCCGATTTATTATTAAGGATAAAGAATCAACTGTAAAATATATCCACCGATTAAATATAAAATGCAAATTAACTATATAAACGTTTGAAATGAACTCTTAAGGCTTGAAACTATAATAAATTTTTGTAAAAAAAGAGTATAAGATGGATATTATCTTGTAATTTAAGCTGTATTTCTTTATTTCATTTATTACCCTAGCTTCATCGATTTTTATACATACTTCTTACTCGATATTTTCACTAAATAGTCCGTACAAGAATTTAGATATGCTTTTATTTTCGTAACAGTTTGCTTTATGTAATCTGTATCCATTACACTCCTTAATTAATTATTTCATCGTTTAACTCAGGAATATTTAATTATTTTCTTGCACACTCAAAACTTACTTAAAGTAAGGAGTACATTCCTTGGAAGTGGAGCGCCATGAGTTGAAGAGCAATTGAATTGAGACAACGCGTATGAACAACATCTAAATCCAGAAGGCCAGGCAACTGAGGCCGTGACGTCATATAAATAAGCGATCAGCTCCAAAACCCCAGAAGCTATCAGCTTCAAAAATCTCCTTCTCTTACAAGGAGAGATGCTTTTTTTTTTTTTTTAATACAATTGAGCTGAAGTTGATATCAAACCCTCATTGATTTATTGAACATTCAAATAGCAGACACACTTGAGAAGTCTGAAGTATTATTTAGAATGAATTTTCGCCAATTAAAGAAGAAATCAAATTAATTTAACTTGCAAATGGCGTTATGACGAAATAGAGCTATATAAAATTAACGTCATATGGTATTTAAGTATATATGCATCCCCACCCACTTTAACTTTTATGCAGAATTCTATTTTTGCTACCTAAATTTTCATCAACGCCTTGGCTGCCAGCAAATTTAACAGTGTCCTCACTAAATGCCTAAATACGTGGGCCGATGTCATAAAAAAGCATTTTCCCCAACCGCGCGCGATAAAGATAAAATTCATGCCTGCGTTTTCCGGCAGTAAAAGGGCTATTTTTTGTTCTTGTTTCAAATAACCACCGACGACATTCAAAACAGTGATTATCAACCTTTGTAAAATAGCTTCCCTGTAAATTTATTTTTATAAAACGAGAGCCAGGTCCCACCCAACTTATTCGTAAATAACTTTCAACTTTTTTTAAATTCATATTATTAAACAAAAAATTCATACCATTAAACAAAAAATTCACACTACTAAACAAAAAATTCATACCATTAAACAAGAACTTCCTACCATTAAGCAAAAAATTCATACCACTAAACAAGGAATTCGTATCATGAAACTAATATAAATATTAATGGTTAATTATGCAGAGTATTGGTACACTTAACTTATGTAATTAATTAAGTATAATTAGTTAACAAGCACTGAGCTCATGAAATCTTCCAAAATATTTTAGTTTTCTCAGGCTAACTTCGTTAAATTAATTTGACACGCTGAAAGATTTCGAAGTCTGAAAATTCCAGATCATTTATATTTACTTTCATATTTGGAAAGATTCAGCTTGGTTACTAACATTTGCTACACAGGTGTTATTCTGACCTACTGAGCCGCAATTCTTTCGGGAGAAATTTCATTCACGAATAGAATTCGTCTAGATTTTCTTTCACTATAAAATATTTATTCATGAAAATTACTTAGAAAACTAAAATGACAATCTCAGAAGAGCCTTTTGTGGCCCAGCATAATTGATGGTAATGTCTAGTATCTGGCCTCAATTCGGCGGATGATAGACACGGGTCTGAGACATATTCCTTTAATTTCTCTAAATCTAGGGCATATATATTTAAAAATAACCAAATAAATTTACTCCCAAGCAATGTATGTGAGAACAAAGATACACTTTTGATTGATCTGTGTTGAGATCGTAAATACACAAATGACTTTTTAACTTTTCAGTTTAGAGCTGACTCTGAGGCCAATTGTATTCGCTACAGGTTAAGTTAGATTGTGTATGATTTTAATGGGAAGGATGGCACCCCAGGCCGGTCGAAGATCCTCCGGGGTTCGGCGGGTGCGGAGCGCCACCAAGCAGCAGGGAACGGGCACGATCCGGCCCTGCAACCAGAGAGCACGGAACGCCATCAATCCCATCCAAGCGTTTAGTATGTGTTTCACCTCGGCGAACAAAAGCTTCTCCAAAGTGATCGACGCCACGCACAAGCGAAGACTGTGGCCAAACAGTCTGGAACGGAACAAGGACGCCAGCACAACTCCGGAGATAGAGACCGGTCCGCAAAGAAGAGCGTAGCCAAGTCCCAGAATAGCGGGCACAGATGTCCATCCAGCGGCCTGGTCAATATCCTATGTACTCCGACACAATCAAGCCCCAGCACGGGCGACATAGTCGAACGAGTAGGAACCAAGGCCCGTCAGACCCGGACCAAAGAGAAAAGACATCCGCCTATGCTTTACAGGTGTGCCACTTTGTTCACTAGAGGCATCAATGAGCGATTTTGCCCATCTCTCATAAACGAGCACGCTCATTCAGCAACTCATTCATTGAACGACAATGAGTATGCATACAACAGCACAACCCATAAAACATGGCGAATATTGATATATATATATGTATATTTATAAGCAGTTTGTGAATCTGGTGCTATTATAAACATTAATTCATCTAGGGCTTGTTTAGTCCCCAGTGGAAAATTTAATTCCCGAGAAACCTAGAAATCACAAATGAACTCTAGTGCGGAGCATTAGGGTGGAGATCTATAGGTAGCGTTACTGTATGTGCCCTACAGCAGGAGACTAGCTACTCCAATAAATACCAAAAAAATAAAAGGCGCAAACTACATTTCATTGAAGAAACTACTTAAGAAACTGGAATACTTTCCTCTAAAAACACAATAACGAAAATCCCTTTGCATATTGACAATTAAGGGAAAAATCACACCTTCGAAAAAAAGAGTGCGAACGGACATGAAAAGAATTGATTGCATTAAAAAAATATCATCGATATCCAGCAGAAATCCGATTATAAATACAAATTGTACGGCAATTCTCTATGTATGCGCAACTGGTTGTTTTTAATATGTTTTACATTCTAACGAAATTTTTGCCGACCTTAAAATTTTCATGGGTACAAGTAAAGTGTATAGGTAGAACAGCTGCCCAAAATCTAGATCTTCGCAAACCACAATAAACCTTAAATGAACGTAAAAAAAACAAGATGGCTGCTGCTAAGATAGGCCTAACCTATTTATTTAATAGGAAAAGGGAAAATTGGAAGAAGTAGGAAAATCGAGAAAGGTGAAAATAGTTGTATTTCTGTTTTTAACGGTTGAAGATCAGCAAAGATCATGCTCCTCCATGACCTGGAGTTTTCTAAGGAATTGGAACTTCTGAGAAGCCGAGTGAATCAAACCCCG
>QLNU02014802.1:46360343-46392974 GCA_006491805.2 Dysdera silvatica
CCCAATAACTTTTGAACCAAGACAGATATTGCAAAGAAAGTTAGATATTGGTATAGTAAAATGACTATGCACTATCAGATGAGATGAACAGCAGCGCTCCTGATGGCGAATTGAGGAAGTTAAATTTTTTTTTCTCGAAAAATAATAAAGATAGAGAAATATTTTCAATTAGGAAGTTGTAGAGCATCCTTCAGTTAGTACAAAAAGATATACAATAAGGCTACATATATGTACACATATTGTCACAAAGTGTTTTTAGTAAGAAGAGATGTACAGCTCACGTGTAATATGTACATGTACTGACACAAATTGAGGTGTTCTGGAAATTTCGATGCATCACTTTCAGTTAATACTTTCTGGTGTTTTAAAAGCTGAGTTGAAGTTCATGTGTACGGGAGATACCATAGTGTCTTTTCGATGAGAACTTCAACTCAACCTCTAAAGGGCATTAACTGAAAGCTATGCATTGAAACTTCCGGAACACCTCACTTTGTGGCAGTATGTGTACACACTGCATGTGAGACGCGTATCTTTTCCTACTAACTGAAGAATGCTCTACAACTTTCTAATTGAAAATATTTTCCTGTCTTCATTATTTTTAGAAATAAAATTTTTAACTTCCTCAATTCGCCACCAGGGGCGCTAATGTTCATCTCATCTGTTAGTGCATAGTCATTTTACCATACCAATACCTAACTTCTGTTGCAAGATCTGTCTTGGTTCAAAAATTATTGGCCGCATTCAGACTTTCCTAGGCACCCTGTATATTCTTCTATCACTTCCAGTTTTTTACTTATGTAATAGCAAGTTCTCGGGTTTTCCTTGAATAAAGGAATTGGCAACTTCAGTCCCTAATATAAATTATAATGATTTTAAATATCTCAGGTATTTTTTCATAGGGAACTTTATTCTAAAATGATTTGTAAAGCAGTTAATAATGTAAATGTGGTGGTTTTACATTTTAAGACTGCTTGGTGGTTCATGGAAGTTTGATATAACTTTTCGAAACAATTTACTAATATATGTGTAAGCTTTCTTAAAGAAGCTTGTTCACAAGCTTGCTTTGTGAACTTTAGTAAAAAGTAGTAACCCACTGAAGTAATAATAATGATAGCATTATTCTTAGAAATACATATCAAAACGATCTAATATCTCGCTTCAAAGTATGGTGGTTATGTGTCATATAGCTAAAGCAGGTTTCAACGGAGAGTTATCAACATTAAAGAAGCGAAATAACATGATTTCAAGACATTTAACTTAGAAATAAAACATAGGTTAAATTTCTCTTTTATTAGATATTAAGTTCCACACTTCAAATTTGCTCCTGGGATCACTCGAAATAACCTTTAAATGACCTTGTGTAGCGCAAGGACAGCGAAGGTCATTCTGCGCCAGACCCTTGAGTGATATCTTGCTATTTAAATGCTTTAATTCACAGCATTCATGCCCACGTCAATGTTCATTTTATCCAGATTTGTAACTAAGCCATGTAGCATAAAATTAATTATTCATTTCAGTCGTTTTCATTCAAACTAGAACACCATTTTTTTTCTAATAAACCTGAGAAAGAAGAAAAGAAATTGGCCATACACTCAGACTGCACTTGAACCAGTAATCTTTGGGTTATCACCAGGGCCGGATTAAGACATATGTGGGGCTATAGGCACAGTATTAGTTGGAGCCCCCCCCCCCTTTACGCGCGATGACAGATTTAAAAGGGGGGAGGTCTGAAAGCATATAAAAAATGAATACATATACTCATTCTAAAACTCCTCAGATTTGTAGTAAACTATCCAAAATAGCCCAAAAAATAAGCTTTTACCTAAAAATTTCTTAGATATTGACCAAAAGTCAGCCTAAAAAAATCAATTTGAGGGCCCCCTTCCAACGGCGGGGCCCTGTGTTCGGGCCTTGCTGGTCTAGTCGGTAATCAGGCCCTGGTTATCATTAGGATGGCAGCCCAAACCTTTGACCACTAAGATACAGCCATGCATGGTCTTTCCGCATACTTACATTGCGGTTTTCTTTTTATGGCACAACAAAGTTCATGCTGCACCGAAACCTATAATTGTCCCATGGAAATCCAAACCCACTGCACAGGAAACTGATCTATAGTGAGCAGAAAAATTGCATGCGTTCTACAATACCACCGGAATCAAACCCGGGTCGATGGTACAAAAAACGAACTTGTTACCACCGTGAGACATGATTAACCCCTTGGGTATAGATTTGAAAAAAATTCTTGCGTTTAGAACGGATTTAATTTGCTGATTCACATTGGAAGAAACGTCCTCTTACAACTGATACCAATCATTCTTGCCATGAACAAAAATGTCCATGTTTAATTTTGTCCTAGTTTGAATGACTAATCAGACTCGTCAGCCGTAACTGACACAAAACAAGTGCATGATGAGTCTCAGTCGTCAAATGTACCCAAGGGGTTAAATTGTCATTCATTAGAGCACCATACTCGGCAGCACTCAGCCATTTTCAAGTTAGTTGTCATCTTAAAAGCTGACCATGCCTGTGGTTACTGAACTTTGGTACTCGGAGAGGAACTGGGGATTTCAGCAATGCAGTGGATGCCTACAGGCCGCTTATGTTTATTCTAATGGTAATTCCCTTATTGAAGGCAGTCTTGCAATGGTGACATAGTAGCGACATGTTTGACTATCGTATAAATAATCCTAGTCTGTTTCCAACAGATACCTAGAGCTTGCTGTTTTGTTAACAGATCCGCAGCCCACAAAGTGATTTCCTGGGCAATTAAGATCCTAATTCCTTGGAAAACTAGGATCTGCCGCAGTAACTCAGCTGTAGTTGTACCATGAACCATTGGAAGGGTTGGGGGGGGGGAGAATTATAGAGGGATTAACAACGATAATTAATGTCAAACATAATGCAATTTTTTTTCCAGCCAAAGTCTTTTCTTTCTTTTTAAAGTTGAAAACGTTTTTACGGAGGTCAATTAGAAAAAAAGCGTCACATTTTTTCGTTATTTTTTTGCGTAACGTTTTAATAAAGGTAGGAGAATGTTATTGCCACTTCATGATAATATTAATAATATATTCATTTGTTAAAACCAATAAAAAATGATTGTTGCCACTATATTCTGGTGGAATCAATAGTAAGAGTAGCTACATGAAGAAATGTCAATTGTGCTTAATTCTTTTCTTTTTAACTTTGGTTGTCATGGTAACCTAAAAGGCATGAAATGCTAGAGAGCGCTTTTTCTCTTTTTGTTTATTAGTATTCATTCAAGTTTTGACGGGTACGCACGTAGTTTTTCTATTCCGCTTAAATTCAAATGTTATTCTTTATTCACCAATGAAGAAATCTTTATAAAAAAGAAAAAAAAACCCTGAAAGAAAAAGTCTTCAATGTTATTGAATACATTTTCAACGTTCTAATATTCAATAACATTGAAGCTTATTTTGTTTTTGTTTTTTTTCAATTCATAAGAGCCTGTAAGGAAAGGTGGATCATCAACCATGTAACCAGACCTAATTCAAATTAACACTTTTCAGTCTCGAGAAAAATACAGAAATACACTGACGTTGGAAACATGTTGCCAATTAGAATTAACTAATGTCCCTTTCCTTCCTATATTTTTATGCACCAAACCTGCATCAGAATCCATGTGAGATGGGTTTGACAGCTTAACATGAATTCTCCATAGCATGCTACAGTTCTACACAAACTTATTAAGTGTTCAATTGGACCTAAAAATGATAATGATGACCACTGAGATGCTCCTTTCCTTTGGAAGTCATGCTTTCATCATGCTCACATGATGAAAGACAACCACTTATTTTGCTGAGCTATTATCGCAACCACTTTTGTTTTCTGGCATACCAATCAAAATCATTCATATGTAATTTGAATTAAAAACAACCTAACTGAGCAATTTATGCACGAACATCATTTGAATACAAGAAGAGCATTTATTATAATTTTCACATCTGATGAAACAACATATACACAAATCGTACATTGCACAATAATACTACGGAAATGGTCAATCATAAAGTCATCGCAACATACACAATTATGGTAATATCAATTCGAAACTAAAAAAAAAAATCACATTTTTGCAATATTTATGAATACTCAAAAAAATAAAGAATATTTTGCTTCACACGTAAATTCACTTAAATTTGTGTATTAAAGCTATGTTAGCATTTCCAACTTCATGCACCGAGTGTTTTCTTGCAAAGGCATCTATAAAAGGAGCTATATACTTTTATATAGCTATATGATACTATATAGTTTAACATAATCTAAATATATAATTTATATTATATAAACTATATATTATTGTAGTTGAATATAAATTATATATATAGTAGTTGTGTTGAAACATTACCATTTACGATAAATTCCAGTGTGTATATTTATCCTGGTAAACAGTATGCTAATTAGATCTAAATTTGGCCCCTTTGTCACACACTGACAAGTGAAAAAGTTATGAACTGCCAAGTACATTAAAAAGCGAAATATATAACCATGGTGCATTTTAAAAATATGATTTTTAAAAAAGCCTTGCTCAAAGTTATATCTGATTTTTAAAATATCAAAAGTGGAATTGATAGCATGAAGAAGCTAGTTAGCAAAATGCTCACTAAAAGACAAGTGAAAATTACAATATGAACAAGAAACCATTTTCACATATGTGTATTTTTTCTTTTTGCAGAAAAGCAAATTTCCAACTCACGACTAAACTATTAAACCATTCCAATTGTTTTCTGAAGCAAACGAGCAAAACCTTTGCACCATTTCAAATATGTTATTTAAGGACAATATATGCTTGTTCATGACTAGATTAACGACCTGTAATCCAACAGGGAACTCACATTGAAGGAAAAAATTGACCGACTTTTCCAGCAAAATTAGCTAACCAATCGAAAATAAAACTTCCAAGTGAACGGTGGTTGCAGGTAAAACAACTTCACATTTGCAGGAAACTTAGCTATTCAAAACTGAAGCCAGAAAGGTTTTCCCACATTTTTCCATGTTTAACTGTAAAATCTCATTTTACCTGACTTTAGGGACAATTTCAAATTCCCTAACGATTTCTGGTTTTCCAGATACGTGGGAATTCTTGTCTAATTATCACTACTCTTGATAATTTCATATAATTATCTTTATTAACGATATCACATATGGTCCCCAATCACGAGTTGAATTTCAACTGATGCCAACTTGTTCACTTAAAAAAAAAAGCCATGCATAGTTATGCAATGATGCACATGGGAAGCACATTTAGTTTTAAAAAGAAGTTAAGCTTTACTTAAATCGCATACAAGGTGATCATGAACTGAAATTTCCAATATAGAGCTCATAGTCTTAATATATGATATTTTTGTTAATACGTCTTCAATGTAACCACGTTGTTGTCTTGCTTCGATCATCTTGAAGTAACCAGGATAACACAGAAAATTTGAATTTCCATCAAAAATAGACTAATCACATGTTAATTTCCAATTTGAATATAAAGATCAGAAATTTGCAAAAAAAAATTATAAGCAGCTACAATATATGCCTATATACATACACCCCCTCCCCACAAACAAAAATATATATATACTACTTTAATTGCACTTATAAGTCATTTCTGTAACATCAGCAGCAGTGGGGTGGTAGGTTACTGTCCAACATGGATGCAATTCTATTTAGCAGTGAATGCAGTGCTTTAGGAAGCAGTCACTATAAACATCACAGTATGCTCAACGGAAAGATAAGCATATCTTGATCATACTCTTGGCGTCAAAAATGGACAAGTCTTATGGTCTTTTATATCCAAGCTATCATGACACTCTCTGGAAAGGGATCAAAAGAATTATTACATGAATTTCACGCTACACTGAACTCGATATTCAAATTCCACAAGACAACCTTGTATAACTTCGTTTAGTAACACAGTTAAGGTCACACTGCATCAAACAAGATCATTGTAATTCGAACAAAAAATAACGATATATTTACCGTATGCACATTAAGATTTTATTTGTAGTGGAAAACCTCAATGACATTTCAAACCAGATATGTGTTTTTATAAGTAAAGACAACAATATATGCGTAAGTAAGGTCGATGAAACATTTTATTTCAGCATACATTTCTGTCGGACTTGGCCTTTTTAATCAGGAATGCAAAATGAAAAAATAAATATTAGAAAACTGGAGATGCTGTTATTGCGTGACTATTATGTTGCCAGTTGTGGATGAATAATTAATGTGAAAATTTTATTAAACGTTTCCAATCTTGACCGAAAGTGGGAGTAGATTTTGGTTCATTGACTATGATAGAAGAATTCTTATTGATATGGAATGCTTCTAAAAAATCTAATTCATGTATTGATCTTGGTTGGCAGATAATTGTGAGTTGGTTGAATTTGAATTTGTGGTTATGTGACCAGCAATGAACCGCAATGGCAGACTTGTGGAATTTTGCCTTCTCTACGTATTTAGATTGTTCCTTTAGTCTGTGCTGCAAGGCTCTTTTAGTCTGGCCTATGTAGGACAAGTTGCATTTGCTGTAGATTTGGTAAACACCCCAACGTTTTAAAATTGGGATGTTGTCTTTAAGTTTAGAGACATGGATTTTGTTGCATAGGAGAAAAAATTACGCTGAAGTTTGCTTTTTTTTTAAAAAATTTTGAAGAGGAGAAAGCTATTTTTGGAAAAAAACAAAAGGAAGAAACAATAGTTTGAGAGAATTCGGAATGGGATGTTTTTAACAACCTTACTTATGCTTATAACATTGTCTTTACTTATAAATCTTATCTGCGTAATGCTATGTCAAATTACCTTACAGATATGTGTTGCCATTCTTTGAAAATGCTGTTAATGGGATGAAGCCACTGTTATCGATGGCCAATCTTGAAAACCGATATCAGGTGTGGTATCTTGTATTAGAATGGCCCACATGGGCAGGTCCATGCTTTGTGGGGAGGTGCGAGCTGGGAGACCGCTCAGGGCCACTAAAAAAAGTGTAGTGCAAGCACCAAAAAATCCTTTTTTAGTGGCCCCTTTATACTTTCAACAAAGTATTTGACCTTTTTCGTGGACGTTAAACTTCCCATTACGTTCATGAAGCTTCCAAATGGTGACCAAAATAAATACGCGTTATTAATCAAATGTGTTAGCATCAGTAGACTATGAACGTTATCGCGTTTATTGTAGAGGCCTTTTTATTTATTTATTTATTACAGAGACTCCAGGTTTCCAACATAAAAGAACTTATCAGAAGGTACTGAGAAGCAGAAATTTATAATTACATTGTACTGGTTTTTCTTTGTGTTTACCAACATAAAACCCTTCCATTTATTGACGGCATTGAAATGATGCAAGAAGTGCCAAGTGATATATCCCTAACTTTGTATTTATTTTATATAAATCGAACACTACGTGGAAGGTCGTGGGTTCAGGTCCCACCGAAGGCAGAAATATTTATTTTCTTTCGAACGTTTCACCATCTAATCACGCCATACCATCGGCGTTGGTATCACTACGCCAATAAACGTTGATTGATTGACATTGTTGTTTGATCCCTAACTTTGTTTTAAAATGCCCATTTTTAATTTAATCTTTGCCTTTCGCTTTTGGACCAGTGAAGGACTTTATTTTGTAATGCTAAACCACACTTGGTCGTTACGGTACGTTAAAATCTGTTTCATCCAGGGCCACTAACGCCGGAAGCAGAGTCCTGCACATGCAACTGGGGTATGGCATGAATTTTTTTTTTTTTTCCATTAACGACATTATTAGAATTAACTCTGATGTGGCAATCCTCCAGAAAAATAAAACAGTTCATGTGGGGATTCAGATTGACGAAGGATAGTGCAGGAGTGGAACGGCTGAAGAAGCAATTTGGAGCAGCGAAATTATCAATATGGAGCAATTGGAAGCAAATTTGCTTCCAATTGCTCCATATTGATAATACAAACTACCAATTTGTAGCAGTTAGGAGAGGCAAAATTGCCAATTTAGAACAGGAAGGTTATTTGAAGCAGTTCAGAATAGCAAAATTTGGAGCAGTTTGGGCATAAAGTAAAATTTAAATTCATAGCAGATCGAATTTGTCCTTTTTTTTTTTTTTTGTCCTTTAAATATACAGTTTTGCCACCAAGCAGTTATGCCCCTCCCCTGTTTAGCATAGGCAGCACCCATTGGGGATAAAGAACATGTGAAGTGTAGAAAAAAAACAAGAAAAATTTTGCTAAAAGACAGATTTTTACATGGTCAATCCTACTCAAAGAGAAATCCTGGGTGCTCCACGGACAGTAGCTTAACAATTGAAGACTAACGTGGTTGGTGGCTCAAGCAGCTTTTAAAAAATTTACGCGAAGTGGCCTTATAGAATATGTGTTTTGATATCCAGCGGTGGCTTGATGAGCCCCTTTCCTATACAACTAGTTTGATCTCAATTGCCAAAACAGAAAGAGGCAACTAATAAAGGTTAGCTATGTTCACAACACAACAATTGCTATGAAAATGCAAAAATTTTACCTTAGCAATGGAAAGGGGGTAAAACTAATCACTAAGTTACAGGACAAAATAAAACAAATTAATCTTACATCATTTTTTAAAATGTTTTGGCCCTCTATTGTTCTTTGTCTTTACCTACCCTGTGTGGCAACAGAATTTTCCTGAGGACGTGAGGGCGGAAACGTTTTCTTTGTTATTTGTAAAGGTAGTGGGTGGACCATAATAAAACTGAAAAATCCAAGAGTGGGGAGACCGACCCCCTGCTCCAGGTGCCCACGGTGTGCGGTGTTTCTGTTGTTCAGTCACAAAGGTAAGAACTCACTTTGAATGCCTAGAAAACTGGAAATGTTGTAATTTTGGGGAAATTTTCCTGTCTAGATATCCTCAAAAGGAAAAGTTGGCACTACAAAATACAAAGGTGAGACTGAATTTCAGCACTCTGGAAAATTCAACGTTTTGGTGCAGTCTAGCATAATTTTACCGAAATCGTTAAATTTGCCGCATATACGTGCAGCAATGTCATTTCAGCACAATGGGCACAGCTGTCCCACCCGTGACAGTGGGTTCTTTTGAAATTCTACATTCTTTATATAACTCTTGTATTCTCCTAACCTGTGCTTTAAAAAAATTTATATTCATCGCTTACTACTGAATCCATTACATCTCTATGCGATATTGCATTGCCACAAATGAGAGCTCTTGATTATTACTTTCGATAGTAATAATAGTGTGATAAACAACAAGTTAGCTGAACCTTGAAGTTCCAGGATGAATAGTTTATTTGAATTTTATGGCGAAAGGTCAGTAAACGTCATGCTGTGCCAGGACCTACAGTTTTCCAAGGAATCAGAACCTCATAAGGCCTAGAGAACCAACCCTCAGACTATATTGAACAGTTAGTAAACATTCTGTTTTTGGCACAGTTGGGAGTCAAACCCAGGATAACTGCACGCTAGGTGGATGCATTACCACTGCATTATGACAAGGCCTCGTTCCAGGAAAGCTTAATCACGTGTCGTTCAAGAAATGGAATTTTCAGGCCATACCAGTGGCTTCAAGGGACGTTTGCATTGAGGCAGAAGCACAAAGCTTGAAAATCAATTTAGACTTAGTCCATGAACATTGCCACGTTTAGGTAAGTAATAATAAGTATAAATTTAATTGTTCTTGGTGGTGGGGAGTAAATGTTTGTTTGTTTGTGGTTTTACAGCTCAAGGACTACAATGGTCATGCTGCGCCAGGACCTACTGTTTTCCGAGGAATCCGAACCTCTTAAGGCCTAGGGAACCAAACCCCAGACTGCAATGAGCAGTGCGATCTTTTGTTAAGATCTCTGAGTAAGCATTCTTTGCACTATTGGGAGTCGAACCTGGGTTAACGGCGCACTAGGCGAAAGTATTACCACAGGGCGGGAGTGAATGCACCACCCCGTGTATCTACCCTTGATGTATCATGACAATAACCTGAATCTTGGTAATACTAAATGTCTACCATTTAAGATTTCAGTCCCTAAGTCAGGGGTCAGGACCTAGGGCACGCATACCAAACACGGCACGCCAACTAGTTTTTAACAGTGAATGGAGCGACTTAGCAACAAAAATAAAATTCTGAACATGATTGTTGCAATTAGAAATAAATCTACCTGATTCATATTAATAGTATGACAATGAACTTAACATTCACAACTTGGTAGGTGAAGGCTAGCATGTAAAATGATATGCAGCATTACTTTGGAACACCACCACTAAAAGGTAGCTGACCCCTGCCCTAGGTAATAGATGCACAGATTTCTTGGCAGATTTAATTACGGCCTCCTTGCATGTATATATATGCTGGATTCTAAAAATCTGATTACCCGATCACCACTGGCGAGTGTAGGAGATCTTTCTCCTTACTACATTCCATAGGCATAGAGTTATATGTGGCCTGCCCTCTCCGCAATAAATTTCAATTTTACATATATTGTAATGTATAAACATCCATAATATGTGCTTGCCCCCCAATAATTTTGAAAACTCTACGCCTATGCTACATTCCTAGGCTTTCACATTGAAATGAGCAAGTACCATTCTTGCCTGGCGAGTACAATTCACCAGGATTTGTCAAGCCTAGTATATATATATAATACCCACAGAAATCATAAACACCTTGGCAAATCACAACGAACAGTACTTAACAGACAATAATGGTACTCGCCCACTTGAATGAAAAAAAACCTTGGAACTTAGGAAGAAAGGAAAATATTCTATTTGCCGACTGTAAAAAGCTAGTTGTCAATAGTGACCGGGCTTGTGGAGCACCAACTACAACTTTAAAAACACAAAAATGGATGGACTTTACAAGAGTCCCCCACTTATCCAAAACAAGCCATATATGACAATAGTGATAATATTTTTCCTAGATATATTGTGGGTAATAAATCACCGATTAAATTTTATGTTTTTTTACTCCGCAATATGATTCATTTTTGCAATTGAGTTATAAATTTTTCAGTTAAACAATAATTTCTATAGACCAGCTATTACATTACACAGTTACCATTTCAAACGATAATTATGATGCCATTACCTGAAGCATCGCATGCAATAAAGGTCACCATCACAGCCAAAGCATCGGATTGAAGCGTCTTCAGCGCAAATGACACACCAAGGAAATTCTTCAGGATCTGTCTGCATAATAAAAGAAAGCTTTCATTTTTTCACTCTACTGCTTATATAACTAAACATAGCAGAAAAAAATACGTTTAATTAAAGAAAGAATAAATAAACGTTATTTTGTTTTCCATATTTGTGAGAATTGGCGAAAAAAACATGAACAATTTTATGGGTATAGGCTATGTAAAAATGCTTTTAACATTAAAAGAACATTATTGAATAATATAATTAAATAATATTAGTAAAAACTGAGAAATCTTTTTTATTTAATACATAATTTCTTACACTGTCGGACATTTTGACACTTACTTCGGTTGGGGATTGAACATTGCCACCATTTAAACTTTCTGGATCTTCGACTTCGCAGCTGTCAACTTGAGCTTCTAGGAGCTGAAAATTAATGATATTACATTGATTAAAAAATAAATAAAATCACACCAACGCATATGAACGCAGAAATATGTAAGACTACCATGTGCGTTTGATACATACATAGATCTGGTACGTGGCATTTAAAATGTGTAAAACATTTACTAGATTCCAATTTTAAATCAAAAATAATTTGAAAATTCAGTTTTAAATAAAGAAACAACACATTTTAGATCAAATGTGGGTGTACACAAACCTTTTCAATAATCATATCAGCTTCTGCATCTTCATCCACCTCACTAACTGGACTCTCTATTAAATCATAAATAGAAACAGTTAAAATTGCCAATTAAAGAAAACAACTTATTGAAAAATAGGTTTACTTTATTTTCGGGAGGTGGGGCACCATTTAACATGTCTGTTGCTACTTCACTTTTAGAAACATTTCTGAATGCTTAGTGGCGGATTTACCAACAGCTAAATAGGCTGAAACCTATGGTGGCGAATTTTTGATGAGCTGTCACCAAGAAGTGTGCAAAGGCGGGAATTTTTTGGTGACCAATTGAATTACTAATTTTGATTTCTTGTGTTCAGAGGCACAACTAAGCACTGACAAAGGGAGAGCAGACATGGGCACAGCCTTCAGAGAGATTCAAAGGGCACTAAATTCGCAAAAAGACGAATTTGAAATAACCGACAGGGTCGTCAAATTAAGAATTTGACAAAAGCACTAAAATCTGTCATATCTCTAATTACATTTTGGTAATATTGGGCGTAAAATATGTCGGTGCCTACAGGCGGCAAAATTCACCTCTATGGATGCCTACAGAAATGCTGACATGCCTTGCATGTCATGATTTTTCTAAGCAATCAAAATGACACACTAAACAAGTCATTGGTGCAACATATTAAGTCAACACAATGACTAGAGATCTATGATGGTTTAATTGTTTAACATGACTAATCACTGTTATCACACTAATATTCTGTAGTAATAATAATATTATGAATGTCATAATCAACAACGACCATTATAACTCCACTGCAGGATGGAGATCTATGTTATCACACATACACATAGTATGGTGAAAGAAATATAAAGAAATCAACCTAAAGCTCAACGCAATGACCAGAAATGTTGGCAAGCTGAACTTGTGATTTAATGAAGATTCCAAATTTCTGTCACTGCAGCTGAAGTCATGTACTTGTGGCAGGGTTAATTGTGTCACCCTCCCAGGGAGTGACCGCTATCCAGGCTTCTTCAAATTCGGCACTCTATCGAGAGTTGGTATTCTTGGCAAAGGATGACTATATGAATATAAAGAGACTATGAAACCTTTTGATAGGGAAATGGGAAGAGAGCAGTAATAAAAAAAAAGTTAGTAACGGGGCTCTTTTCTCGATAAAATGAACAGGAGTTGTCATATGCGTTCTGTGTGTAAAAGACGTAAGAATTAATCCGTGAGTGAGTATTACTTAGCACTGGTTATAGAAGTCAAACACACTGGGAAGCCGCATAAGTAAGATATTATTGAGCAGAAAGCATAGTTTCAAATACAACACTGTAATTATGGCGATAAAATCATTGAGAAATAACTCTTAACAGTGATCCATCATTTGAAGCTGGGTCAACAATTTGACATAACCAACCATTATAGTACTTTACGTATTGTACTTGAATCGCCTTAATACTGTAATACACCTCACATAGAATCGCAGTGATTAATTAGTCATTTGAAACAGAGCCAACGGGTTGATATGGCCTTCAACTCACAATATGCTCAAGCTTATTATTCTGATCTGAACCTACTCCTGTAAACGCCAAAAGCATAGGTATCATTTTTGTTTGTGTTTCACGGCGCAAGAACATTTAAGATCGTGCTGCGCGAGGACCTGCAGTTTTACTAGAAATTGAACTTCTGCAGCCCAGAGAACTGAACGAGAGATGCAACTGAATATTCGGCTAGCTTTGAGGCTGAATACCAAATAGTCAACAAGTTTGTTTGTTTGTGGTTTTACAGCTCAAAAACTACAATGGTCATGCTGCATCAGGACTTGCGGTTTCCTGAGGAATCCGAACCTCTTAAGGCCTAGGGAACCAAACCCCGGACTACAGTGAGCAGTGTGAATAGTCAACAAGCTTCGAGGCCAACAAATACCAATTTCTTTTAAAATTCACTACAAATTTAACCAAAAATGTATTTACCATATTTTTAATTAATAAAATTAAATCCGATTTTTTTCAATTTTATTTAGCCGAATATTCCGCTAGCTTCAAGGGAGAATATCAACTTCCTTTAAAATTAAAAAAATATATATATAGATTTTAATTTTAGTCTCAATTTAAAACATGACAAAGACATTTTGTTTATATTCATAGTGAATTTTAAAGGAAGTTGTTATTGGACTGCCGAATATTTGGTATTCGGCCTCAGCGCTAGACAAGTATTCGATTGCATCACTAAACCAAACCCCAGACTACCGTGTACAGAAAAACGGCACACATTCTACGATGCCATTGGATTCAAATCCAGGTTGCCGCAACAGACAAATGGGTTAGCACCAGTGGTTTAGCTAGATATTTTGAAGTCTGGGGTGAGTGACTGTCATTGCCCCCCCCCCAAATGGGATAATAAAATGCAACAAATTTTGTGTTTTAAAGGCTAATTGCCACCCCTGAATTGTCGTGCCTGGAGTGACTGCTCCCCTTTGCTACGCTACTGGTTACCACTGAGGAGCTGCATGTGTATCGTTTCTTTTAATCTTTTAAGTGCCAATGGTGATAAAGGTAGACCAAAACCTTAACATGATCTTCAAGGAAGCATCCACTTACTCGCTTGCTTGGAAGCAAATCCAACCAAGTTAAGCCGAAGACAATGGCCTTAACAACTTTACTACTTCGAGCCGAAGGCCTGAGTACAGTTATTAAGACAATGCAAAAAGTGGTCTCGGTGTTCAGCTTCAAAGTTAATAACAGTGAACAATAATGAAGGAATTACCCTTTTCCTTTGGCAGTTTCGACTGTTCCAGGATTTTTTTTATTTGCGGATCTTTCTGCAAATCTTGAATCTCCTTCAAAACTTGTTCTTCTGACACCTTCTGCTGATTTGCGAAAGATTGGCTTTCACTTTCGACGTCAATTTCTTCATTAATGGTACTCGGAACACCTTCAAAGATATTTGACGGTTGACCACGTTCCTGCAATAATCAATGCCACAGTTAACACATCCTCATTGTCCAATCTCATTATTAAATTATTCAAAGCAACTCTCGAAAATAATGGAAAAATTCCTTTTAAAATAAATTTCAAACATAAGCTAAACAATCCAAAAGTGTTAGCTGACCATCGATGCGGGAGAGGGAAGGGGTAAGGTTTGCAATGAAACTTCTTTGAAATATATACAAAATGGTACACAATTTGTACTATTTGATTGAAACTTGAGAATAATCTACAAAATTGAATGTAATTCTACTAAGATAATTCAAGACTTCGAGTTAAAACTTTTTATCAGTAAACGGTTCCAAGAATTCCATACGGGATGCCACAATTAAAAAGAAACTTGCATGCATCATACAGATGCTAATAAGGAGCGCAATCTTCCACTCCAGATGCATAGAAATCAATGGCCTGCTATTGCAGCAAATTGGATGTCTTTGTTGCATATGAAGTGGATCCCTAACAGAGATGTCAACTGCAAGAAGATATTCAGGAAGCTTAGGTAAGTCCCAAACCTATTCCGTTTCTTAGACTTAATTTCCAGTCTCTAACCAGGGGGTGTGTGCTTGCCCTGACAATCATAATTTCATTAAAAGGAAATACCCAATCTCAGGTATACAATAAATAAATAAAAAATTCCATTTATTTCACTTGCTTGGTAATTAATATGACATTACAGGCTTATGTTGATGTAATAAAGCATAGACTGTTTCCTCTTAAATAAAATTTAGGTCCATCTTTACGACAGAAAAAACATGAACAATAATAAGCAATATATTTCATACGTTATGGCTTTCAATGGTTTGTTTGTAGTTTTACAGCTCAAGGACTACAATGGTCATGCTGCACCGGAACCTACTGTTTTCCGAGGAATCTGAACCTCTTATGGTCTAGGGAACCAAACCCTGGACTACAGTGAGCAGTGTGATCTTTATGAAATCTCTGAGTAAGTGTTCTTTGCACTGTTGGGAGTCGAACCCAAGTTAATGGTGCACTAGGTGAACGTATTAACACATTGTGCCACCGCAGGGCATTTCGGTTTTCACTCTCCAGGGGTGATTGTAAGTCGAAACCAGATTCCCTAAGAATATCAGAAAATTTTCTGAAGAGTTAAATAATATTTATGGTAAAAACACTGATTTCCAAAAGAATATAAAAAATAATATAAGAAACAAAACAAAATTTTTGTAATTTTTTAAAAAGAAATCACGGAAGAGGCACCTTGAAATTCCCGGAATTTATGGAAATCCTGTAACAAAATCGTCCCTGACTCTCAACTCATTCACTCTGTGATCTGCATTTATTTAGTTATTATCCAAAACTTTTAAAGGGAATGGCACCCACCCCCTCAAAAATATTTAGAGGGAGCTAAAGTGATCCCTGGGGACCCCTTAAAATTTGTTTTCCCTAATACCTAATGTACTTTTCTATGGGTGGGGGTGGGGAGGGAGGGAATGGAAGTCACCGAGATTCAAATCCACACGGATAGGTGACATGATGGACGTTTCAAAGTTCTCCCAGTAAAAACCGTGCAGCATGTTGTGTGTTCCATGCAATGTGTGGTAAAACATTATCATGACAAAGGGTCACACTGTCGCTCAGACGATCAGAACCTAAACAAGCTCTCAATGGATCTCGGCTGCTGACTCCACAAGCTTCTGTATCAGAGCAGTTATCTGAGTGAATACCCATTCCAAACTGATGATAAAATGCCCATCCATTGACACACACAAGAAAATGCCACAGCCAACTGTGAACTCTAACATTTTTGTCAGATATTTCAGCAACATCAAGGCTTACAATGAACTCATAAATATAATTTATTGGTGTATGTGATGTAAACATCTTTTCTACCACTTCTAATGTACATATATACACATACAAAACCTGTCCATAATGATAATCTGTCCATAACAGTATTTCTCCTAATCCAAGCAAATATAGAATGTATGTTCAACATCGTCTATAATGGTATCTTTTTCCAGTCCCTTGAGTATTGTCAATAAAACAATACAGAGCTTCACCAGGAGATTCCATAACAAACAGTTATTTCGACACTGGCGTAAGGTTTAAAAACACGATGTTTCGGGAGCCAACTGCTCCCTTTGTCAAGTGAAGGCAGAATGAAGAGTTCGTGAAAGTCCTAAATTTATATACCTATCTGACGTCATCTGGTGCGGGACAGTTCCGGCTGAGGAAACCCTCGCTGGGGAAAGCTCCGAATACGATGATGTCCGGTGATCACCCTCAACTCGAAGTTTGGCAAAATACATGTAAGGTTCTGGTAGAGGTTTTGCGATGTTTATTGCACGACTCCTCAAACCGTAGGTTTCCCATGATTCCAGAAAAAGTCTACTCCCCAGATTCGTCACATTCTGCTGTAATACTTTCATCGAATGCCAATCTGGTTCGTGACTCTCTCTGAAGACATGTTCAGCCAACTGGTTTGAATCGTCTCCCCTAGCTACCGCACGCATATGCTCCTTCCCTCGTAGACGTATCGATCTTCCCGTCTGTCCAACATACACCTTGTCACAGTCTCCACACGGTATTTGGTAAATAGCACCAGATTTTTCCTCCTCAGGGACGCGATCCTTAACTTTAAGTAATAGATCACGCAGGGTGTAGACAGGTTTGTAGTAGGTCTTAACATTCACACGACCGAGAATTCGAGACAGCTTTTCTGAGACACCCGCCACATATGGCAAAACCACTGATGTCTTCCTGGTCTCATCTTCTACATTCCTGTTTCCACCACTAACACCACATTAGTTACGAGCGATAAATTTAGTCGGGTAACCGTTCTTTTTCAACATGCTTTTGTTGCGTCATAATTCAACATTGCGAAGGTCATCATTACAACAGTGTGTAAAGGCTCGTCGGTGCAAGGCTCTAATGATAAGACGCTTTATGCGACGCCTGGTGATGAGAACAAAAGTCAAGATACCTATCAGTATGTGTTGGTTTCCTAAACACCGTAGTCAACAGTCGCCCATCCACATCTCTATTTATCCGAACATCTAAAAAGGGTAATGAACAGCTATCTTCTTCCTCTAACGTAAATTGAATATGAGGCTTCAAGCTGTTCAAATAGAGATGAAAATCAGCAACTGAAGACCTTGGTAGGATAACGAAAGTATCATCGACGTATTGCTTCCACACCTTTATGCAGTAAATGTACCCATCTAAAGTACTGTTTTAAAACACCTCCATGCACAAATTTGCCACCACACTTAAAACAGGCGACCTCATTGCCATACCTTTGTTCTGCTGATAAAACCTACCCTTGAAGCCAGAAACTGTGGAATTAAAACTGAACTCTTAACAGGCCACATATCTCTTCCGGACTAAGGCTAGTTCTTTCTTCCAGGCTTCCATCATGCCTCAGTCGCTCCAATGCTGTTGATACCGCCAAATTAGTTGGAATACAGGTGAAAAGTGAAACAACACTAAAAGGCACCATAGCATCATCGGGAGCGATTTTTACGTTTCTGATAGAAGAAATAAACTCCTCAGAGGTAGACATTAACCATTCAGAAGATAGTATACCTGCAAGATATTTAGAAAGTGCATATGTTGGCGAACTACAAAAACTCACAATAGGTCTAAGAAGAATATCGTGTTTATGGACTTTTGGGAGTCCATAGAACAGCGGTATTCTTCCAGACGAACAACGGAGTCGCGAGTAAAGTTTCTCATCCAGTTTCGACTCTTTGTGAAGTTTTAGCAGGCAACCATTCATCTGCCTCTCAATACAACCAGTAGGGTCTTTATCTACAACGGAATAGGTATCGCCATCATTTAAAAGTGACATTACTTTATCATCGTAAACCGACCTATCCATCACAACAGTAGTACGACCCTTATCTGCCGGTAAGACCACAACCTTTTTACTGTCTCTGAGGGCTTTCCGCTTAGGAACAGAAAGATTGTCCACAAGTGCCTTACGTTCAAATAACACTCTCGAAACTTCCATGCACACTTCAGCAAAAACATCCTCCATCATGTTCCATAAAGCTTGTTCAATTACCGAAAGTATCTTTTGAACCAGAATCGATGAGGGTGTAGGTGCAAAATTCAAACCACGTGACAGCGAAAAAGTTTCCCAATCAGTCAGGTGTTGATTAGAAAGATTAAGAACCCAACGGGAGTCCATTCGACCACTGTTCCTGCAGTAGTTTCGTTTGTACTCCGTTCTCAATCTCTCAAGCTTTTCCTTTTGAACACCACGAACTCTAGAACAAGTAGTTGCTTCTTCTCTTTCAGCTTCAACCAAAACACGGGAGAAGGTTTCAGAGTCGAGAGCAGTTTCCAGACTAGGTTCAAAAAACTTTACCATCAGACACGTATGATCAATCATGTTATGATAATGACCGCTCCGTGCACAAAAACTTGAAATTCACATTCTTAGCAATGTTATGCCCTTCAGTCATAAACACAAGGGGTTTCACAAGCGGCGTCTTAGGCACCAATTTCTCTGATTTACAACAGTGATTGAAAGTCAGATGACATTTAAAGCAGACAATTCTACATCTCCCTTTGATATTATTTCCTAACACTACTTTTTTTTTTTTTTTTTTTTTTTTTTTTTTTTTTTTTTGCACCCATGTTCTCGTCGATTCCTATTCCTTTATGTTTTGTTTTGCTTGTGGTTTTACGGCTCAAAAGACTACAATGGTCATGCTGTTTGAATTCCACGGTTTTCGGCTTCAAGGGTAGATTTTACCGACAGAAGAGGTGTACGGCGATGGGGTCACCTGCTTCGAGTGTGGTGGCAAATTTGTGTATGGAGGCATTTGAAAACAGTGCTTTAGATGAGTGCATTTACTGCGTCAAAGTGTGGAAGCAATACGTCAATAATAGGTCTGTTATCCTGCCAAAATCCTTGGTTGCTGATTTTCATTTCTATTTGAACAGTTTAAACCCTCATATTCAATTTACATTAGAGGAAGAAGGTAGCAGTTCATTACCCTTCTTGGGTGTTCAGATAAATAGAAATGGAGATGGGCAACTGTTGACTATGGTCTTTAGGAAAGCAATGCATACTGATAAGTATCTTGATTTTCATTCTCATCACCTGACATTGCACAAAGCATCTGTCATTAGAGCCTTGCACCGACGAGCCTTTACACACTGTCGTAATGATGACCTTCACAATGTTGAATTACGATGCAACAAAAGCGTGCGATCGGAAGATCGATACGTCTATGAGGGAAGGAGCATATGCGTGCGGTAGCTAGGGGAGACGATTCAAGCCAGTTGGCTGAACATGTCTTCAGGGAAGGTCACGAACCAGATTGGCATTCGATGAAAATATTACATCAAAATGTGACGAATCTGGGGAGTAGACTTTTTCTGGAATCATGGGAAACCTACGGTTTGAGGAGTCGTGCAATAAACATCGTAAAACCTCTACCAGAACCTTACAGGATTTTTGCAAAACCTCGAGTTGGGGGTGATCACCTAAAATCGGGTGTGGGACTTTCTCCAGCCGTTTCCCCAGCTGGAACTGCTCCGCACCAGATGACGTCAGATGGGGATTCCCAACATACGGGTATATAAGCTTAGGACTTTCACGAACTCTTCATTCTGCCTTCACTTGACAAAGGGAGCAGTTGGCTTCTGAAGCAGCACATTTTTAAACCTTAAGCTTGAGTATCGTTATAAGACAAATTTCACTATATCATCAGAAATTAATAACTTCAGTATATTTAATAATTTAAGTATATAATAACATTTTATAACTTAAGTATTTTTTTTTTACATATCAAAAGAAAATTATAAGAAATTTGGTTCTTAAGTATTATCCTGTCGACCATTTACAATTTTTTTCTTGGTCGCTGTAATTGATCATAATTATTCGTATTTAATCGTAACTTTACGATATTTTTGTTGTCTAAAAAATCGTAAGTTTACGATCCTTGATTATTTGCGAGACGCCATTTTGTTTGTTTGTTGACATTTTGCAGAATGAGTGCTGTTTCATGCCTGAACCCTGTTTTTTTTTGTTTTTAATAATTTTAGATGGATTATACTCTTCGGTAATTACCAAATGATGAGCATTCTGCGACTTTGTTTTTGCAGAAAAAAGGAATTCTCCTTTCATCATTTACTGATTCAGGCAGCGCACATCGAATGTGATCGGAATGGTCGTGAAGCGACGAGGTCTTGGGGTTCTCCCCCAGTTCGGTCCCTGTGGTTCAGGTAAATGCACTAATTGTTCATTCTCATCGTTTCGCGACTTGTGTCCGTTCCGGTCACATTCGATGTACGCTACCTGAATCAGTAAAAGGCTGAATCAATATTATGTTGCAATTAATATTTTTCACACAATTAGTACCAGGACCGAACTGGGGGAGACCACCCAGACACCCCGCTTGTCACTTCGCAATTCGTGACCATTCCGATCACATTCGATGTGCGCTGCCTGAATTAGTAAACGATGAAAGGAGAATTCATTTTTCCTGTAAAAACAAAATCGCAGAATGCTCATAATTTGGTAATTACCAAAAAGTATAATCCATCTAAAATTATTAACAACAAAAACACAGGATTCAGACATAAAACAGCACTCTTTCTGCAAAATGTCAACGAACAAATAAATGGCGTCTTGCAAATAATCAAGGATTGTAAACAATTTTTTTTAGACAACAAAAACATCGTAAAGTTACGATAAAAAAATCGTAATTTGTCGACGGGATAATACTTAAGTACTGAAATTTTTCTGGTTTAAATTCTTTACATTCACTTACAGGCTTCGCAGGTTCGGGTTGGTCTTTCAATCGAGCCAGTCTAGCTGCAATCTCATCTTCTGGTTTCTCTATGTTTTCATCGATTTCCACCTCTTCCCGTACTTGCTTTAATAAATCTGTTGCTTGTTCAATGGATGACCTCCTATCTGGTGGCCTGAACACCTAACAAGAATAAAAGAAATTCTGTTTATACACTTCATATGCATATATGCACACACTAAACAGGGACAATGCATCCACTAAGTCAATTTAACCTAGGGAGCATTCAAGTATTATGTAAGCACCTTTGGGAGGAGCCATTGTGCTTATTTTCCTATGTTGGTCAATGTTAATTTTTGCTTACCCGGAGGGAGGGGGGATTGAAATGGCCAAAATATTGCTTACGTAATACTTGAACTCTCCTCTACGTAATCTTACGATTGGGTTCCCATTTGTTCTATTTTTTTTTCGTAAAATGTCCCAAATTTATTCCAAATATTTCATTTTTTTAGGTACCCTTTCTTAAAAAAATCTGTGGGTAATGGGTATTATTTTGTTTGTTAAGAACAACCTCGAAGCACTCAATCTGCGACACATTGTGTTAAACAATTTCTATCACAATCAAGGGCAGATCCAGAGGGCATCCCCCACCCCAACTGAGAATAATAAATTTACACTTATTATTACTTATCAAAGCTTGACAACGAATTTTATTGACTAGGTCTAAATTAGTTTTCAAGCTTTGACAGCCACTGGTGTGCACGTAGAAAAAAAAATAATGCTTGAATAAATATATTTGTTTTACAGCATGAGGACAGCAAAGGTCATACTACGTCAGAGGTGGCTCAAGAGCCCGGCAATCTGGACAACCGCCCAGGGCCCCACTTACGGGGCCCCCCACATAGGCCCTTTTATTATCGATGCACTTGCAATGTAAAATGTTTGTCATTACATTGTAGACCCCTATTCAGTATAAACATAAATGTAATTTATTTGAATTTCAATAACGTTAAAATCATTTTTGTTGTTCTTACTATTCATTTGTTATACTCTTATTAACTATAACAATGGACCACAAGACGACAAAACTATTCTTTTACCTTCTCCCATCAAATGGCTAAAAAACCTTGTTTTAAGGAGTCTGGGGTTTATTTCATGTCCCTAGTCCCCTTTAAAAAGCAAGGCCCCTTTCCAAAACATTAGGGCCCTGCAACATCTAGGGCCGCTACTGTACTGCGCCATGACATACAATTTTCGAAGAAATCCCAAACACTTAGGGCCTAGGGAACCAACCCCCAAACTACAGCGAGCAATTGAATATTTGTGTTCTAGAGTGCAAAGACAAACATAATTAGTAACGTTTTTTGTCATTAGTCCAGTGTGTAACAAAAAATTTTGCAACATTTCGGAATTTTTTCTTAATGTTGGACCAGTGACAAAATTTTTTACTTGTTATCATGAGCTCGGATCAGTCGGCATATTCCTTTGTTAAAGACAGGCTTGTGATCACACTGACCGCTTAGACATGAGTTCCGGCTTGATTTTCGAAGTCCAAGCTTGCCAAAGCCTGAAGGCTTACAATTTCAGCCCACCCAAGCCCGAAACTTCAATACAAAAGAATCAGTTTTTGGCTTCAGTTGCATCTATCTGCAGCCTGTCTTATCTCTAGGACCTATGGCTTTCCACAGAATCCAAATCTCTTTTGCATAGGAGCCAAACCCCCAACTACGGATTTGTAGGAAGTGAGGAATGTCACAAGTCCAGGGTACCTACTACTATCAAACCAGAATTATTCACATGGCAGCCTTACTTAAAGTGTTTTCTTACTGTATACACCTTACCAGTACACCATGTTACAGTATACACCATAGTAGCCTTACAAGTATTCTTACAGTATACACTATACCAGCACACCATGATAGCCTTACAAATATTCTTACAGTATACACCTTACCGGTATACCATGCGACAATACACACCATGGCAGCATTATGAGTATTCTTACAGTATACAAGTACAGCAGCACACCATGGTAGCCGTACAAGTATTCTTACAGTATACACCCTACAAGTATGCCATCACAGGGAT
This sequence comes from Dysdera silvatica, assembly GCA_006491805.2. Taxonomy (NCBI): domain Eukaryota; kingdom Metazoa; phylum Arthropoda; class Arachnida; order Araneae; family Dysderidae; genus Dysdera; species Dysdera silvatica. Next base: position 46,383,890 of record QLNU02014802.1, read on the forward strand.
CCCAGGAAAACATGCACATCAAATTTATGTACGGAGTCCTTTGAAAAGTGGAGCCTAGTTTGAAAAGTGAAGCCAAAAAAGAAAAAAAAACAGCTTTAATGTTTGCATTTCCTATCACAAGGTGATGAAGAATTCAACTTTAAACCCATATTCCAAGAATTTCACAGACACTCCTTCAATTTCTACGATTCGTACCTGTACAGACATGGTGGAATTCTTCCACATAACATGTTAAACTGAATTATGGTTAAATATTTTAATACTATATGTTCCATCTAATTATGGTAGAATATTTTCATATACTGCATACGCCAAAGTATTCAACAGATACCTTAGTCACAATCTACACGACATTCCATTTTGACCAAAAAATGTCACAGACTAGTATTTGAAGTTAGACTGTGATTTTATGTAAAAATTATATCTATTATATGTGATTATATCTAAAATTTAACCTAACTACTAACGGGTACAGATGACTATCTGTTTGTTACTTGCTGCTAGTTTTAATTAGATAATGATTTTCTTTAAGGAGACAAGATTTGCTAATGAAAAAAATAATTTTTAATTAAATCAAGCGGTTTTGGAACACGAACCTGAATGGGCGGTGCGGTATACTTAGAAGGGTCCATCCCTTTGAGCTTAGCAAGCCGTTCTTCAATTTCCACTTGGCTTGGTAATGATTCTACAACAAAGGAAGATACCGAAATCAGGATACATTACACAAGCACCACATGGTCATATTAACGAAATATGGCCATCTAAAATAAACCGGAAGTTTAAGAACAATGAATAAAAAAACACTTTTACTATGCAAGGTATGGTTTAAATTTTAATATAAATAAATCCAAAAGCGTATTTAAAAGGCAACATAAAGTCTGCAAAAATGAATGTCCATAATTTTATGTTAGATGCAGGACATCTGGGCAATATGTGAGCAACTGATTCTTTAAGATGGGACTACTGATTTAAAATAACCTCTGCTCCACGGCACACACATAAAACACAACTCAAAAAAACCTAAGGTTATGACGAACAGAAAAACACATTATGTGTTCAGCGGTACTGTTCAAATCGAACCCGAGTTAATGATATGATATATGAATTCATTACTTATACACATATCCCCACCATGTCAATATAGGCTTTAGGTAGCTCATATATTATTATGTAGCTCACTGTACCAACATAGTGTTCAGGATATTTTGTGAAACATATAGTATATGGATGGACTCCATCGACTTGAACAAAGTAGTAAAGCAAAACACTCACAAGTCTGACGCAAGAAATGATAGAAACTGTTATAGACAATTAGAATAATACTAAATATTACATCTCTCCCATTGCTTTCCAAGTATTAACAAAATTCCCAGTTAGCAAGAATTAACAAAATTCACAGTTGGTAAGATTAACAAAATTCAAAGTTGGCAAGAATTAACAAAGTTCACAGTTAGCAAGAATTAACAAAATTCACAGTTAGCAAGAATTAACAAAATTCACACTTAGCAAGAATTAACAAAATTCACAGAAAGAATGAACAAAATTCAGTTAGCAAGAATGAACAAAATTCATAGTTAGCGAAAATTAAAAGCAGATAGCTGTAAAGATAATTTTTGAATAGAGGAAGTGAACTTGGTCTATGCAATAAATGGGGTTATTCAAAATGCAGTATATACAAGGTGTGATCAAAAACTACAGTGAATAATTTTATTACAAACAAAGCAATAAGCTTACGTCAACTTTGAATTAATCACCTTCAAAGTACTCTCCTTGGGTAACGATGCACTTATCCCAACGTTAATTTCATGATTGGAAGCATTTCTGGAAGGCTTAGGAAGGGCTTTCAGCTGCTCCGTCGTGTCCCTCTCAATATCGTAAATGGTGTCAAAACGTTTTCCTTTTAGTACAGTTTTTATTTTTGGGAAGAGCCAGATGTCGCATGGTACTAAATCCAGAAAGTAAGGCGGATATGGACAGACAGGAACCTTTTTCCGATCAAAAACTCGCGAATCAGAAGTGAGGTGTGATATGACGCATTGTCATGACGAAGGAGTAAGCCACTGGCCCATTTTTCTGGGCTCTTTCTCCATACATCATTTAGCAAACATTGAGGTAGGCCCTTGTAATATTCGAAGTTTACAGTTGTTCCCCTTGGAGCGAACTCTGATCGCACTGTGCCCTCACTATCCAAAAAAACAAACAATAACATGAACTTGACGTTCAACTTTGACTGGCGTGCCTTCTTAGGGCGAGGAGAGCCACTCATTTTCCATTGGGAACTCTGAATTTTCGTCTCCAAATAGCCATACACCCAACTTTCATCTCCAGTTATAATTTTGGCCATGAAGTCTGGATTTGCATCAAGACGAACCTTCAATTCCGTGCAAACTGACACACGATTTTCCTTTTGTTCGCCAGTCAAAAGTCCGGGAACAAAATCCGAACTCACTCGTCTCATTTACAAATTATCAGTTAAAATGCTTTGTACTGGACCCGTACGAGATGTTCAGTTCTTATGTAAGCTCTCGAATAGTCAATCACCTGTTTGAACAAATCATTTTTCCAGTTTTTACACGTTTTCATCTCTTTTTGAGATCGAAGGACATCCCGACCATTGTTCGTCTTCAACCGATTCATTTCTGCTTTTAAATCACCCATACCACTTGTAAACAGTCTTCAGAGTCACTACATTATTGCCATACACTGATTTTAACATTTCATGAGCTTCTTTGGCACTTTTTTGCAACTTAAAACAAAACTTTACGTTAACACATTGTTTGAAATCCACGATACGCGACGGACACGGTAAACATGACCTCACTCTTCCAGCTCTGGAAGCTGACTGACCCAACTTGTTCAAACTTGCCACTGACTGTCTCAACAGATCAAACTATTGGACTTATTACTTCAAAAGGATGTAGCGTCAGCAGTTGCTGGTATAAAAATTCATTCACCATATTTTTTGATCACACCTCATACATATGTGGTACAAAGCAATTCATATTACCCTTTGCTCGGTCTCGCTTCAGTTTTTGTAATCGTTCTGCAATTTCTCTATCTTTGTCATTGCTTTGTGAGCTTGATCCAAGACTAAGAGAACGATTCGCAAATTTCTCCATTCTCCTAAGGAAAAATTAACATGCAGATCTTACACTAAATAACTATGCATAAAGTTTCATATTAAACATAAAAATATGGAAGAAAATTTACTAAATTCTCTATGTTATTTGCTATAAACAGCATTTAACCCTTAAAGCAATAGTAAACTTACTGCTTATGTGCTAAAGGTGGACTATGGGCTGCTTTAGATGAGTTGTCACTAAACAGTACAAACAAAAATAGAACTATAACATATTTTTCAACACAAAACACATATTTCATTAAAACTTATGACCTAAATTTTTCATAAGGTCATAGAAATTTTAACTGACTGCAATCGGCAGGGTTCATACTTTGTGGGTAAAAAAAATTTCACGACTTTTCCATGACTGTAAACTAAAAACATTTCGGGGCCGTAGAAACAATTCATGTTCACTTGAAATATAATTTTGACTCCCAGTATTAAATTAAATTCACAAATAAAAATGAAATATTAATTTTGACATGTATTCCACTGCAAAATATATAAAATAATGACCAAAATCAAATTATTATCCATTATCCTATATTAGAATAAACATGCAAATGCATTAAAGATTAATATTTACACCTTGTAATATATGCAAACATTGCTTAAAAAAATATTCACATACTAATGTTTGTACTAGACATCATTTAGTTTTGCAATTTTCATCAATCTGCATTTGCACATTCAAAATTTGAATCTTCTTTTTGGACACAATTCTATATAAACCATTGGATTTTGAAATTGATGTGAAGTCACGGTTAATTTCTGATTTAACTGCAAAACTGCCTGCAGATTTTTTGAGTTCTAAAACATCAGATTCTAAATGTTTCAGCTATTTCCTTAACTCAGGGTTTCAAAAATACCGGGCGGTTACTACGCCACACGTGCGAGATAAAATGTCCGAATCCGAAGTGTGTGGTCACGTATAGAGATGTCAACCTGAGAAAGTAGTCATCAGTAAAAAAGTCAAGAATTTTCAGCAGTTTTCAGTAAAACCACATTCTTTTATTTCCTGGAGAAAAAAAAAATTTATAAGCAAAGCACCTGCGTTGTTGTAGAAGAATACGTGTAGCCCCCACTCCTTGAAACAACATGAAAATATTCCTGATAATGTGACTCAACTGCGTATGTTTATGTATTTATGCAGTGATCAATCACTTTCATCAATACCATCCATATCAGGAGAAATTACCTTTTGTATCAGTATCATAGCAAGAAAAATGGCTTTCGGTATCGATTTTATAGGAAAAAAAACTTTTGCATACGTTTTGTAGAAGAACAAGGCTTTTGCACCAGTTTTGTAGAAGATAAACGCCACAGTTCTATTTTGTATAGGAAAATTGGTTTTCATGTGAGTTTAGTAGTGCATAAAAAAATAGTTTAGTCAAATGAAAAGTCAAAAGTTCCGATGAAAATGAAGAGTCAAAAGTTCCACTGAAAAAGTAAATATCCATAATTTAAAACCTCTTCCCTATTCTGGAGAAGCTGAAATCGTTGAAATACACAAATTAGCTTCTGTCCAAAAAGAAAAAAAGAAAAAGAAACTGCCCACTTTCCACTGCAGGCGTATTATTTCTTTGGATGGAAATTTATAGGTGCAAAATATGACTAATTACCACTAATTTTGTACCCCACCAGTAGGTGGTATATCAGGGCAAAATTCCTCTATTTTGATGGAAAAATACTAAAAAATGACCAACAGTTGTTAATTGAGCATATTTAAAAAGTTCACAATTTTACCGATAGGTGGCATATCAAGGACAAAATTGCGCATAAAAAAATGAACACACGTTGATTAATGTCAAAATCATTGTCAGTGTCTCATGGCAGCTCTGAAAACTGACCACAAAACTGATGAATGGAAATTGTTCACAGATTCATCAAAGTGATGTCTGAAGGCTGTCCTACATAATGCAAACTTGTTTCCATCTGTTCCGATTGGTTACACATAAAGCAACTGTTATGCACAATAAACTGTGACAAGTTTAAGTGGCAGATCTCCATTGATGTGAAAAGTCATTGCCATATTATTTGGCCTGCAACAGGGTTGCACCAAATTCTGTTGCTTCTTGTGTCTGTGGGAAAGTGGTGCCAGGGCATGTCACTACAAACAGAAAAATTGGTCTATCTGCCAATCACTTCAACTTGGAACACAATGTTTTTTGCAAACCGCTTGTTGAATCCAGCAAAGTTGAACTCTCTGTTCTTCATATAAAATTGGGCCTTATGAAACACTTCGCAAAAGCCATGGATAAGACTGGGAAACATTTTTGCATTTGTCTATGAAATTTTCACATCTCAGTGAAGCCGAAATAAAAGAAGGGGACTTTTGGTCCAGAAATACGCAAGCTGTTAAAGGATGAGCATTTCAATAATATTCTCGAAGAAAAGTGATGAGAAGTTAGCATGAGATTCCTTTGTCCCTCCAACTTCCTTGAAAATCAAAAGGTAGAAAGCCATAAGGATCTTGTGTAAAATGTTCTGCGGTGCTACGGTAGACTGGGGTGTAAGATGCCCTTAAAGTTACACTACTGACATTCTCACTTGGACTTCTTTCCTAAAAACTGTGGTGCTGTTAGCAACGAACATAGGGAACGCTTCCACCAAGAAATTTCAGACATGGAAAACAGATACCAGGGTTAAGTGGAGCGAATCAATGTTAGCCGATTACTACTGGACACTCACAGAATCACAATCAACACAATGCATATAAAAGACAAAGCGATTAAACTTTCAGTGACCTTTCTTTGAGAAAGAACAAGATGAATACATGCCTAGGCTTTTAAAGACAATTCTGAAATGCTGCAGTAACTAGAAAAACGAGAGCTAAACTTGCATTTTCATGTTCGGCACCCGCGAAAACAAAGATTAGACGTTTTCATCAGTTACAGAAAAAAAGTTAAATTTTGTTGGTTAGTGTAATTCAACTGCCCACAACAAATTCAGCCCAGTCGTTATACACTTTTCAGCAAGTAGGCTTCAGTGTACTTAGCCTATTGGTAAATCGGCCACGGGGGTCAATACACATTTTCTAATACAATTGCTACATATTTTGAAATCAGTGTCACACAGATATGATACTGGAATGACAGGCGATTAGCTCGCTTACCAAGAAATGTTGCTAAAACATTTTTGACAGAGGAGTTGTTTCTTAGATTCTCCAGTCTCCGAAACAACTGATCGTTTACCGCAACATTTTGTACAGAAAGAAAATCCGCAACTTTCACATCCAACCTATAAGAAATATTTTTTCAGTACTGTATAAAAAAATCAAAGATGTTATGAATGTTGAGAACTGTTTTATCACAGATAACTTCTTCTTTCCTTCTTGTTGTAAAGTAAATTTAAAACGTTTACAATGTTTCAATAGAATAGCTGAAGGGCCATTCCACGAAAATCAGGACAATGTATGAAAATAAAACACGTTTTCGTTGACTCCTAAAAACTTTATAAAATGTTATTTCATAGAAATAAAATACAGGGTACCAGGGAGGAAATTACATAAAAAGGTTAAACACTGGTAAAATAGCAATGAAAAAGATCAAATGTTATTTCAAATAGGAAACTAATTATTTTCATAAAATTTTTGTAAAGTTTTTATTTTTTGGAATAGCAAAACTCATTTAAAGATGGCTGTTACCATCTGAACTCCAAACACAAGGTGTATGCTTTCTTTTAAACTCTCGGATGACAGAATCGGTGTTTGCTTTTAGAAATCTTCTTCATTTCATATAAAAGGTTAGTATTCTATAATTAATTTCTATATAGTTTAAAATTTATAAAGACACTAATTTATTATTAATTCTTCAATGAAAGATTAATGATTTTAGTGTCCAACACGCGACATAAAATATGTTTACATGTATGTTGTAAAAACAATATAATTTTGAAGAGGTTTAAATTGCCATTTTTTTTCATTGCTATTACTCATTTATCAAATTACTTAGTTTATACTTTTTTTCTGTTTAATATTTAAAAAATATGGCAATTTTATTATGTCCAACATGTGACATCACGTGTAACATGTGACATTTATGCTCACTACTTGTTTTGGAATATTATTGTTTGGAGTTATTTATCTTTTATTATAAACATAGTCTAGTAAAATTACATATATACACATTTTTAATCATTGTATAATTTTGTAACATATCCTATGTTATGAGAAAAATAATGGAGATATTGGATGAAAGAGGTTTAGTTATTTTAACTTAATTTTTTCAATTAATGACAAGATTTTGGCTATTATTTCCTACTGTGGATTACTTGTTATTTGTTATGCTGCATGAACCAAGAATGGCTGAATGCAATCCACTACCTGCAATTAATTTACGGTGGAGAGACGTAGCATATGGATATATAAGGCGACATGATTTTAAGAATTAACTTTTTTTAAATAAATGTTTCTTTATAATTTGAAAATACCTGTTTTGTTCATCATCATTGTAAGCAGTAGCGTAGCTAGTGGGGGGTAAGAGGGTGGTAGCCCCTGGTGCACAATTAAGGAAGTGGCAATTAGCCTTTAAAACAAATTTTATTTTTGTTTTATTACCCCATTGGAGGGCAGCAATAGTCTCGCCCTGGGTGGCAAAATATCTAGCTACGCCACTGATTGTTAAGTCATTGTACATGTGCATGAACACACAGCATAATGCTAAAGAAACAAAATAAATAATTTTCAAATTGCACCTAAGAAAATCATTTTGGCGACTAAGAAAAAATTGTTAGGTGCCATTGACACTTAACTTCCCATTTTTAGTTTCTAGCCCTCATCCAAACTCCGAAAAAATGTTATTTCTGTACAGTTCAATGATGTCTGCATTTTGACGCCACTGATGCAAACAACTGCCACCATCTTCTGTTGCCTACTTAAAACTCAATTTTAATTTTTCATGTTTTGATAAAATATCAAACTATTTATTTACAAATTTCCCCAAAATCGCATTCCTAATTATTTTGAGCAGTGTGTTATTAATGTTCGCTTACGTTGTTGTTAGCATTTGCTTTCAAACTTTAAATCTACTTAAAATCATAGCAAAGAATTATATATAATTCAATTACACACCTCTTTTTTAAAAACTCCAAAACTACTAAAACATGAACTACATGCCATTGCCCTTGAATATTCTGAAAAAAAAAAAAGTGAAAATACAATTTCAAAAAAAAAACTAAACAACAACTTGACAACAATGAAATACAAAAGCAGACAGGTTCTCCCGTAAATACAAAAAAAAAAAGCAGAGACAACTGACATGTCAAGAACTTTCTTATATCTCAAGAGTATATATGAGTTGGAATGGATTCAGAGCTATTCATAAGCCTCAGAAACTGCTAACACAATTTTGCCAAGGTTATGTCAAAAATGCTCTATTTACATCTAGACGTTCTTATGTATTGATAAAATACCTTCACTCATGCCTATATACATTATATATTAGACAATTTCTATATCTTAAAAACTACCCCAAATCTTTTCAAATAAAATCTTTGCTTTTTCTTAAGATTCAAGAGGGACAGATTCTACTGTACACGTTTCTTTGTCTTGCTCCATAAAGAATGTTCCTAATTTATATATATATATATCATCATCATCATATTCAACCATTATCTATCCACTGCTGGATGAAGGTCTCTCCAAATGCTTTCCACACAAGTCTATCCTGGGCCATTCGTTTCCACGTCACCCCAACCTGTTTTCTTATTTCATCCACCCATCTAGTTTGAGGACGTTTTCTAGGTCTTCGGTGGTCTCTTGGAATCCAGTTCAGAATTTCTGTTGTCCATCGTTGATCAGTTCTTCTTGCAATATGCCCAGCCCATCGCCATTTCAGCCCTTTTACTTTAACAATGATGTCCTCTACTCTAGTTTGCTCTCTCACCCAAGTGTTTCTTTTTCGATCTCTCCTAGTTATTCCAAGCATGCACCTCTCCATGCTCCTTTGCGTTGTCTGTAACTTT
>QLNU02014802.1:46396421-46418297 GCA_006491805.2 Dysdera silvatica
TAGCTAATATTTTAGAAAATCTAGCTTTTTTATCAGATCTAGCTAATTTATAGCGCATTTCAGCATTACTAGAACAAAGTCTGGCGTCATATAGATATATGTTATGCAGTGATAACCGGTTTAAGATGCCATTTAGTGGTTGCTTCAGCTTGCTCTCTGGTCTGGTTGTGTTCCTTGTAGTGAAAATGCCTGAGCATTTGATTTTTTTTTTCTTTTTTTTTTGATTGATTATTTGGCTTTTTTATGGCGCAAGAGCAAGGTAAGATATGTGTGAATTTAAGAAGGGAAAAAGAAAGGAAAGAGGAGGACGAAAATCACAAAAAAAACCGTAACCCCAACTTTTTATAATTCATAGGAGGAAAAGCAGGAGGAACATCCCAAAAAAACGGTGTAAACAACATGGCAGCTAGTCACCTTATGCCGATTGCCAGTTTTCGGAAACACAGACTAGATTTAGGGGGTAACGTCTAGTATAGTAGCACCAAAAAAATAACGCAATGAAACGCAGAACTTAGGGTAACTAGTAAAATTTCACTACTGGTCCAACGTTGGACGATTGACGAAATTTTATTAGTTACTTCAAAAGTATGCAAGTAATTAAGCAACTTCCCGCTATCAAAACGCAAGCATCAAATGTTATGTTAAAAAAATGAAAGTCGTACATTTATTCAGCATTGGGGTATTTAAACGTCAAATTTGAAAACGCAATGGTGAAAAAGTAACAGACTGTAACGAGATTGCAAATATTTAATAAAATATAAACTAGGTACCAACTGATCGTTTGTTAAAATAAACAACAAAAATACTTAAATAACTTACATAAAAAACATAAGATAGATGTTAATCAACTCCACAAAAGTAGAAAAACAATCATGCACATACTGTATTGCCAATATTGCTTATGTAATCAGAAATATTTCTGATTGTTGGTTGTTGTTGATGCTCAACTTAGTTCGCGAAAGTTGTCCACTGCGGCGACACTGTTTTCCTGCAAGAGGGCGGTTTCATCTGCAAGACAGACAGATCGGCCAACTCCCCTTTTCTGTGTGATAAAGAATCTGTGATTGGTTTGATTAATGGTTTAATGAATGTTATCCTGATATTTGTACGGATAAATAGCGCTACCAACTGCGGGCAAAAAACTTTTCAGTTATTTATGCGCATCAGTTTACATCTTTCAGTACTGTCTCTTCTTGTTTAAATTGCTTACTATTTGTTATAACTTCCTTTTTTCGGATGTTTCCTTGTGCTTTAAGTTTGTCTTCTATTCATGAATTGTGTTTAAAAAAAAAAATAGGAAAAAAATGTTTCCTTGGGAATTGCGCTTTAGTTTGCAAATTGGATGACTAATCTGTATCTTTATTTAAAGTTTTCTATGAACCCTATCTTCTTTCCTTCTTTCATAGCAACTCTAGTTACTAACTTTGTATGGGTTTATACCTGTATGACAGTTTGTATAACAATAAGCAATATTTTTAAGTTTAAGTTTGCCGCTCAAATAATTGTAAAATATTACTATGCATAAAACCGTAGTATGTGATAAAAATTCATATTACACTTCTGCGAAATAATTATTTGAACATTTTGAAAAAAATCAAGAAGTTTTCAAAACGGACTGACATTCAGAATTTTCATCAAAGAAACAGTATTTTAATTTATTTTACACATTTCGTAATGTTCAAAATGAAATACTAATATAAAACAATTCATTTATTCCATTTCTCTAAGTCAGGAAAATTTATTTTATTCTTTATGATCAATATATTCAATGATATTATAGGTTTTTACGTTAGCATAGTAAACATATTGTTTTGGTTCGTTTAATACCTTTCCATTTTAATTCGAGTTTTGTTCCCCTTCCCAATCCCCCGCTGCTCACTCTACTACTATTTCGAGTTCTGTTTAACACTAAGTAAATATTTATAAGTAAAGACAACGTTATAAGCGTAAGTAAGGTTGTCTTTACTTATAAATCTTAGCTGCGTAAGGCTAGGTCAAATTATCTTACTTAGTAAATTTCTTTTCTGAAAAAATATTTGGTACTGTTTGTTTCATAAAAATTTTTATGATTGTGAAATTAAACTTCATGTACTTTGGTTTTGGAAAAATTCCATTATTCTGTTTAGGATTTTTTTTTTTTTAGAATTGTATTTCGCATTGCAGTAATTTAGCAAAAGATTTTCCAATTTTGCATATGTATTAAATTTTCCTACAGAATACAAGTAAACTATTTTATTCAATATTTAATAGTTGAGTTTAGATTCTAAAATGAGAATTATACTCGCTCAGTTGAAACGTTCAGTGATTGTGATGTGATAGACCGCGGTGAATATTATCTTTTATGGTGGAATAGGTCCGTAGTCGTGAACGCCGTCTAGTGGAAAATGACACTAAGTTTCCAGTAATTTCTGGGAGTTGGCTCAGCTGTCTATCTTGCATTATGCCCCTTTCTGAGGTTTGCATCAAAAAACCATCTGTGAAAATCTGGAATGTGGGGTGAGACAGATAATCAATTGTAGCACCAGTAAATATTAAAGGAGAGTCTTTAACGAAACAATACAGAGTTTCACCAGGAGATTCCATAACAAACAGTTATTTTGACACTAGCGTAAGGTTTAAAAACACGACGTTTCGAGAGTCAACTGCTGCCTTTGTCAAGTGAAGGCAGAATACATTCTTGGCTCACAAAACTTAGTATTTTTAAACCTTACGCCAGTGTCAAAATAACTGTTTGCTAAGAGATTCTTTGTTCACCGTTCAGGAAGAAAAGTGGGGGGGGAAGGCATCTGGAATGTCGAGGGGTCAGAGAGGGACTATGGCATATGTGTACGCAGAAAGTTCGTAAGTGTGTGTGTGTGCTACAACTCATATATTCCTATGTTAAATATACAAAATTTCATTGCAATGGGGGTTACAACCCCCTTCCCCGTGCCTATGCCAATGGACTGTGGTATAAGGCGACTGAAAGCGATTTCAAGAGTGTTGAGTGGAATTTTGGTGGAAGCTTGTAAGAAAGCGTTCAAGTATTATGTAAGCCATATTTGGGCCATTCCACCCCTCCCCCAAGGTGCTTACATAATATTTGCCTGCTCCCTAAAACGTGAGTTGTCAACTCTGTTGTGAAAACGGATTTGGATATGATACAATGGAATAAATATATAATTTTACATGATACAAGGTAAGGTCAATTATTTTGTTGAGTAGCAATTGTTTGAATGGAGGCCTCAGAACGCAGGGAGGCCAGGCGAGGGTAACAGAGAACTCCAAAACAGTAAAGGGGGGCTTTAGATTGGATACTCTCAAACTACCTGTCCAGGATTCATTTAAGGAAGGCGAAGGCAGATGAACAATATATAATATCTTGGAAAGCAGGAAATACTTATGGAAGGTGAAAAGTCTCTTCAGTGGGGATCCCAAGAGTAACCAGCAAGGCATTTGAACATATTAAGATGCTTCTCAGAGGCGGAGGGGGAGAGCGAGAAAATTTGATGAATCCAATAACTCTGTGATCAAATATAACCCCCAGGAATCTTTTATTGAGAAAAACAGCGACCGTGTTGTTTGCAATAGTTACGTTAATGTGGCACACTATTGGAGATCAGAAGGATAACCATTTTAGTCGAGGATATAGAGATATCTCAAATATTTCGGAGGTCAACAAGACAATCATTTAAGATAATAAATAACTCATCAGATAAACTTCCTCAGATTAGAAACTCACTTCGATAAAAATATACTCATCTGAGAAGTTTATAGCTCAGTTTTATATTATATTGGTTTTCATGCAAAAAGAAAGGGCAATTTTTGGAGGAAGTTCAGTTCAAAGTATGTTTCTCAAAATTTTCAATATTCAATGCAATACGAAAAGTATAGTTCAGGAAAATATTTCACTAGGTTATTAAAACAATGAATTTTAAACTTCTCCATATCACCAAATGTTCCGTTTTTCTCCAATTATGGCGAACTGAGTTTCTCCCTTTTGCTAATCAACAAGGATTAAGCTTTCAAATGCTTCAGCAAGAATCCTTTTGCAACAGTAAACCCATTACTCCTGATGAATGGACGCTTCTGGAACTTAAGTGATCCATTTCGTTTGCCATTTTACCAGTGTTAAACCTTTTCAGGGTGTATACTTTAAACTCTGTTTCAAACTTTTCCAGACCAATCCTTAGTCGATTTCCAGTCACTAATAATTACAGTACATAAGACATTAAAATTTGCGTAATAAAAACAAGTTTTAAGATCACAAAATTCACTAACACAACCCCCAAAACCATTTACAACTCAATTATAATGAAGTTATAGATACAAAAACCGTATTAAAAAGGTTAATTTCTTTACACTAAAAACTTGCACTAATTAAATATTTACAGCAACATTTCCATTTGGCCCTTTTCAAGTTCATTATAAAAGAGTTTAACTATATAATCGCAAAGCTGATGCTTCATCTTCCATTCCATTTAAAGTGTGTATGACTCCATACAAAGGACAGGAGACTGCTACGATCAAGATCCCTTACAGATTATAGAATTTAGTTAAAAATATTTAAAAAAAAAAAGATCGTACTTAGTTATATATTTCAGAGTTATAGTTAGAGAGTTCTCAGTTATATTTATCAGACTCTCCCATCCCTGAGACATTGAATATTTTGTTGCGTAAGTAGTACGTTGCTTTACAGCGATCATTGTACATTAATAGCCATTCCTTATATTCAGCGTATTCAAGCCATAACTTGTTGAAATCACATTTTCCACCCAGCATTTTGACGTTACTGCTGTCACGGACGATATTTTTTTTGGAAGCTTTCAAACACGTTACTAGGGGAATACCGGCTGAAACAAGGAGGGGGAAGGAGAAAGGATTGGTTAGCCAGTTTGGATGATTGAAACCACGTGCATTATGCCTCAGGCTAAAGTAAGTCAAGATCACAGCAATTCAAAGGGTTGTGAAAGTTTAAAATTTTGTTAATCGTGTTTGCTACCGTGAAGGAAAAAATAAGGAGTTTTTAAGGAGTCCCATGTAATACTAAGGGCCCTTAATTTCTGAAAATTATTAAGGAGCGTATGAACCCTGACTGTTTCTCGGCATTCTTCAAAATCCTATTCACAGTTTTTGTATTTTTTTTAGCATTTACGTAAAAATATCAGGTGTCCACTAAAATACCAAACGCACTGCATATCAGTAAACATCATGCTTAAATCAGTGTTAATGTTAGTAATGGATTGTACACAGCCCATAAGCTGCCATCATTGAAGACACCACAAAAAGGATCACAAAAACACTACATACTAAAAATAAATCACAAAACGTAATAAATGTAAGAATCTCTTTATTTCGAACTTAAAACATCGTGGCATTTAACTGAAGTTATATATATATTCTTATTATACAAATGTTTAACACTTAAGTTGCTCAAATGTGGACTAATTATCGTTTCATCATTTACAAAATGTCCAAAATATAAATTTAGAAATGATTCCTTCCGTCATAAAAATCTTGAAAGTTTAAAATAATCTGCAATATTTTCTAATTGCTGATATAAACACAAAAATATTACAGTTTCTATAAAAGGCATTATTGTAAGAAACATCCACCACAGTGCCATACTTTAAATTGACAATGTTGAATTCAGAAGATGCATGTTTTTTGCCCTCTTAAAACAGCAACACTTTGCAGAGTGAAACACAACAAAATTCAGGCTCAAGGTACATCTATCACAAGGGCAATTGTTATTTCACATTAAAACACCTTTTCATATATAAGAAACAAGTGTGTGTAGGGGGAGCTCAACGTCACATATTGGATCCTTTTTTAAATAAAACACCCTGGATAACACAAATAATTTATATTAGTTTGTCATTATTTTGGAATTTACTGAGCTTTTAATGACCTCATTCATGACTTTACCAAACCAATCTTTAAAGTTGTGCGGAATTTTTAAAATTATTTTAAAAATTCAGCAGTCGTCGTTTGGCAACACCTGTTTGCAAAATACGAATGTTAGCATACATAGCTGAAAATATTCTTATCTAGCTAGAAACTACACCAAATTCAAAATTTAGTTTCTCCTCCCCCACTGATTTTCTGACAAAATACCTGATTATTTACTTTTCTTAATATTATTCATAATTGTAAGCCACAGTAGACTCCATAAAATAATTCAAACTATAAAAATAATACAATGTCTTCCGTTGAAATACATAGTGACACAAATTTTACACAAGTACAAAATCTTTGGTATTTGTGGAGAACAGAAGTTCAAGCCGCCAACAAATTCATAATTCATATTCAGGGAAAAAAAAAACACCTCGCTATAAAATTACCTTTGTATAATTAAAACATCCACTGTATATCTACTTTACCTTAGTGTTAAATTAGAAATGACAGGTACTTTTGGATTTTTTTTTTTTAAGATGCAGGGTCAGCGAATTTTGGATTTAGCTATTATTATTAACTCTCGAAGTTGATAAATCATTTTCGCTTTAAGTTTCTAGTTTGAAAAATCCAATGCAACGTGTGTATATATTCATTTACCTTTTCAAGTGTACTTTGTATATAATTATTACTGGGGATAAAGTAGAGTTTGATAAAATTAGAAATGTGTTATACACTTAATTTTAGATTCATTGGACCATGAAAAAAGTTTCAATTATCCATTTCACTGTATAACTAGAGAGTACAAAATTGACAGTACAGTTTAGTCCTTTCTTGAGGTAATTGTCAATCACAGAACACATGTCTATGGCCGTGACACATTTTTTATGATTGTAGCAAACAGGGCCAGAAAAATCTATTGCCCGACATGCCCGGGGCATGTATTTTTTTTTTTTGCACATGCCTGACTGGGCATGTAAAAAATTGAAAGCTTTTAATGCTTTAAAAAATGTAAGCTTTTAGATTGGAGGTTTTTAGTTTTGTTTTAATTAAAAATAAATTTCCATTTTTATTTCAGTGATTTTATCAATGTCCTAGTGACAATCTCGATACCTCAACAAATAGTAAACCAATGCGGATGCCAACAGCAGTCAAAAAAAAACGTCCCCACATGTAAGATCGGCCATCTGCCAGTTTGTACCAAAATAATAGATATTAGAAATTTTCTTCGACCTCAAAACGTACCTGTATCGGGATACCATACCCAAGCTCATAGTACCCACCACGGTTCTATCCTAGAAGAAGTAAACCTACATAATAATAAATCTTGCCCATTTAATTTGTCTTGATGTTAATTGATAAAGAACAAAAAGAAATAAATAGATCAAAAAATGTAGTGATACGTTTCGGGCATATAAAATTTTGGTTTGGGAATGTATTATTTTAGGTTATATGCCCAACCGGGCATGCACATTTTTTGAGATTTTTCTGGCCCTGGTAGAAAACATAGTTGTCGCAAATTTTAGCGATGACTCAAATGTGGCTAAAGACAATCTGGTAAATGGAATTTATCAATTTTGAAACTCAGAAATCTGTAAATATAAATTTACAGATAATTATATAAACGAAGAGAAATTAAAAAAAAAAAGTCTAATTTTTTTAATCCTGTTCAAATGAACATTTTGGTTTCACAACTATTTCAAGTGTTCAATATAAAGTGTTAAATCAGACACTGACTTAGGGCAATCTTAATGCATTCAGAGGGCATTGGCTTAACTATTGTTCCAGACAGACCTTGTTGCCCTTTTAAATTTATTTTTTTTTTTTCAGTAAGAAAAATATAAGGGATAATAAACTATCAATGTGAGAGCTCCTGGGCCAACGTGTTAAGACAGCACAACGGATTCTTGACCTCGTTGCATTTAAGTCATGCTAGAATTTTAACACTAAATGATAGTGAAACTGCTACATATATGGCAAATAACGTCAAAAGTGTTTCCATTTATGCACTGCTGCCAAAACTAAAACACACTTTGCTTATCTGAACGTTGAAAGCAAGTGGATACATATAAATTATTTTTTATAAACAAGTTTTATCTTGAAGTGACTGAATCTTCATACTCTGTGCACGAAAGTTATGGACGGCATTTAAATATGCGAAGAATTGAAGGCAGCATTTGTTAGAAGAAGAATTAAAGAAATTTAAGGACATTAAAAAGTGGGCCATTTTAAAATTTAAACCTGCTACTCAAGAGAAAGTAAACCTACGAATCCACAACCAAATGGATGTGCAACCTCCACAGTGATAATAAAAATAGAACATTTCTGATTATAACTATAATAGTTTTTCTTTTTGAAAAAAAGATCAGTGATCCAAAACACTGCTTGTTTGTACAAAATGGACAAACAGAAAGCCCATGCAAAACTAACCCAGCGAAGGATAAAAACCCAAACTTCCTGTGTATTTTTATAGTGCAATGGCTAAAAATAAAGTGGCAAATGGGATACATGCATGAGCATGTCATTGGTTGAACTGTAAATTTCAAAATTTTCTAGAAATTAAAGCACGACATTATACTTGGTTATATGGCCTAAGGAAAGACACTGTACAGCAAACAAGGCTTGCGAAAGATTGAATGAATATACAGTCTATTGATACAGCTGACCGCTACACATAAACGTATTTCTTTGGGGTAATACTTGATGGTTGCAAGAAATACATCTGTACTTTAAAAAACCTCGATTATTGATGATCGTTCTTGGCCCACACCAATCCATTTCACTGAAAATAAAACAAATATTAAAAGAAAAGTAAAAAAAACAATAATAAAAACACGTTAAAATAATCAATCAAAGTTAATATCTAAAGTTCGTGGTTTTTTACATATATCGATATTTTTTCCCCACCCACACTCAAACTAACGCTTACGTAAGATTGGTTGGTGAGATAACACTACGCACTATAAATTAGGAATTCGATGAATTCCTGATGAGGGACGGCCAATGCCCGTCGATTACTGTGTTTAAAATTTTCTCCTACACCTAAAACGTTGTTCTGCTTAAATTCATTTATAGCTTACGTATAGGAAAAAGAGACATCGCCTTAATTCAGAGTCCAAATGGGAACCCAGTGTATGACCCACTGTGCCTTTACCTGTTTGGCCATCAGGGCAGGAAAAACACTTTTTCCGTATATATATATATGGTTTCGTGTAAGGCATTATTACCCTCTGTACGGCTCAAACAAGAAATCCATAAAATTCTCCACAACAACTACAATATGTCCCGGCGGCTTTGTATTTTGACCATTCGGCAATTGTGTTCACCCTGTGGAGGGTAATATTACCTTACATAAAAAAAATAGCGCTTTTTTATTTATACAACACTACATGGGCCACAAGAAGAGTGTACATCAGATAATTACAAGCTGTTGTATGAATATATTCACATTGAGAGTAAAATCACATCCTGTGCAAAGCATATTCCAATCTTTAATCAAGATGTCTACCCAATGTTTATTTAAAATTTCCCAGACTTTTCCACACCAGTGACAAGGAATTTCCAGATATAGTGCTATAGCACACTTAGATACACGAAACCATCAGCATAGAGTTTTCAAAATTATTGGAAGGGGAGGGCAAGTGCATATTTTGTACATTTATACATTACAGTATATGTAAAATTGCAATTTATTTCAAATTATTGGGCGGCTCGGGCCCGAGGGACCCATGCCTATGCACAAACATTTTTTTCTATAAATCAGTAAAGTTGCTGAACTAAATAAATAAGAAATTAATTCATTTAATTGTCCTTTAGAGAATTTAAAGTTGAGTCATCATTGTAATGTTCTCTATCTACCCTGCATATTTTAACATTTGTTGCTTCACTGATGTGATATCAGCATCCAATCCAAAATATTCTGAAATTTACACCTTTGCTATTATAGTAGAGTCTTTAAGGACAGGACTATATATAACCAACTATTTAGAGCCATACATGAACCACCTAAAATTGGCAAAAATTAGCCTGTAACCAATTTTTGCCCCCCCAAAAGTCCACCATGCTCTTTGAAGATTTTTTTTCCTTTAAGGCCGTAAATGTTGCAATGCAAATTCCATTTCACTCATACCGGCCACAAGCAAATGACACTGTATTCTGAAATCTTTTTATTTTTTTGACATAGCATGACCATAAAAGTCCTGGTGCTATAAAAATTCACCTAAATTCCGAAGTTCTTTAAACCAGCATTTCAAGTTATATAAGATACATGGCATCCTTATTGACACCCAAAATTAACCATGGGGGAAAAAAAAAAAATGGAGGACGGATATCGCATACAGACCTTGGATATCGGCCAATTCTTCAATTGTACTGATGTATTTCTGTGCTTCAGCAGGAAGATGGGAAAACTTCCTCACATCCTCCGTACTTGTTTTCCATCCAGGCAAAGTAATATACTCCACTTCAACTTGATTCAATTCAGCTGCAGATGCTAATGGAGATCCCGAAAAATAAAAACACTTGTAAGAATTATACCTAATCAGCAACAAACCTAAATGTAACGAAGCATTTACCAGCAAATATACTCTTATAATTAGAAGAGGGGGGGGGTGTTCTTAAGTAAATTAATGAGGTTCTGAAGAAATTAATTAAAACAACCAGTTAGTAAATTCCTTATACAATAAGGGAATGTCCCCTCGGGGTTCAAGACATGAACCAATGCCCAACGAGAAAGATACACAGCTTTAAGACTGGCACTTTAGTAGCAACTGTCTCAAAACTGCTAGGAAGAAGTGTCTTTTCATCGGCATTGATGTTAAAACCTGAGCTTTAAAATTGAACACACTTGCAAAATATCATGTCATGTCACCTCGTATTCAATAACAAGGGAAACAACAAATTAAACCACTTTATGAGAGCTTGAGATTTTGTAGTACAAGAACAGCACAGGTCCTGTTGTGCCAGGACCCAGGGTCTGATCAGGCCAAAGTGAGGTTCAGGGCCTAGTGTTCATTTGGGCCCCTCCGTACATACACGCAAAGAAATTGTTCAATAAATAACAAATGCAAAACATTCTCTTATCTGCATAATAAAGACATGTTCAATGATGCCTAAGTTATAAGTAAGAAAAATGTAATATTAATGAATTTATATAAATCAAGCACTATGCACGTTAAATTAAACAACAATTTTAATCAACGTTTTTTGGCGTAGTGATACCAGCGCTGATGTTATGGCGTGGTTAGATGGTGAAACATTTTAAAGAAAAACTTTTTTTTTTTGGTGTTCGGTGGGACCTGAACCCACGACCTTCCACTTGCCGGGCGGAGGCTCTACTATACGAATGACAACATTTAATCTCTTACGAACGTATTTAAAGATTATTTACTGAAGCCAGTTATTTAGCAAAACGCGGTAGTATATGAACTACTTTTTTAAACTTTGCAATTTGGTTTAAAAAGTAGTCAATGTACTACCCCATGTTGCGAAATAACCGGCTTCAGTAAGTAGTCTTGAAATGTGTTCGTAAGAGATTAAATATTGTCGTTCGTAGCTCAGATGGTAGAGTCTCCTCCCGGCAAGTGGAATCTTGTGGGTTCAAGCCCCACCGAATGCAAACATTTCTTTTGAACGTTTCACCATCTAACCACGCCATAACGCCGGCATCACTATGCCAAAAAAAAAATGATTAAAATTGTTTATTGATAAATTAGCTATAATTAAAAAATTTGGGGTCCCGGGGCCATGCGTTTATTAGGTTTTGCCAGAACCTACAGTTTTTCAAGGAATCCAAATCTCTGAATAAAGAGAACCAAACCTTACCTGTAGAGACAAAGATACCTGTAGGAGTCAAACCTAAGTTAATGGTACAACAAATGAATGCATCCTTAGGTCTATAATGAGCAACTAAGAATATCCCCCTCCCCACACGCACCGTTGTTGGGAGAACATAGCAGATTAATGGCATGCTATGTGAACACATTATCACTGCAGAGCTTATTCGATGAAAGCACTAAATATTCTGCTATCGCCCCTTTTCTTTTTCGGAACTCAATTCTAAATCGTGACGCTTCTGATTTAGATACTGTAGACTCAAAGGCCATAGTAGAAGCCAGTGGGATAAATGTTCGCTCGACAAAATAAGCAGCACTGGTTTAAAGCACAGTACAAACTTACCAGGTGGGCTTTCAAGCCTCTGGTTCTTAAAGTGGTACGCCACACCAATTTTAATTTCCTCAAAGGTATCGAGAATGTCAAGTTTCGTGATGGCAATTCTGCAAGAAATATGGAATATTACTTTACGTTATAAAAGGTACAGAAAATGATGCTGAAGGCATTATATTGAATTTTATACTAACCCAGTGTAGCCATTAATCATGATGGAATATTTCAACAGCACAATATCCAGCCAACCACATCGTCGTTTCCTCTTCGTGGTTACGCCAATTTCATGACCTCTCACCTGCAGTATCTCACCTAAACCCTAAACGTGGAAATGGTTAACAGATTGATTGTTTTCCACAACGCACAGTAACACATATTCATAATAAGATATAAATTGAGAAACAAAAATGTTTTAATTCTGGATTACTCTAACACAATAAGAACTAACCCAAGATCTGCATCTTTAAAATATTTCTGACAGATGTCTTGTATTGGGCAGTACAGCACCAAATAACCATAAGGTCAAGAAAATGGGAATTTTTCAGTGATGAAAATGCTTTTATGGAGGTTAATAAAAATCATGACAAAATTTGCATTATGTTGCAATATTTTAACATTGATAATCAGTACTGCAGAGTTCTCCAAGAAATCCAATCCCCAGACTAAGTTAGGCAGGAAAATGACATGCTTTCTACAAAAAATCCAACCCTCATAAGACCCATGGAACCAACTCCCAGACTACTCAGTAAGTGTCCCCCACATACAAACCCAGTGTTGAAAATTGAACCTTGAATTTTCAGCACACTGGGCGAACGAATATGTTACGAATACCCCACCACAAGGCATCAGCCGGTCTGCAAGAGTCATACAATAAACATAAAATTGACCACTTTGTGATATTCATTATCTTCTTTAACGTTTAGTAAATGGGTGGGATAGGGAATATCCCAGTAGATTTACCTCCCATAAGAACGGGGCTGGGATAAGCCCTATCCCACGATTTTTTCCCCTTTTCTTGTTCTTCCCAAGTTAAATGGTCAGTTTACTAGTACAAATGGCTTGATCACGGGGAGGGGTGTAACGACAAAATAAAGGCCTATTGTACAAATAGGACCCTTTCCCTACCTCCCTCCTCTTCACAGCTTTTTATGAAGGTTAGCAATCTGCTATTAGATTATCAGTAGGGTATAATACATGCCCACAACAAAAGTTGTTTGGCGTTATTTATCTGTATTTAAGCACTGCTACACATCCCTCTTGACTCCCTGTAGACACATTCTGGTGTCATTTAGGTTAATTTGTATTGAGGGGGGGGGGAAGAGATACAATACTTGCCAATATGGAATGACAAATTTCTGTTTTCTAGCCCCATAAGCTAAAGGTTAACTGTTCATTGTTCTGTTTATTTGGGTTTTGATTAACAAGGACAATGAAGGACATACCACATACAATTTCCCAAGGAATCTGAACATCTTAAGGGCTACGAAACCAACCACTGGACTAAAGTGAACAGTTGGTGGGTAAGCTTGCCCACCCTCGCACTGGGAGTTGAGCATAAATTCATCGCATACTAAATGAATGTGTTATCACTGTGCCATAACACAGCAAGTGTTGATTGCATGTCCCCATGTTTCTCAACTTAAAATTTATGTTTACTTTAAAGCACAAGTGTGTAACTTACATCAGACAGTTCCGTTGGAAAGGGTCCATCACCTACACGAGTGCAGTATGCTTTGACAACTCCATATACGTCACCAATGTATTTCGGAGGTATGCCAAGACCGGTGCAAGCTCCTCCGACGGTGCAATTAGACGATGTGACATACGGATATGTACCTAAATGAACAACAGTCCTTTCAATATACAATGTCCGCAGAAAGAAAAACTACATGGAGAGAAAAATTATACATCCATTAACGATCTTTTCACGACTTTGGTTACAATTGGCTATCAAATCAAAATTTTGAAGTCCTCCAACGAACCTATTTGTCAATTAGAACGTCACTCAGTTACAGCATCAAACTTTTGGAGGTACCTCGAACACCATTACAACTGAATTTTGAATTTTTTAGGATGCAACAAGAATGACAAAGGTCATTCGGTATAAAATTACCTGCAGGCTACTTATATAGAAAAAAATAAAAATTTCGTGTTTAAACCTGCCCCATCCCTGAGATATCCATGCATATGCAAATATAGTAGAACCTACCCAAAGTGACCACTTCTGGGACTAGACTATGACGTCACTATACACAACACTTTGGTATTGGTATGACTAAGTCCTTATTAGTTCTCTTACGAAAGGTGGTCGATTTAACAGGTTCCACTGTATTCTAAAATCAGAAATACAATCTAGCATTTTGGATGAGGAATACTCAACCTATAGACCTATATGATTTACGTTTGTATATATTTCTATGTAAGACACATGGTGGTTCCAAATTTGATCCTGTTCCCAAACTCTCTTCCTCAATAACTGAAATATAAAAAATTTTTAGATGTATATCGGTTATGTATATTGGTCTCCCCACTTTTCCCTTTCCTTGAGGGTTTCAATATAGCGTTTGTTTGTAAACACCGTTTGGTCTCCCCCCCCACCTTGAGTGTACGTACTAACCAGCTTCGTTTTTCTTTCTCATTATTTCCGATACAGATTTCAAACCACAAATACCCATAGTTCTAAATCAACCCAAGTACCCAACATGTGGCCCATCCACTGTTAGCAGGCCACAATCTGGCCCGCCGCCGCCTGCTTGGAATGAAAAAAAAAATCCGATTATTTTTTCAGAAATCGAGAAAAACCGCATGTGAGACCCCTTTCCATATCGTAAGTGAACAAATAAATAATCAGTAGAAACTCTGAAGAGGGGCCTTTTCTAATTTTTTTTTAAAAATTTTATTTGAGAAACCTCTGGCCTGGAAGATCCGTGAAAAATTTGTAAGTAGCCAGCTGCCCAAAAAAGTTGGACAACACTGTTCTACATTATTCTTTTTTTGACAGTACATGCTCAATATTGTATAGAGGCAGTTATTTATAGAACTTGAATTTGCGGTTTGTTAAAACTATTACGTTTTAAAGGCATTTGTCTCTATTGTCTTATGTATGTCATTTGTCTTATTGCAGAAGGCAATGTCAGCATTCACGTGTTATTACAACACCTTTGGCAACTTTTTCCAGTCAATGCAGTTTGCACTAAAAGTGCAGTCATCCTTCACTAAAGCATTTACTTTTCAAGGTTGGGACTCATCCAACTTAAAGCTGCCAGATTACACATAACTTGTTTTAAATTGCATGGAGATATTTTAAGTACAATCAAGCCTGCTCCCTTACATTCCCAAATGCCTGGCGACTCGACAATTAGCAAAGGCTATTCTTTTCTCCTTCAACAATACTACATTACTGTAGAATCAAGATAGTCCTAAAATAACTAGGACCAACCAGATTTTGGGTAATACGGAATTCTGATTTCTAGTGCACAGGTGCAAAGATACTACACCAATTACCCAAATATTATTAAACTACTATATTGATAGTGAATAACTCAACCACGTATATGTTATGATAATTAAAATACTTTGGAAATATAATACCTATCCAATTATTTATTATCTGCCCAATGCGCAATCAAACCTCGTTCAAACAACAAGGGGAAACAGAAAATCTGTTCGCATTAGCAGTAATTTGTTTTATCTGTAACAGATAGCATGCAATACAATCTAGCGGGACTTCATAAAACAGTTCGTATTAAAAATAAGTCATCTTAAGCATATTTGTCCTAACGAGGTTCGGCTGTATTATATTATCTGTCCAATATCTATCATTTGCATTGCTTCAAGGTCAAAGGGCATCAGAAAACTAATAGTAGTAGTTTAACTGAAAACGTTTAATGAGCGTTTACAAAACAGATAAATAAGTATAGCAGGCTATTCCTATTAACCTGGATTTTTTAAGTGAAGTTTTGATAACCAGGGTTTCTATTACATTAATTATTAAGAAAATGATATTTTAAGAAAAATGTACATTAACAAGATTATATTTAACCTCCATGATCTCATTTTTAATTCCATTGGATCTAAATAAACTCAGAATAAATTTATGAAGAGCAGATGCTGTTTTATGGAGAGTGATTTGGCTTCTATGGAACAAGTTCGTTCGTTTGTGGTTTTACGGCTCAAAGACTACAATGGTCATGCTGCGCCGGGACCTACTGTTTTCCGAGGAATCCGAACCTCTTAAGTACTAGGGCATAGGTGCCAACTTCTAGAAGTGAAAAATCTGTAGTTAATTGCACATGTGGGCAGGCCACCATTTTTTAATTAAACAAAATCATACATAATTTATGAAAAAAGGGCACAATGAGGAAATTAAGTATTTATTAAATTAATAATAATAGAGGATTAAACTGTATTAAACGCAATATTAATTCTTAGAATTTACAAATGCTGTAGTGCAAGATTTTGCATTTGAGAAATTTTTTGTCAAATACATTCTCGTAACATTTCACATGTCTGCATTTAACTATTAGTAAATTTTCTAATGTGTCATC
The DNA here is from genome assembly GCA_006491805.2 of Dysdera silvatica. Taxonomy (NCBI): domain Eukaryota; kingdom Metazoa; phylum Arthropoda; class Arachnida; order Araneae; family Dysderidae; genus Dysdera; species Dysdera silvatica. The sequence continues at coordinate 46,413,008 of QLNU02014802.1, forward strand.
AGACATGGTTGACCTGAAGTCAGTTCTAATTTTCTTCACTTGACTGAAGACTCTCTCGCATGCTGCATTACTGTGAGGGATCGTAAGTATTGACAGCATAACCTGAGAAAGTCGTTTAAATTTTAATTCACAAGTATCATTTTTTATTTTACCTATGGCTGCCCATTGTGCATCAATGCTACCTTCATTACTCACAGTTTGTGGAACTTTAAAAGCCTGGAACTCGCTGAATTCTGTTTGTAAAGCATCAACAGCTTCATCTTCTGTATTATTGAACAAAAGAACAGGAAATTTTTCTGTAAAATATTTTAAGCTGGAAAATGATGCATTTTCAAAATTCGATATTTGTGTAACCTCTGCATGATGTAACACTTCTAACTCAAAAGGAAATTTATTGTGCATGTAGTCACATGCTGCTATGAAATAGCTTCTGACGTTTTCATAAAATTCATTTTTATCATGGATGTTAAAATCTTGGATTACTTTCAGTGTTCCATTTCCAATTAAGATATCAACATCATCTTTTTGATTACTCCTCTCATGATAGTGGACTTTCAAAATATTATTACATAATTTTGTGACGCTTGGTTTTATAAATTTCACTAGCATTTCTCTGTACAATTTTAAGAGAACAGATTTTAGCATATGAATATACGGTTCCGCAGACTGAAATTGAGCATTTGCTTTTTAAAATATAGGCACAGTATAAGATAAAAATAAACAGAAAGCCTTATTGATATCTTCCGACAGAAAATAAAACAACCTTTCTTCACGAGACATGGAGTTTTCAGTTTTTTGTTTCTTAGAAATATCCACATAATTTTGAGCTTTCCTTTTTAATTTCTGCGATGCTTTTTTGCTGTTACGTTCTTTCACTTTATCTGCATTTTCAACCAAAACTTTGATAGAGGGAATAGTAAAGAAAGAAAGTGGGGTGATTTGATTCCTTTTCATGGCCTCTTCCTTAAAAAAACTGATCAAAGGTTGCCACTGCTGGATTATACGCTCTAAGCACTTTCCAACAGACAACCAACGAGTGCTAACGTGTTTTAGTACCTTTTTTATATCAGTCTCATGAAATTCTTGAAGAATTTTCAACCTATCTTTTCTTTTCGAACTCTTTTGTAAGTAATAGTAAATGTCTACCAAAATTTCATCGATTTTAAATGGCAAACATGCAGCACTCTTTTCAGCTGCTAAGTTAATAAGGCGGCAGGAACAGACCATAATTTCAATATTTTGGTGATGATTCAATCCTGTATAACGGAAGAAGAAAAGTGGAAATTCCCGAACATAATCACTCCTCTGATATATGTACCCACACACACACAGTCAAGCCCACTTATTGAGAGTTTGATACAGTAAAGTATTATGAATCCTCAGTAAACTTTTTCTAACAAAACCTTTGGTTTTGTATTCCATATTTGTTTTTCTACAGATTGTCTTCAAATTTTCAGCCTTCCTTACTCGATAAAGGGAGCAGTTAGCTCTCGAAACGTCGTTATTATTTATTTTAATAATAAAACTACTCCAGTGACAAAAATCCTCTGTCTTTATGGAACTTCCTGGTGAATCGTTATTTCATCTTGTCACCTACCCATGTTGGAAATTTATACAATAATTTTTGCCACCCACGTATTAATTACAGCTCAAACTAGAGCTTTATTCGTTTTGGAGAAAAAGAGACGCTTTCCCCATCCTGGATTCGAACCAGGGTCCCTCCGTTTAGCCCGGAGTGTCTTGGACCGCTAGACGAATGAGGACAGGAAACAACGCTCTCTTTCTCCGTATGTAAAGATGTTAAGGTATTATTACCCTCCGCAGGGATAACACAATTGCCAAATATGGTCAACACAAGAAAGCCTCCGGGGCGAGAATTTTGTGAGTTTTCGTGGGGGAAATTTATTATACTATAATTTTTGCCACCCACGTATTAATTACAGCTCAAACTAGAGCTTATGTAATTTTGGAGAAAAAGAGACGCTTTCCCCATCCTGGATTCGAACCAGGGTCCCTCCGTTTAGCCCAGAGTGTCTTGGACAGCTAGACGAATGAGGACATGGATGGAATTGGAAATTTACTTGAGAAATGGAAAAAATTAAAAAGTTACCCACCTTGTGTTTAAAGACGTCTTTTATCAGTACGACAACGGACTCCAGCGTACTGTTAAACACAAAGTTGCCTTTTATCTTCTCAAGCATTTCTTGCAAAATCTCAAGACATGACAAAACAACACGTCGTTCAGTGTCTTCCCTTGCTGTCGTGAACAACTTTGGCAAAAAGGAATTCTGCTTCACTTCCAAATCTATTATAAAAAATTTGACGTTAGTTTCACATGGATTAGCATGGCAACTTATTGGCTGTAATTTTTATGCATAAATATTATATAGACACGTTCATATTTCCCTTTGAATTTCAGCTTGGACTACGGAATGATCGTCTACAGAAGACTTGCAATTCTTAAGCTGAAAAGCAAAGTCACACAGAAAAGTCCACTACGTCTGAAAAAAAGCCATCGAGGAAACAAGCTATGAGCAACAAACTGACAAATTACGGTTGCAATAAAATTCTTACTTGAATCTGAAATTCATTTTTCTAAAAGAAATAGAAGGGAAAATGAATGCTTATAGTTTTCTTTAATCAGCCAGTGCATAATTGTTTTTAATTAACTATCATTAGAGAACACAAGCCAAAAATGTCCCAAAATTTTTTACATCCGAACTTTGTTCTGAAATTAAGGTATTTCAAACAATGCAATAATAAGTAAACTACAAAGTCCTGAAGGTGGAGGCTGAATGCAATAATAAGTAAACTACAAAGTCCTGAAGGTGGAGGCTGAATGCCATGGTTTTACCAGTCATTTTCATTTAACTTCAATATTGACTGATGTACAGATCGTCTATTGCATGTGATCGATAATCAAGCCGGTGGACTCGAAACACCAACCAGAACCATGCCATAAATAATAACTATATTTACTGTGACGCATACCACTGTGAGCAGGTACACTAAGTGGTAAATATAAATGATATAAAGACTGATTAATCAGGCAAATTGAAAATACATAGAATTAGCTGGTGCAAGTCAGCTTAATCAGCGTTTATTGACATTGATTGTTTGGTCAGCAGACCGAAATGTTATTTGTGTATCAAAATCTGCAGCACAATGGACTTGGGTTCCCCGTTTATTCACTGGTTTTACAGTTTTGCAATGGATAATGACTTAGTAATTACCTCTGTATAAAGTATTTCTCGTAGGGAAGGTTATTTGCCGAAAACTAGCCTGTTTTCGCCTTTGTGTGCAAAATGTTGCATTCGCGGATATTGAGGTTTATATACAATAATTAGTATTATATTTGTTAGTAATTAATAAGCCTTGAGTACCTACCTATATCCGTGGGAGAACACCACTACCTCACTTTTAATAACTCAATTGAAAACTTCGAAAACTAAATCAGTTTTGGACGAGTGATGATGATGCATCGATTTCTAAATTAAATAAGAGTGGAATAGAAAAGTGCCATATTTCACCTAATCGATAGTCTAATGACCCAGTTTCGAGAAATGCTTGATTGAGGGTTATGCAAAACTGTCCCAGACAAGTAATCGCTTCGTGTCTGACCTCACAGGCTGGACTTTCCATCAGCTTTTTCACCTCGTTAAAGGACTTTTCAAGATAGGGCATATATACAATCCTGTATATTGAAAAGTTACATACTTGAAGAAAATGTTTAAGCATTTTAAAACAAATAATGTTACAAAAAAATTGCCATTGACACAATTTATGTACTTTAAAAGTAGGTCTGGTTAGGTTGATTGTATTTTATGGTGCATGGACAGCAAGGGTCATTCTGTACCAAACAAGTTGAGAACGTACACATGTTTTTTTTTTTATAATTTCCTAAAATAAAAATAAATTAAAAGTAAAATGGTAAAAACATATTGAAAGTACTATATTAAATATACCAAACGAAATGGTATCAACGAATCATTTAAAATGGGAAAAGCCGATATTAAATAAAAAGTTAAAAAAAAATATTTCATGTTTAAAAGAGTAACACAAAATGTCACGAAGGGTAAAATTATTTTTGTTAAAAAATGATGAACGTTGCTGGTTAAAATGTGTAAAACATTTAATGGTTCACCACATGTGGCACACATCGGGGCATCTTCTCCCTTTAAGAGATGTTGCTGGGAGAAGTATGTATCCCATATGTGAAGTCTAACCAGAGTGACCTCTTTACGACGATCACTCCTATAGCTAGACTGCCATACCTCAGGAGGTGAAGCTTATTAAATACTTGCTCATCCCATTCCAACTGCCATTTTTTCTAGAGCTAGGATGAGTCATAGAGTATTAAAATCTTGAAATAGTATGGATGGACTAATCAGGTTCTCGTTGCTGTTTTTGCAGAAAAGTAATGACTGGCATGCTGAGCAATAGATAAGACAGCCACAATTTAATTTAGAAAGAATTAATGCTTTACATAATCTCAGCAATGAGCATGCTGTTGTTGCCCACGTTTGACGAAAACCACTTTGGCATGGTGGTAAATGGTTTTCCATTTCTAGGTAGTACACCAACCTATTGCAGACTATTCTTACCATTAGTTTCCGAAGGCAACTAGTTGAGGCAAGAGGTCGGTAATTTGACGGATCCTTTGCCTGGTTTAGGAAAAGGTAAAATAATGGCTTTCCGAAATACCTGGAAATAATAGCCATTCTGTCCAAATCCTATTAAATAAAACTACGATATATTCAAGGGATTTACCAGACAGGTTCTTGATCATTGCACAATACATTTGATCAGGTCCAGGGGTAGTATTTTTGGACCGATGTAGTGCACATTTAAATTCAAAGAAGGTAAACGGGCTATTATAGGGAGATAGGTACTTACGTATTAGCCCGTTGACCATTTTTACCAAATAAAAAACAGTCGCTGTAAAACAAAGTCAATAATGAAAAAAATGCTCCCACACATGTTCGAACGCAATAACCTTGTTTATAAGTTCTCTTCTCTTCTCGTATTTTTTTCATGGAATGATTAAAGTTTGGAATCTATCTCCTTATGAAAAAGAATACAGTGGAGTATTCTCAAAGTTATGGGATCATTCCATCAAAAAAAAGTGTGTTAACGGGCACAATATGCCTATTTATTTAAAAACAGACAAGCAATGTAGATGTAACATTAAAGGTTGCGACAAACGAATAGAAAGAACGGTAGAAGGATCCAGAATTATGTCAGTAATTGTACAACGGTTTTTTACAGCTGGTCCAAAGAATTATCATTG
>QLNU02014802.1:46418397-46451050 GCA_006491805.2 Dysdera silvatica
TTAGGATGCCTGGTTTTATAAATTTCACTAGCATTTCTCTGTACAATTTTAAGAGAAGAGATTTTAGCGTACAAATATGCGGTTCCGCAGACCGAAGTTGAGCATTTGCTTTTTCAAATACAGGCACAGTATAAGATATAAATAAACAGAAAGCCTTATTGATATCTTCCGACAGAAAATAAAACAATCTTTCTTCACAAGACATGGAGATTCCAGTTTTTTGTTTCTTAGAAACATCCACATGCTTTTGAGCTTTCCTTTTTATTTTCTGCGATGCTTTTTTGCTGTTATGTTCTTTCACTTTATTTGTATTTTCAATCGAAACTTTGATAGAGGGAATAATAAAGAAAGAAAATGGGGTGATTTGATTCCTTTTCATGGCCTCTTCCTTAAAAAAGCTAATCAAAGGTTGCCAATGCTAGGATATATGCTCTAAGCACTTTCCAACAGACAACCAACGAGTGCTAACGTGGTTTAGTACCTTTTTTACATCAGGCTCATGAAATTCTTGAAGAATTTTCAAACTATCTTGTCTTTTCGAACTCTTTTGTAAGTAATGGCAAATGTCTACCAAAATTTCATCGATTTTAAATGGCAAACATGCAGCACTCTTTTCAGCTGCTAAGTTAATAAGGTGGCAGGAACAGCCCATAATTTCAATATTTTGGTGATGATTCTTTAACACCGCTGCTACACCTGCTTTTTTTCCTATCATAACAGGTGCATTATCACAGCTAAAGGCAACACAATTAGAAATTGGAAAGTTTTCAGATTGTAAAGCACTTACCAGAAGATTTCCAATATTTAACCCAGTTTCGTCTTCTTTCAAAGATGGCATAGATAAAAGACAATTCACAATTTTTTCACATAAAGGATCGAAGAAAGTTACCACTATTGGATACAGCTTTGAATCAACATCGTTGCTTCCATCAGTTGCAATTGAAAATGGATAGCACCTTAAATTTTCAACAAGTGATGAGGATTCCTTTGCGGACATTTCTTTCATAATTGCAGAAGTTTTGGTCTTTGCAGATCCATATTGTTTTGCAATACTGCTGTCAGGAAACGTTTTCCGAAAGAGCATCCACGCATGATCGCTGCAATTCATTGGCAAATTATGTTCGATCAAAAACAATGTAAATAAACATTCAGCGTTAATCATGGAGGTATCGTTAAATGCAAAAAATGAAGGCTTGATACTATGATTAGACTCTACAGCCTTGAACGTCTTCTTATGTTTAACAGTCTCAGAATGCAAAGTAATATCGCGTTTACCACCGTGAGTAATGCTTATGTCTTTACGGCAACACGTGCAGAAAGCATATTTTGGCCCCAGTCTTGATTTTTGAATAAAATTAAACATCTTCATATATTCGGCTTTAAACGTTTGGTAGTACCTTTTATTAACAGTCGACATCGTTAACGTTGTTTTCAAAAACACCTAAAAACAAAACTTTCTTTCCAGAGCAAAGAAATACCAGATACGTCTAACACATGGCTTCCCTACACAAAGTCACATGCTTGACCAAAACCTTAACGGTGTAGCGCATTCTTTCTTGCCTTCCCCAACAACTACAAATACAGATGCATGATTTCGTTGTGCAGGGGCATCACTCTACGTCATAGCTGGAGCTAAAATTCCACGTCACGCCACGCATGCGCCGTCAACGGCAGACGAATTTTTTCGACTTTTTTACCGATATTTGCATTTATTTATGCATATTTATCATTAAATATGCACATATGCATAAAAATTTAAATAAATACGCATCAAGAAAAATAGGCATTTAATTTTTTTTTTTTTAAATAGTATTTTAAAAAGCACTAAGGATTTTAGATGCAATTTCCAAAAATCGGAAGAAATCGTTTTCCGACCGGAAGACCAATAAAAAATCGGAAGCCTTCCAGGTAAATCGGAAGGATTAGCGCCTAGGGAACCAAACCCAGGACTACAGTGAGCAGTGTGATCTTTATGAGATCTCTGAGTAAGCGTTCTTTGTACCGTTGGGAGTCGAACCCGAGTTAACGGAACACTAGATAAACATGTTACCACACTGATACATCATGGAGCATTCTATGGAACAAGAATAGCAAAAGTTGTGCTACACCAAAACATAGTCAAAAAATCGGAATATCTGTTATCCAGGGAACCAAACCTTGGACCATATGGATGGGAAAAGCAGCACACGTTCTACGATACCGTTGAAACCAAATCCATCCGACGGTTCGTGAACCTTGGAGGAAAAAAAATCCCATACGTTTTGGACAAAATTTTCCGAGTGATTGCAAATAAAACTTTGAATTGAACTTTCGCTTCAGACAAAATAACCTCATGCAGCATGGAACTAAGCTATTCCAAACACGTTATAGATGTCCCCCTCCCCTCTTTTCCACGTTCGACTAAAAAAATTTGCTTTTCTCTGGTTTTTGGGCCTATTTCAAATGCCCCGACAATTCCTGGTTACATGGGAAACCTCCTCAGGGTCAAACCCGTGTTAATGACATGATGGATGTTCCCTCAATGCCACTGTAGGGCAGTGGACACATTTCCCCCATGGCATCCAACCCCAGAACTACAACAATCAGTTAGTCGGTAAACGACCGCTGAAACTAGATCAATAGAAAAGATAGATAACAGCATTGATCCTACATTACCGCAAGACTAAAGCGACCCACAAGAACTATGCAATGAGAACTTTTAAATCAGTTCAATAATCGATAAAGAAATGAATTATTACCGAAATCAATATCCAAAAGAGCAGCGTTAGCTCCCTCTATCAAAATCTTTTTGCCTTCTTTTAATGCTTTGTGAAGATATGTAACCGTGTCTGTTACAAAGGGGGCAATCGATTTCGCATAAGCCTGTAACGACATAAAAAATCTTATTACAGGGAATAAAGTAAATACATATATATATCCATAAGGGAGACGTTTACAAATTTATATGAAGATTAAAACAAAAAAGTACAAACTTTGTATTTTTCCACCTCCTTTTCAATGTCGACGGTCAGTTCCGAGTGCTGAAGAATGTACGACTTCAGGAGATTCATGAACCTGAAATATAAGCGTAAATAAGAACTACTTCTAATAAGACATCTATCGCAGGGGGAAAAGGAAAGTCTATTAAGGGAAAAAAATTAACTGCACTTAGCCAATCATATCGAGAGAAATCTGATGTATTACAACGAAAGAATCAATGAAAAGCCATAATTTTTAATATACTAAAAAAATTCACCAACTCAATTTTATACAAAATTAACGCTTATTTCAAAGTCGATTAGTTTTGGACTTGAGCATACAACAACTAGCGAAGGATTTATCCAAGAACCTAATTATCTTCAAGCAGATATGCACATTGACAAACATCTATTATCTTAATTTGCATTCAGGCCCAGACTTACAAATTGCTGGTAAATTCAGACAATATTCATATGCTAATGAAGTAGCATATCGGTCAATAGAAATACGGAATTATAAAATTATTTTTATCCTTCAAATGACTTGCTTTCTTGTTCAAGGCTTTTTAAAGGCTGCTCAAAATATAGTCATAAATTTAGTAATTTTCTTGTAGTAAACCAATTTCAAAATCATTTTATAATATGGTAGTGTGTAAATAACCCCACTTTTTTTAAATCCATATTTATATTTCTACCAATACTTGATTTGTGAGTAAAAAATGGGCATAAATGTAACTTAATAAAAATTTAGGTTATAGTTTAACGTCTTTCAATGCACAATGTTTCTTTCTACCAATGCAATACTTATCTACTTTTCAGAATTTTTTTAAAAGCCTGGACAGTAGACTTTTCGTATCGGCAATACTTGCCAATGTCACACATCACCCTCATAAACGATTCAATGCATTCATACATTTTCAAGTTATTTATATAAAAAAAAATATATTTTATCAAAACAAATACAGCAGTTGATAATGGTGCCAGGTATACGCATCAATTTTCATTACACATACATCGACCAAAAAAATTTTGAGATTTAAAATTTAATTTTTTAAATTCATTCAAAAAATATTTCGGATACTTACTTTTCCTCAAACAAAGGAAAGTCACCTAGGAGGTCTGCTAATCGTAAACCACTTCGGCTAGCCTGGTGAGCAACAAAATCAAAATATAACGGGCAACGAAACGACAAGCTGAGAAACCAGAGAAATCACTCAAATATATTCAGCGTTAACCATTCACTCCTTTTTTTTTTTTTAATTATACAATAATTTTTTTAATTAATATTTTTTTAACAGGTTTCAAATGAGTAAAAATAAAATTTGAATAAATCATTTTTTTTAATTAAATTTAAATCAAAGGAAAATTCAATTAACTTGTGACTTTTCTGGTTTCTCGCCAAACAAACTAATAGATTTCTAATGGGTTGTGTGTGTGTGTGTGTGTGTATGTGAGGTCTGTCTGTTGGGGTTGAAATTGATCATAAATTACTTGAAATACTAAATAACTAATTCTAACGCTTAAGGATTGTTACACTTTCACATTTAAAATGTAGTCAAACTAAAATAAGCTGATTTCTTTTTTTAACCAATTTTTAATTTTAGATTTCTGACAAACAGTTTTTGTTTTTAATTATTTAAGTTAAAAAGATCTACAGGGTGGCTACATAGATTAAAAGAAAATTCTAAAGTTATTCTATGATCTATCATAAGCATTTAAAAGGACCGATTGCCAAGTGAAAAAACAGTTGTTCCAAGGGTGCTTTGCATCCTAAATACAGGACCAGAATAACCATAAAGGAAGAAACTAAATGAAAACATGCTATAGAAGAATATGGAGGATTGGAAAAACAAAATTTAAGGATTTTCAGGACCATACGAACCCTGATTATTTCATGAAATGATTAAAACAATAGTACACTGTGGAAGCTATGATAAACTGGTAACACCAAGACAGATACAAAACCAAAAGTACTGATTATTATTATTTATTAATTCTTTAACCGTATCACTCTGTCCTGGGGTCTGTGTGGACCCAGGGACTTTGAACTTGTTGCCAAAAAAAGTATACCAATCTCTGGGTGGTCATACCTCTTCCCAAAACGTAATACAAGGTAAAAATTTCAATGCACATAAATCAGTGGTCGTTAGGATTTTTTTTTTAATTTCATACATGAGTGGCATATTTCTGTGACCTAGGGTCTGTGTGGTAGAATTCTCATTGCATATTTGCTGTCTCATTTCAACTTGTTCTTGTAAGAATTCGTGAGGCAGGAGGGCCAGCTATGATTCATAACAGATGGTGTTGTGTGTTTTCCGACAGATGACATAGCATGTTTCCTGATAGGGGCGTTTTATATACATAATATCATAACTGTTATCTGACTACATTTCTCAGCTGTGCTCCGTGATTTGAAGCTGAAATGTACCATGACAATAAATTCAATTGACGAGGCTTTGCACATGATACACGAAAGCAATAGTGTGGATGATGTAGATTCAGATAGCTTTGGTGAACCATGTGAAGGAAGTGACGGGGATGTTATTCAAGATCCGAACATTGAAACCATTAGTAAATCGGAAAATGATGACTTTAGCCACCATCAATCACCCTCTTGTAAACAGGCTTGTCACACCAATCTGCTGGATCAAGCACAAATTTCTTGATCATGGTCAGGGCATAAGTGGACTGCAAACGATGCTAATACAGCACAAATTCCAGCAGCTAATATTTGATGACAGACATGCAGATTAACAGGTGATGCCAAGAATGTGTTTAATAAATCTGATGTGCTAAAACTGTCCATAATGTCCGAAATAGTGAATGTTGTTGTCCAGCAGACTAACGAAAGAGCTATTAAACAAGTGATTGCAACTTGGAATGAAGCACAACCAGCAAATAAGAAGTACACTGAAACAGAACTGCACGGTTTTGTCAGCTTACTCTTTCTCACCGGAGCATACAAATCTGTGAATGAAAGTTTGGAAGAAATGTGGTTCTTGGAGAGTGAAAAGCCAACATTTCGTGCTACAATGCCTATGGAATGGTTCCAAAATTTTGTCTGTTTTATGTCGTTTCGACAATGGTGCAACAAGGGAACAAAGATTACAACTAGACAAACTGGCTGCCTGTCGTGACGTTTGGCAAACGTTTTTTGAGAACCTGACAAAGACCTAACAGTTGACGAGCAGGTCTTGCTAACTCGCGGTAGATGCAGCTTTCTTCAGTACATACCTAACAAAGCCCAGAAAGCATGCAATAAAAATATTTTGATTCTGATACATCGTTTATTTGAAAGGAGAAGTATATGTCAGACGACAACTTGAGACTGCAGTTGAATCAAGTAACGTTTCGGATCTGGTGAAACAGTTAACTCTCAGAAGAACAAAGGATGCTATGTTACCATGGAGAATTTCTTCACCAGTGCTCAATGAGCAGAGGATCTACTACCTGTGAAAACTAGTGATTGGAACAATTCGAAAAGAATTATAGCAAATAGTCAAAGGAAAAAGAGAAGTCGTCTGTTTTTTGCTTTGATAAACAACTGACCTCAGTTAACTATGTTTCAAAGGAAGGGAAAGCAGTTGTTTTGTTATCTTTCATGCATCATAAGAATGTCATTCAGGAAAAGGACAAAATTTGGCTTTGACAACCTTGACCACTTATGCCGGCTGTACACATGTAAGCAAAAGATACGCCGCTGACCTATGGTCTTCTAGTTCAACATGGTAGACTGTGTAGTTGTTGCTGGGTACATAATTTTGATTTTGAAGTTCCAGAGTGGGAATCTGGGAAGCACCATCAATGATGCTTGTCCTTGAAAGACCTTGGAATGACCTTGGAATTGATCTCATCCAAAGATTTTAAAACTCCAAGTGCCACAATCTGGAGTTCGCTTTGCACTCAAATCATTGGGCATAGAAATCCAAAACCACACACTGCAGCAATTGGAATTCAAGAGCCCAATAAAAAGGTACGGTGCCAGCTATGTCCACATTCTTTCGCTGGAAAGGTAAAGACCAGATGCACCAACTGTCATGTTTGTGTTGCCTGGAACACCAGTAGACCATCTGCGACATATGTGCAGCTACAATTTAGAATATGTTAAAATGACTGTGAAATTTGGATAATGCTCTTGTGTTTATGAAGAAAATTGTTTAATAAAATACCTGAACCAGTGTTTTTTGTTAATAGAATATTTAGATTAATGCAAAATTAATATTCATCTCAACAATAGAAAATATGTGTTCTAAAATGTGAAGTCTGTGTGGAGCCCAGGCCACAACAGGGTGCTTTAAGACAGAACAGGGTGCTTTAAGACAGGACAGAGTGATGAAGTTAAGCACTGATATAGGTGGCCGTTGTCAAAATTCCTGTATATTCCAACCACAATTTTTTTTAAATAATATAATTATTTAATTTAAAATGACATAAAAATGCATGCATCAAATTTGAAAGTGTCTGTTTTTAAAAAAAATTAAAGTCTCATTTCGGGGAAACTACAAATTTTGTACGAAATTGTACAAACCAATCAACCGTACAATCTTACAATTCAGTCAAAATTCGAACATTGTATGGCCAATCATACAGGTTTTCAGGTACGCTAGGACCTATCGCAAGCATGTACGACTAAGCTATATTTCAAATACTTAAGAATAGGTTCTATCACAAGCATTTAAGACTATAATCTAGCGCAAGTGTTTATTGGTAAGTATTTATCACAAGTGGTTATAACTGATCTGTGGAAGTGTTTAAGTCTAGAATTCCTAGAAATATTAGGTTATCCATTTATTAAAACTATTGAGACACTAAGTATTTATTAAGATTCGTGTTTGGTAACTATTTAGGACCACGTTTACAGAATAGAGCTGCAATAGCATTACTGATGTTAGTATAATGATATTAGCAAAGTTTTAAATGTTCAATAATTCATTTACATTTCTAATGAAAATATTACAGTATAAACTCTACATTTTAATTTGTAAAAGGAAATAAAAATTTATATACACACCTTGCATGAATATGTTGGTCCTATTCCTTTCTTAGTTGTCCCAATACTGCAAAAAATAGTACAACGAAGCATTGAAATTGGAGGAATGTAGAAAAATACAAAAAATGACACTAAACGCATATTTACAGTTGAATACTAATACTGTAATTCAACTATAATAAAAACCAAATGTACACTGTTAATTACCTCCAGTCAATTACAAATTAATGCGATCTTAATGAGAATTTGATCAGTTGCACTGAAAAGATGAGAGCAAGAGAAAATAGGAAAGAATGGCAGTGATTTAGAAGTCACACACTTTTAAATTTTAAAACATGTAGATTTCGAAATTTCTGGAAGCACAATGCATTCTATTATACACCACAAAGAATTATCAAATCGAAGCGTTTTGGAATTTTCTGTACCAGGGGTTTACAACTAGGGTACAGTTTCACGGTAAAAAGGGGGGGGGGGATTTGTGTACTCAAATCGTAACAATACTGATGCCGCCAGCCATAAAAAACTTCAGAGGATGACATTGAGATATGGTGAAAGTGGTTCATGAGCAAAACAGGTTGAGAACCATTGTTGGGGCTCCGACTCGCATTAAAGAGAAAAAAATTCCTTGACCAACTACAAACTATTTTAAACTGTTGGGGGAAAACAGCTTCACGTTAATGGAAGATTTAGCCGTTCAAAATAGAAGTCTCCCCTCACCCAGACTTACCAGGCTTGACCAAAAAACTCGATATTTCCTCAACCATTAAGGACTTTCAAATTCACTGAAAATGCCATGTTTTTCATATCCTCCACTTGCTTGTATTTTAAGGCTACGCTACACCCAGACCTATAGATTTCCTGGACAATCCAAAGCTGTATCACTTGCGGTACACACCCAGAATATTCCCAAGGGGAGGCCAGATGGAAAAAATGGCCAGAGGTCATATCAATTACATTTGTCCTCCAAGCGGGAATTCAGTGAGAGGGGACATGAGACGATTGTTGCCCATCCCCCCCGCTGGGATTATATCATGGAAAATGAGATGAAGGTCAAGAGCAAGGCTGTCTTTAAATGCATTTCAAGGGCCCCAGACTCCATGATTTTCGGGGGCCCTTTTTATGTTAATTTTTAAATTTCCGAATTCTTTCAATAGGAAACATATAATAAATAATAAGCATCACCAATTTAGAGCTGGGGTCCTGTTGATGGCATTAAGACAGTGAAGAGGATTCATCATATACAACTCCCCACCCAACGACAAAAAAATTGCTTTCAAATACTGCCATTATTGCCTAATATGGTTTTAAGGAACGTACCATTCAAAACCAAGACTGACAAATGGTAGCCCAGATGGCAAGTGGGATTAAAGCCGATAAACAGACATCGGAAACACAGAATTAGATCCAAGGACAGGAAGCACACATCCAACTACCCCAATGCTACAGCAGTTGGCAGGGTCATGGGATTGCCAACTTGGCTAACAATAATCTTGTACCCATAAAGAACAGATCAGCTATGAAAGTTACATCACCAGATTCATAGTATAATCCAGATCACTTACAAGAGAGAATTGCAAGCACCTCATTCACTAATACATGCCTTGCTTCGCTACATGCATAATATAGGGAAAGAAACTAGATAAAAACTAGCAACTACCAAGATTACAGGTTGTTTTTTTAAATTCATACGATTAGAGCTGTTATTCCAGAAAATAGAACCACATGAAAATCACATACGAGAACAGTGATACAAAAACAATCTCTAGAAAGTTTTTCTTTACTTAAAAAATAATTATAATATTTATAAACAAATCAAACGAGAGAAAAGAAGAAATTCTAATATATAAAGGTAAGAGAAATTATAATATCTTACAGGCATCAGACTAATCATAACATGAAGACAGGGATGGGAGTGAGTTTAGAAGTAAAAAATAGCTATTTTAGAGACAAAAATTACAAAAAAAAAGAGAGACAAAAAGAGACTAGAATTTAAAAAAAGAGACCGATCGTTTTGGCATGAACTTACATGAAAACATTTTTTTTCCCTAATTTAATTACCCTATCAAAAGACCAGTGAAGTTCAAAACAAAACGTTAATTTATTAGATCTAGCAAAGTTAATTTCAAAATTCTTCCAGATACAATAAAAACCGTTATTTCGTTTTGAACATAGATGGGGTATGGCCAACATTTTCTTTATTTCAATACAAAATAAGATTTACAGAAAACAATAAAATTATAAATACATACAAAATCTAGGTCCTCAACTGGTTTTAGGACTCAACAAGGACAGTCCCAAAAAACAAAATAATAAAATAAATACGTTAAACATTAAAACATAGATATCTATTAAAGAAAATGAGAGCAAATCCTTTTAAATATTAAAGAAGTCCATATGTTCATTTAAACATTCTTTGAAGAGGTCTAAATTTTTAGAAATAACTACTCAATCTTTTTACCATTCTTAAATCTTGATTTTAAAGAATTATTATTAAAAAAAAAACTATTCTCTCGGACTTTTTATGATAAAAGTTGGTAATTAGAGTGCTTTTCCTTTTTTCAACATCAGTTTGGAGCTCTTGAACTGTTTTGTATTATTTCTTTTCATAGTTTTTCATCAATCGAAAACCCTCTAGTAGGCCTATTCCTTAGCTACTTGAATATGCACAAGGTCACCTTTCTCCAGCTTTTCTGTAGCATTATCAAAGAAACATCTGCTGATTCTCTGGCGATTTCAAGGTTCTTCTTCTTGTATTTAAGAGCACAGTCTAAGTCTTGAATTTTTTTTCTTGGAAATCTCTGTCTCCTTCAGTTTTTGTTCCTCTTCCTTCCTTTGCTTATCTTTTTCTATATTCAACTGCTCTCTTTTTCTTTCAGTCGCACACACGCTTGGTAATGCTTATGGGCTGTATGCACCAAAGATATCGATTTCTTGATAATTGGTAAAAAAAAAGTTTATTTTTATATTGCTTCATTCCATCTTTGATGACCAGAATTGAATTCAATGTTCTGAGAGACATTTGTGGACTAACATCAAGAATTAACTTGGACACTGAAAATCGTCTTTTAATATAAGCATTTCCATATGAAAGGCATAACGCTGCTTTCACCACCTTGGAAATAATAGAATACTTGGGAGATCCATTAGTGATTTTTAGAGCAAAAAAGTGGCTCCAATACTTTAGTGGCTCCATACACTTGAAGACATTTCCGCTCACCTAGGAGACTATCTTCACCAATATCCAAGGGAAGAACTCTTGCAACTAAACCATCGCAATCTATCGACAGCTTCTCTCTGTTTTTCTTTCTAACTTCTGTAAACACCCAAGAGCTTTTTTAAGCCTCAATGAAGGTGTGTGGGCTTTCTTGATATGATGCGTACAGCCAGCGATGTAATGTAATTGGAAACACATCTGAAAAGTCATTTTACCTGTCTGACCTAGCAAAGAAACTTCTTCAGATATATTAATAGATGACAGTTCTGTCAAATTTTGCTGGTGAAGTAAATTCTCATTTTCTAAGTTAAACATATGTAAATTTTTAAGAGCAGATGATTGACAAATGCAACCTACCCACTTCTGAACTACTGAGAGCAGTTGCGAAAACGGAATATGAACCAGTGGACGATTACTTTGAAAAGTTTTAATGAAGGCCTGAAATAGCTCAGCAGGTAAAACGGTGAAGTGGAGCTCCATCAATATCACAGATTTATTTAATAATTCATCAACATTTTTTTTTTATAAGAGCTTCTCTGAATAGTGTCATTACTTTTCCTTGCAGGTACGAATTTCAAAAAACACTTATGAACAGCAGCCCACTGCTCAATCAGTCTTTTGCGAAATAACACCTTATTTATTCTTCTTGGAACAGTCGTTGTGACAATACATGACCACACAAAGAAAGGTCCTAAGTAAATATCTATGATGAATATAACAGACTTGAGGACCTCAGACTGATTCAATATAACAATTCACCCAAACAATAAATTCGGCCATCAGGCTATTTCCACATATTTCAACACACCTCACTCGTTACTAAAGATCACGCATATGTAATGCACTTCTTATGTGAATTGTTTTTATAATTTGTATTTAATTGATTGGTTTTTTTAATTATCGATAAATTGTTGGACATTACTGACTATCCAGTATCTTTTAAGCTTTTTTTTTAAATTTTACTATATTATTTAACCGCTTTAGTTTATCTGGTATTCCATTCTAATATTTAGGTCCTATGTAATTTATGTTGCATCTTCCCAATTCTGTTCTTATTTTGGGTAATATTAATTCGTTATAGTTTCGATATCTACTTCTTTTTCGTTTAATTGAATTTTTATAAGATCTGTATGTTTATTTCTCTCATCCTTTCAAACATTTTAATTAGTATACAGTATTTATGAATCTGTTCAATTTGCAATATATTAGAATTTATTAAAAAATTCTTTAAGTCTATTCTATTGTCTCTATTAATCAGTTTGATTGATTTATTTTGCAAATTTTTTATACCATTGTTAACAATGTCCAAATTACCCCAAACGCAGTTACAATATACTAGATGGCAATTAATCAGAGAATTAAAGAGTTCATTATTTATTTTTGGGGATAGATTTTTACTTATCCATCTTAGAATTCCTATACCTTTACATATCGCTTTTGTTATTTTGTTTATATGACCATTCCAATTTAATTTATTTGTAAGTTGAACTTCTAAGAAATAAATTTTATCCACTATTTCTATTTTCTTATTATTAACTGTTATAGATTTATTAATCATATCGTCATCTATTTTTTTATTTTTACCTGAAAAAATTATTAATTTTGATTTGTCTACATTTAACTTCAGTTGATTAATAGCAAACCATTTTTCATATTTATTTCATTAATACCTGTTTCCCTTACAGGGTGTCTACTAAAAATAAGAAACCCAGTTCCTTGACTACTTTTGTATATTCCTTGACCTTAGGAAAGTTTCTCAACCATCTTTTTTTTTACGATTAGTGAAGTGGCTATATAAAAAAATAACTGAAAATTCCAAAAACCATTGCCAAAGCATCTAGAAATCACTAAAAATTGTCAAGTATTGACAAAAACAGCTGAATATAACTAAATTAGTAAAAAATCATTAAAATATCATATGAAAATTACAATTCGATTTGAAAAAGTCTAGCGTAACCGTAACCTTTTTCCTATTTCTTGACCTTTCCTTGACTTTCTTAACCTGGTAGACACCCTGCATTACCTTATTTAAACCCTTATCAGTAATGACACCTGTAGCATCAGCAAATAATGTGATGTTTCCTACATCAGATACGTTGAATATATCGTTAACATATAAGGAATACAATAATGGCCCCAAATTGGAGCCCGGAGGAACTCTGTAATTATTAACCAATAACTTAGATTTCATTCCCTTCACATATACAACTTGTTTTCTATCCATTAAATAACTGTTCAGTATATTGTTGATTTTCCCCCTTAATCCGTAAGTTTTAATTTTATTAATTAATATTTCTCTATGTATTTATTTTATATAAATCAAACACTATACAGATTAAATCAAACAACAATGTCAATCAATCAACGTTTATTGGCGTAGTGATACCAACGCCGATGGTATGGCGTGATTAGATGGTGAAACGTTCGAAAGAAAATAAATATTTCTGCCTTCGGTGGGGCCTGAACCCACGACCTTCCACTTGCCGGGCGGAGGCTCTCCCTACTGAGCTACGAAGGACAATACATACTCTCTTTACGAACGTATATATATTGTTGCCAGTTATATCGCAGAATGGTGTACATAGACTACTATTTAAACCAAATTGCAAGAGACTGACATTAGAATTAGGTAAAGTGCACATTGCTTGCCACGGGTATGTATTTATTTTATATAAATCGAACACTGAGCGAATTAAATCAAGCAACAATCAATCAATCAACGTAAAACATATAAAGAAATTTTAATTATATAGAAACACTTTCACATGTAATGATCATGGGAATTTACCAAAAGTTTGCTATATAGAGAATTTCGCTATATGGAGGTTCTACTGCATGTGTGTATACATAAGGTGTCACGTTTCAAATCCAGTCTTATCCATTTTTATCGATTTTGAGTATACTGGTACTTCCAGTTTGCTTCCTCATGCATTCTGAGGTTAAAACAGTCAATCACATACCCATTTTTTTCGTATTTAAAATAGTGTGGATAGATATGTTAACAAGCAACAGTTTTTCATGTTTTTTCAAAATCAACAAAATGGATAAAGCAAAGTTTGAAACTTGACATCGCGTATATATATATATATATATAAATTAAATAAAGTGATAACTCTACACAGTAAGATTTAAAAAAAAAACAAGACAACCATAACATTACAATAAAGTGCAGTTTAGTAAGGACAAGTATAATCTAATTTGACCAGACTTCATTAGAGAATTGGATAGAATGTTTTATTAATTTTTTTGTTTGTATTACGATATTGGTATGTGATTGAAGAACTGTTGCCAATGTATTCGGAAGAACAAGTATATAGATTATATATTTATAACACAATACACTATCTAAATTCCTCATCTTTTCTCCAGTATATTTGGCAACAATTCTTAAATTGCATGTAAATAATATCATTATACAAACAGTAAGCAAATTAATAAAACATCTACTTTAATTTCTTGATAAAGACTAGTTAAACCTGATGAAACATGTTGGAATACATTTACTAAATTACATTTCATTATAATGTTGAATATTTCCATTTTAAATCAATTTATTAGATATACACAAATTATCAAAACTGCTTAATAACTCTCCACTCAAAAAGAGAAGCACAAATTGAACTAACATACCCCTCAGTTACGCTTCATCGGGGAGATTAACAATCGCGACTCGCGAGGTGAAGCAGATTTCTGGTAATGTCTCGCTATATCTCCGTTCTCTATGGAGCTAATACACGCATGTCTATGATGTATAGACAAGTTCCACAGAGAGCAGATTTATATTCAAGTGCTGGCAGAAAGCTACTTCACCTCACGAGCTGCCAATAACCATTATATTATCTAAAACAAACATGAAAATGAGAAAATGTGACAAAAAGGTGTTAGCTATCAAAATATTAAATTCTGCAATTACAGTAGTTCAACTTACAAAGAATAATACAGCAAAGGAAAATGCCAGAGCGTATCTGTAATTTGCAACATTGGCGAAGTCTGCATTGTCGAATAATTGAACAACGTTAAATTGGAGGGGGAAAAATAAAAATTAAAAAAATTTATATAAAAAAAACATTAAAAAATTTAGAGAGCAATTTCTTTAAAAAATGACATTTAAGAGACCAAATAAATTCCTAAAAAAAAGAGACTTTTAGAGACAGATGAAAAAAAAAAAGAGACTTTTAGCGAGAAAGGAGACTCACTCCCATCCCTGTGAAAATGAATATATAAAAATGATAACCTTTTCTTCCCTTTCTGTTGTTCTTGAAGGCCATCGACTATTTGATGGAAATCAAACACTATAGATGAAAAAAAAAAAAAATACACTAAATTAAAACACAGCATTTAAATACACAGTTATTTTGTTTCATAGTGAAAGGGAAAAATCCTGCTGCACCAAAAAAGCACAGTTTTACATGAAATGTAATCCTTGCTAAAGCTGTATTTAAGAAGAATAAAAGGCACTGTCTCTGCCCAAAATCGAACTAAAGACTCCCTTTATGTGCCAAAGTGTCTTCACTAACTGGGCTATTATCTATTGGGATAAGTGAACGATACAAATCTTTATACATAAAAAAAAGGGAGTAAGTTATTGTGACCCTTTGCAGGGATAACACAATTGCCAGATTTGCGAAATATTGGTCAGCACACAAAGTCACTGACACATGTACTTATGAAGAATTAACATGTAGAATATTTTTCTACACTCATGAGCGACCAATATTTGGCAACTGTGTTACTCCTACAAAGGGTCACAATATCCTACAAAACTGGATTAGCCCAGAAAGATAAACTGCACTAAAGAAAAACAATTGAAGAGCATAATGAAAATGCATTTTCATAAAAATATTAAGTTGTAACTAAACTTGGACGTGTGCATAATATGATTCATATATGAAAACGTTATTAGCAAATGTTTTCAACCTATTTGTTTCAAAACATTAGAAAGATCATACTGTGAAGTATTTTATCAAAATATCCATTCGATTTCCCTTTATCTGAAAAGATAACAAAAATATGAAAATCTAATAGCAATCACCAAAGCAACAAGACGGTGGACCAAGACGATCTATAAACTAGTTTTACCAATACCTGAAAGAATATAATAACCAAAGGAGGCAGAGATTAATTTTTCATTCTTTCAAAAGCAAAAACATCTCCTGCCTCCCACTCTAATTTTTCTTTGTTATGAAGGGAGGAAAGGTGAGGTTTTATTATATTTTACTGGGAAGAAAAACTCTAAACCAAAGTATTCTCCCCATATTTCTTACCTACTGGTTTTATCAGAAGGGTGGAGTTGGACTGTAGTAGAGAAAAAGGCTGAAGAACTACATGGAAGGAAGAAATCTATCTTCCACTAGTTTAATCTTCTAGTCAAACGGTGTACTGCCATTTGTGAACCTGTGGTTTGAGGACAGATGGAAATTGTGTAGATAGGAAGAGTTCTTGATGACAGATGAGGGCAATTGCTTTGGAAAAAGGATTTTTGTGAAATTTGCAGGGTTTTTTTTTTTCCAAATCGTAACAGTCCCCTTACACTTTTCTCCCAGGATATAAATAATTTTGGTGGTTAGAAAATCGTGGGAGAATATTTTCTTATATCATTTTGCATGGACTGAATGTCGTTAATGGCTTATTAGAAAAAAAAAAAAAAACAGACGTCAATCAAGATGTAGTCTTACCTTGATTTAACGATTTTCATGGGACCAGTAGAAATAATCGTTAAATCAAGGACTGTTAAACCGGAGGAACACATTTATTCAAACTAATGATGAACCCACTGCAATGGATCCTAGACTTTCTTGGGCTGAAATTTACATGTCAATGCATGAATCAAAAGTTTCTTGGGGCTGAAAATTTACATCAAATATGCTACAATTAACATTAACAAAATGATAATATGCTTTACATTTTCAGCCCTCCTTGGGAAAAACATGGATGCATGGTGACGGGAAAGAAAATAAGAAATTTTGGAAAAGGGAAAAATAGTTACTAGCATTCTGAAGAACATGTGTTAATTTCAGTAAGCATAAGACACAAGTATGTACGTAATTACTACTTCAAAAAGAAATCTTTGACATTTGTGTTGGTTTTTCTTGGGAGTTGGCATTTAACATTGCCTTTTCGATTTTTTGAATGGATCAAAAAGTTCATCGTTGACGTCAAAACTCAGTAAATACTTCTTTACACACTGTAAACCAGCATTCGTTTCAATTGAGTAAACTTAATTGAAGTTGATTTTCTGATAACTGATTTTCTAACTGAAATTCTACTTGCCATTGTAGGCTAATGGTGGAGAGTTAATGTTAAATCAAGGAAAGTTAATGTTAAACCGAGGAAAATACAACACTGGACTCAATGTAACTCAATCTGGACTAATGAAAACAATCGTTAAATTAAAGTTAGACTATATATGCAATTCTATGAAACATTTGGCAGAACTGCAAATTACCATCCTTTAACAGAAACAGGTGTTAATTGGGGGCATCTGCTCAAATTCTGTTTCAAACTTCCCTGACTTTTCCAGGTCAAATTTTAATCGATTTCAAGTCGCTAATTACAGTAAACAACACACAATGTATTAAAATTTGTATAACAAAAACAAGTTTCAAGACCATAAAATCCACTAACTCAAATCCTGAAGCCATTTATAACTCAATTGCAGTGAATTTACAAATACAAAAACTGTATTAAAAAATGCATTACTTTACATTAAAACTTGTATTAAATAGTTACAACATTTTCATTCGGCCCTTTTTTGCGTTCATTATAAAAGAGTGATTATATAATTGCAAATCTGATGGCTCATCTTCTATTTCATTTAAGGTGTGTATGATTATACATATGGGAAAGAGGATTGGTATGATCATAATCCTTTACAGATTAGAAAATTTAGCTAAAAATATTTTTTTTTGTTTTGTTTTGGCAAATATTTATTCCTGAGAAACATGGGCTTAATAATTTTATATAAATTACACTAGTTTTGGTGCAAAAGGGTAATTTTTGGAAGAACTTCAGTCAAAAGTATAAGTTTTTCAAAATTTTCAGTATGCAATGTGGTATGAAAAGCACAGTTCAGGAAAATTATTTTAATAAGCTATTTATTATAACAATGAATTTCAAATTTCCCTAACTTACGCCTTTATATTTCAAACTTCCAGGCCTTTTCTAGTCAGAAAAACTTCCCTTTCCATGTTTTCCAGATGCGTAGACACCTTCTAATTAGAACGTTATTAACAGTAAACTGTTTTAACGATTTTCATCAAAACTGGTTGGCGTGATTAAAATTTGTGGGCATGGTACTTTTAGCTGCTGTGTTCGCATTTAGCACTGTCTGCAAGTGGCACGTAACCAATCAAAGAGCTTAAGAATAGTAAGAGACTTCTCTCAGCAACCGCTTTCACCTAAAAGTCTAGGGTAGTCACGTTACAGGTCTTACTGTACACCTTTTTATTTATGCATAATTTTTAATTGGTCCCTTGACATATGTATGAACAGTTCTCCACTATGTATATAGTTACTACTTTGGGAGGGAAACAGTCACTCCCCTAAGATTTCTGATCCTCTTCTCGCAGGTCTGCAATATATTCATTTCTTTTTTTTTTAAATAGTAAAAGGAGATTAACCTTTCAAAATGAAAAGAATCTACAATTTAGAACAATGATTAGCTATTAATATAAAATGACCCACATACCTATGTGGGCCGATCAGAAATAAACACACGCCCTTAGCTATTAAACCTTTACTTCATTTTGGCAATTTCTTCCAAAAAACTGTGGTATATTTGAAGCTGCCCATTACCTAAATAAATAAAATAAAAGAAAGACTATATAAAAAGACTAAACTACATCACAATGCATCAATTTCTAAACATCTTGGTTTCGAAAATCACTTAATCATACACAAAGAGCAGAAGCCAATTAAAAAAAAAAAAAAAGTAAAAATGAGTAGTTTTACCTGAAAATAGGAATTGCAAAGAAAAATAGGAAAGTTTACTTGGAAAAAAATAGGAAAGCTCAATTAAAAAAATGAGTGCGTTAGAAACAGGAAAGAGATTTGTAATGGAAGTTACAACAGCAACAAAACCCCTTTCAACATCAGCATTTTTTATATTAACAAAAAAAAGGCAATATTTAATAATTTTTTAAATCATCGTATTTTTACTGTGGACATTTTTAAGAACAAAACCATTCCTCCAAACCAAAGCACTATGCACGATACTTACCCTTTTAAAAAAATTTATACTTTGTCGTTCCCTTTGACTACTACATTGAATTCTGGTGCCAGCTCTTTCTATCTACTACAATATACCATCACAATGGCACCAGGCATTTAGCACAGCCATGCAAATATTTTTTCAAATCTTACAGGCCTTTAAAAAAAAAAAAACCTGCTGGCCCCACATCACAAAAGTAGCTTACCGTAAACAATCAAAAGGTGGAATTTAGTTTCACAGATGCCTGTTTTAGTGCCTTTTTGCCATTTTTAGTGCCTAAGCCTCCCATTTATAGTCATAACGAATTTAGATTTCAGTCATATAATTGTTTTTAAATAGCATGATTAAAATCATTGACACCCTGTAAAAAATTAATGTTCCTCCCCCCACTGTCACATGTGGAACCAAGATTAACCATATGGTAGGTTGCCAAAGGCCATTGCACTATCAGCTTTATTCAAACCATATTTTGAGCAACTATTACAAAACTCAACTTCAAGCTGGAGCTCAGTTATTTAAAAGAAAGGCTTTCTACGTATTTTCACGGACATAATTTTCATCACAAAAGTAAGAAATACATGTTATCTCATACTCGTATTACACATACCAATAATTGATACACAATCTTTATTTACAACTCCGCTTGGTAAAATATGGAGGTCATACATTGCACCTTCTACCACAACTGTATGTCCAGCATTGTTGCCACCCTGGAAAAGACAAATTACAGTGATAGTTTAGTAATGAGATTAATATTTTTTTGTGTATTGGGAAAGGTATTTCTGTCCCAATTCCCCGCTTTCTGTTTTCACCTTGGAAAAAATCCATATACACCTACATCACTCTAGGAAAAAATAGAACTAACACTTGATAAAGACTTCACTGCAAGCTTTCACAAGTCCCGTGTCACAACAAAGGGGCTGTGGCCAAATGGATGTCAGCCAATGATCTCTAAAGGGAACTCCGATACCACACACGCACACACAAAAAAAATGACAGCTGTCTAAGCAGGAAGTTAGAAATACAATAGTTAGAAATGACAAATACCTATAAAGAACTCTTCTACAACATCAAAACAGTATTAGTTAACCAGGGTGTCTACCCAAATTTCCCTGACTTTTCCAGGTTTCCAGACCAAATCTTAATTGATTTTCAGTCCCTAATTACAGTAAACAACACACAATGGACTAAAATTTGCGTAATTAAAATAAGTTTTAAGGCCATAAAATCCATTAATGCAAACCCCAAAGCCATTTATAACTCAATTATAGTGAATTTACAAATTCAAAAGCTGTATTAAAAAGTGTATTTCTTTACACTAAAAACTTGCACTAATTAAATATTTACAGCAACATTTCCATTTGGCCCTTTTCAAGTTCATTATAAAAGAGTTTAACTATATAATCGCAAAGCTGATGCTTCATCTTCTATTTCATTTAAAAGGTGTATGACTATATATAAGGCAAAGGAGATTGGTATGATCAAAATCCCTTACAGATTAAATAATTTAGCTAAAAACACTTTTTGTTTTTCAAGTTTTAGTTATATATTTGGCAAACATTTTCTCCTGAGAAATATATAGGCTTAATAATTTTATATAAATTATATTAGTTTTGGTGCAAAATGGTAACTTTTGGAAGAAGTTTAGTCAAAAGTACAAGTTTTTCAAATTTTTCAGTAGGTAATGTGGTATGAAAAGCACAGTTCAGGAAAATTATTTTAATAAGTTATTTATTATAACAATGAATTTCAAATTTCCCTGACTTTGGCCTTTGTATTTCAAATTTCCCTGATTTTTCTAGTCAGAAAAAACTTCCCTGACTTTTCCAAGTTTTCGAGATACATAGATACCATGCTAATTAACCTTTTTTTTTCTTTCTTTTAATCCATAGGGGAATTTGGTTCTTGTACAAAGGTTTGATATTTTCCTTTGTTTCTTGAGTGTTTCTCAATTTCTTTAATGTTTTACCTTCCTCCTAAAGTCTGCTTCTTAAAGTTCATAGTTTTTTTTTTGGTCTACTGTTTTTCAAAATTGTTTAGAGTTTTACGGCAAGCAAGAATCATGCTGCATCAGGACCCAGTTAGTCTTCCTTGGAATCAGAACCTCTGAAGGACCAAGGAACCAACCCATGGCCTACGAAGAGCAGTTAGTACACATTACTCTGCTCAAGTCGATGAGTTAGGAGTGGTTGAAATACTTCGGTCCTAATTAGGATTAAATATTAACATTCAAAGAACGTTTCGATTTCTTTCCTTGAGGTAGAAACCTCATGCCTCCAATTTTCAGCCCACAACCCACGTAAAAAATGACTGAGAGCCACTGATTTAAATAATCAAATATTTAACAGTGATTACGTATATTTTATATTTTCTACCCGCAGTGCGTCGTACATTCAAGTATTGCAGTTCTGTCAGGGTGGTTGTCACTTTGTAATCATGAAACACCGGGTTAATAGGTATTAGCACTGTATTGTGTATAGCAGTGATACTAGTACAGTATACTAGTAGCAGTATACTAGTACTGTGTATAGCAGTGATTTTCAATCTTTTTCATCTTGCGACACATAAAAAAATATATCAGGTTTTTTGCTGGACTGATAAAAATAGATAAATAACAATAAATGAAAAATGGGTATAATTTTAATTGAAACAGTATAGATTAAAGGATGTAACTGTATATTAATCTCACCCAGCTGTCGCACAAAAGTGCAGACTTCCTTCCTAGATGTCCCAACTTCCATTTTGGATGTGGCCATTGTTGATTCACATTTACACTACTGCAAACTTTTCCCATACAACCCGTTATGGCAAACGTTATTCTAACATCGTGGGTGTTCATCTTACCAATGTTCCAACGGACAAGACATGACAAGAATGATGTGCAGATGCGGTGCACAGATGTATGACGTAGAAAATTCTTGGACCAATTTTATGAATATGAGTTTTGGCGACAAACTAGGCAGGGTGAGATGATTATGCAATTTTACCAGATTACGCCAACCCCGCCATATTCTATGCAATTTTGCCAACTCCACTACGATTCTGCCTTTTTGAAAAACCAAATTTTTTCAGTAATAGAAAAATGTGTTGAAACTGTAATAACTGGAAAACATTCAATTATGACAGTTCACCAACAGTCCCTCCATTAACGGGAAAATGTGGTTTACCTCATATGAAAGTAATTTTTCTTGCATAAGTTTTATTTTTATTTTTTGACAGCAGCTTTTCATTATGCGAATGAGTGAGATTAGCTAAACTAATAGCATCGCATCAGCATAATTTGTGTTCTCATTTTATTACAGTTTTGTGACCCAGTGCTTTTCTGGAATCACTACATGCCTAGCAAGGAGGATGGAATCCCCATACTACCAGCTTGCTAAAACTAAAAACATCAGTACATCACGGCACCACAAATTCTTGAATTCACAAAACTTGCAATAGTAAAAATAAAAACATTCACAACCACAAAGTTTCAAACCATTCCGCAATTAAAGAATTTTTTCTAAAATGGCAAAATCTCAGTACGCATATATGTCGGTGACTTCAAGTTTTAAAGCAAGTCGCCAATTGTTGCCTTAGTCTGTAGCCTATTGGCACCAAAACAAGGTTAGTGTCTGGTCAAATTCCAAACTTTCCAGACTTTTTTCAGACCAAATCTTAATTTGTGGTTGTTAATTACAAAAAATACATTACAATATATTAAAATTCGAACAATAAAAGTAGTTATGGAAAAAATACATTCCTTTATGTTAAAAAAAACTTGCATTAATTAATATTTATGTTTTCACTCAGCCCCTCTGAATTCATTACAAATAGTTTCAATCACACAAATACAAAGCTCTCATTTTATTTCAGTTAAAAAGAATGTATGACTATATATAAGTGACAGGGGGTCGGGTATAATTAAAACTCCTGACAAACGAAACAATTTAGCCAAAACCATTTTTTTTAACTTTAGTTATGTTTGACATACACTCTTTCTTAAAACATATGGGCCTAATAAGTTTATACAACTTTTTTTTTTTGTGCGAAAAAGGGTATTTTTTGGAAGTATAAATTTTTCAAAATTTTTAGTATGCAATGCAGTACGAAATGTATAGTTCAGGAAAATCATTTTAATAGGCTATTTATTATAACACTGAATTTTAACCCCCAAACTTGGGCCTTTGTACTTTAAATCCACACCACCCCCCACTTTTTTGGTCGAAAATTTTCCCTAAACTTTTCCATATGCCTAGCCACCAAATGTATGTATATGCAAGCAGGTACATAATCTTCATCAGGGATCATCTCCAAATCCCTTTTGACATTTTGGCTGAAAAAGGGATGTCAAGACCATTGTACATGACATATTTGTAGCAGAATGGACAGATGATCACCTTTACATGTTTTATTAAACTAATCAACATTGTTTTTCATAACTATTGGGCGGGGGGGGGCAAACACATGTTATGTACATTTATACATTACAATATATGTAAAATTGCAATTTATTTCAAATTATTGGGAGAGGGAAGGCTTGAGCCAATATAACTTTACACCTATTATACTTCATCGAGTGTATTTTCATCGAACAGTATGTTCAGTGAAAATCGTTTATAACAATGCCAGTTATAACGGCAGAATTTTTACAAGCAGCTTGGTTTCCCATTCTACTCCGTACTAAATATGTCGGTTCTAATGACATCGCATATAACAACAATATGCGATGATCTACTATAATGACGGCGATTTTGTAGTCTACGTAGATTCTAACTAGGGAAATTCGTATCGGATATAACGACGTGACTTGACAGTCATAAGTCGGAACCACGTGGGTTAGTTGTTATCAAAATTTAAGCGTTATTCTAATCTTGTTTATTTACAAATGTCTGAGAAATTTTTATTACTGCTAAACCTGAATATTAAAGATAATAAACTAAAATAAAATGATTTATTAATTGAATATTACGAGGGTCATATTCTTAAGAGGTCGATTCTATTTTTTCAGTCTAGGGCTCATGAAACTTTTAAACAGGCACTGTTCGGAAGTCATTGGTATAATATAATAAATATTTTTAATACATTTGTTTTCCATATTATATATTTTACATAGTGTTTTTTACAATTTTTTCAATTTCGGAAACTAAAAAACATGCATTTAGTGTGGTTAAAATATAGTTTAATATTTACCGTAATTTTAATTCATTATAATTATATTTACTTTATAATTAATTATTATATAATTAATTTTTTAAACCAAAAGTTTAATATTATTTGTCATTAAAATTATTTATAAAACCTTAAAGTGCATTACTATAATATGATTTTAAAAATATATCGTTTATAACGACCGAATTTGCACGGTCCCTTGGAGGTCGTTATAACCGATTTTCACTGTATTAACCATTATGTACAAAAGCACGTGTTAGACAAAAAAAGAAATGTTGCGACCACGTGCTAGATTCTTTGTAGCACATGCGAACACTACATGAACGAAAATCATGTGCAAATTATTTACAGCAAAAAAAAAAGCACTTTGAATACGACTGTCGGGGACTGAATTTTAAAATCAATCAACGAGACTGAATGCCAATAGGTTGCCATGAGAGTGACACTAACACACGAGGTCGCATAGGTTATAAAAGCGTGAAGGTGACCTTTCAAATAATCGCATTATATTAAGCATATAACATACCTGACACCGGCAGACGACATCGGCTTTACATGCAAGCATGTCCACCACTTTGCCTTTCCCTTCATCACCCCACTGGGCACCCAAAACAACAGTAGCTCGATTCGTAATCTCTTTTCTTTGCCTCTTTGGCGATGTGGAATGTGTTCCGTTTATAACTGGAAATCGTTGAGTATCCATCTTGGTTTCAAAATTCCGACAATTATTTAAAATCTCTTTAACAAACCAAAGCTCTACTTTGAACCATATACTACCTGCCCATCATCTTAACATCTACCCGTAAAAAGTTCTTTCTCTCTGCCCGAGAATCACACGACCAAACAGCTCAGCTGCTAGTTTTCATTTGAACGGTGTTTCCATCGGAACCGGTATATGATAACGAACCACTCTTAAAAGGCACTAGAAAGCACTAAAAAAGAGCCAATTCTGATTTAGTTCTAAAAAATAACTTTACGAATAAAATAATTATAATTTTTAATTGCAGTAAAAGGCGGATCCAGCGAGGGGTGGAGGGGGCGATTGCCCCCCCCTAGGGTTAAATAGGAAAAAAATAAAGACGATGAAGAATATTTTATGTGTTGTTTGTTAAGACTGTACACTGGCGTCCGAAGTCTTCAAGTTTTGACGAAATGCGATCAAGACGTTTTTCCACGAATCTATAAGCTACTTGCCTTTCAAACTACGTTTTCAGTAGGTGTTGCTTCAGCAGAACACCGTTTTTTGTTGTTGTTTTTTAGATAATTGAAACGCATTCAAACTTGGCTTCGAACGCGGATGACAGAAGAGACTTTTAATACACACCCACAGAGACATTCATATTGATGTAAATAAAGTGATTGACAAATTTTCAAAGAAACCAAGATGGCTCGACTTTGCACTATAAACTTCAAGTTTTTTAAAAAGTCGCTTGTTATAAAAAAAGTAAAATAATTACGATGTTTTTGTAGTTTAAATTTAAACTTGTTCTATTAATTACATTGTAAATTATCGTTTTTGGTTATTGTATATGTCTCCTTTACTAGCTTATCCTTCTGTCATACTCAACAATAATCTACCCTAAACATGGGTGCAGTCGAGGCATAGCACAGCCTAGCGGCACTAGGACAAAATTTTAGGAAATCATACATTTTAAAAACAAAATTCTATTCAAGCTGTAAATAAACTATATGTGGATTCTACAATTCTATTAAGAAAAAAAATTTTTTAGAGCAATGACCCTAAAATTTTGAATAAATCAACTAAGAATCGTGGGAATTTAAAGGAAATTACAGCTTGAAGCACATACCATCGACTGTGTTTCGAAAATAGAAAAAGCCGCAGTGCGTTGTTCGACGCAACAAAGGCGACAAGGTGGACTTTCAGCTATCTTTTTCATTTTTTTTTTTATTATTATTATTTTATTAGCTCACTTCAGAGGTCATTCCTGGTTTAGTTTGGCTGGGCACATGCATTTGTGTCACATTAATATTATTATTTTATGCTTATATGCCCCAGAGCTATATGCTGTAGGCAGTGTCTGCCGGATCCAGAGGGGCATTTGGGATGGGGATTTTGCAATGCCAGCTCAACAACCCATACATGATGATAGTTTCTGTCCCTATCAGATTAATGGGCTATTGACTGGTTAAAGGGTTCCTTAATCCCGCCGTGGATCCACTCCTGATTTAAAAGAGCGCTAGGCTACTTTTAGTTTTAGGACTACACCACTACACTAAACCATATAGTTTAATTGAATAGGTCATTTTGAAAAGGGGGTCAACTCCATACGAAAACAATGTAAATTAACCCCTTTTGAAAATGACAGGTCGAATTAAAGATAAGCCTAGCTTCAATTCATTGTCCTAAGTAGTATAAGGAGCCCGTTAGAGGAAAATCCGTAATGACCGCAGTTTCCGGTTTTCCTGTGCACCACCCTGTCAAACCACTTTTGGAACTTGGCCTAAATCCCCACTCAGTCAAACCACTTTTGGGGCGTGGCCTAAAAATCCAAACTCGAATAGAGAGAGGTGCCACCCCCCCCTCCCTCAGCGATTCACTTTACCGGATGTTTTCCAGGTTTTTAAAGTCACGTGATTTTCAACCCATTCAACCAAATTAGATTTTAGCATCCTATTCTAGAATTTTAGAACTTTTCCCCTGTATAAGCAATTTTAATGGATTTTTTTATCAGTAATTAACGATTTTAAGGTTTCATCACTAATTAGTTTTTTTAATTAGCTATTTTTTTAAATAGCTATTTCAACTCGCTTTTACCGATTCTTTCAGGGTTTTCTCAAACTGTTTTACAATTTTGATACCTTTTCGGAAATATTTCGGAATTTTTCCCAACCACAGGATTTTACCAATAAATAGGGATTTTATGGTGTTTTACCCCTAATTATATGTTCGCACGGTTTTAAAGCTTCCTCAGCTATTCTCCGAAGTTTTCTTGTATTTTTACCCTCGCGTTTTAACACTGTCTTGATTATAAATACGAGATTTCCGTAATTTTTATTTTTTGTTTAGTCTTATTTAAAAATTATTCCATTTCCATAGCGTCAAGAGGCGGAATTCGTAATGCGCATTTTTTTAATATAGTGTTCCCCAATAGGTTTAATCTTAGTTGTTGGTTTTTTTGTTTTTTTAAACAACATTCCAATACATTTTATTTTTATTGATCTAATGCTTTATTTGCTTTAAACATTGCAGTGATATATGTATTTTCATTTAAGCTATTTCAACGCGATTTTAGATATCCCTTCAGATTTTTTTTTCCCCGAACTGCTTTCAATTTTGATGCCATTTTCGGGAATATTTCAGAATTTTACTCAACCACAGGATTTTTACCAATAAATAGGGATTTTAGGGTTTCGTCCCTAATTAGTTTTTTAATTAACGACATCTTCGCGTGGTTTTTTAAAGATCCCTTAAGTATTCTTCGAGGTTTTCTGGACTGTCCAATTCTGTCCAATTTCTATTCTCCAGCGCTGTTTATTATGTATGTGTGCTTATTATTTCTTCCAAAGAAGTGATACCTCCAAATAGAGGGCAAAAACGCGTCCTGGGGTGTCTGCTTTTTAAGGTTTTACTATATTCATGTTACAAATAATATAGTTGGTACTTCCTTATTATAGCGGTCCCCAGAATGGTCGCCAAGATTATCGCCAACGTTTATCGCCAAGACAATGATGAATATCCAAGGTATGTCGCCAAGATCCGCAAAATCGGGCGTCTTCTGTTGTTCACATGGTGTGAAATTTGTGCTGCGGTTCTCGTATTCGCGTTGCTTCTTTTTGAACAATCCTTGTTTTATTGTGCATATGCGAATAACAAGCTTTAATTTTATATAAATCGAACACTACGCAGATTAAATCAAACAACAATGTCAATCAATCAACGTTTATTGGCGTAGTGATACCAACGCCGATGGTATGGCGTGATTAGATGGTGAAACGTTCGAAAGAAAATAAATATTTCTGCCTTCGGTGGGACCTGAACCCACGACCTTCCACTTGCCGGGCGGAGGCTCTACCCACTGAGCTACGAAGGACAATATATAATCTCTTTACGAACGTATATATATTGTTGCCAGTTATTTCGCAGAATGGTGTAGTACATAGACTACTATTTAAACCAAATTGCAAAGAGACTGGTATTAAATTGATCGAAATGCACGTTGCAGCATATGTATTTATTTTATATAAATCGAACACTACGCAGATTAAATCAAACAACAATGTCAATCCATCAACGTTTATTGGCGTAGTGATACCAACGCCGATGGTATGGCGTGATTAGATGGTGAAACGTTCGAAAGAAAATAAATATTTATATATATCATATATTCTGTCCCACCGAAGGCAGAAATGTTTATTTTCTTTCACGAACATCTAATCACCGCCATACCATCGGCGTTAATCACTACGCCATGTTACGTTGATTGGCATTGTGTTGAAGCTTTAATTTACCGAATAAAGAGGTGGATGCCCTACAATTTTTTCAAGAAAGAGGGCTTTTACCTACGAAACAAATACACGAAAATGGCCATAACCTGCTGATTCAGGCAGCGCACATTGATTGTGATAGGAACAGTCACGAGTCGCGAAGCGACGAGCGGGGGGTGGGGGTCTGGGGTCTCCCCCCAGTTCCGTCCCTGCGATTCAGGTAAGTGTACTAATTGCAACATAATATTGATTCAGTCTTTTACTGAATCAGGCAACGCATATCGAATGTGATCAGAACGGTTACGAGTCGCGAAGCGACGAGCGGTGGGGAGGGTCTCCCCCCCCAAGTTCGATTCCTGTGATTCAGGCAAGTGTACTAATTGCGTGAAAAGTACTAATTGCAACAGAATATTGATTCAGTCTTTTACTGATTCACATACGCCTTGGCGATATCATAGGCGTATCTTGGTGATTTTGGCGTAATCTTAAAGTCACCAAATGATCTCGGGGGCCGCTATAATAAGGAAGTACCATATATTTTTATTGGTTCTTCTTTATTGTTCCTAATTATTGAATAACCACTAAATTGTAGCAAGCCCGTAGCAAGATCTTTGTTACTGGGGCGGGTGCTCTGAAAGTTACAGGGATGGGGGGATCTCAGAAATTTACAGAGGCGGCTTAAAATTCGTAAATGTTTTGATGTATTTTATTAATATATTTAATAATACTAAATATATAAGTAAACTAATATATTTAAAGTTAATAAATAAATTTCTTAAAATAAATTTTGCATTAAAAACTTATAAATTTTAGTATACCTCTCTATAATTTCCCCCAGGGGCGGACTGGGTCCTCTCAAAGGGCGCATACCCTGGATTTTCTGAGGGCGCGAGTCCATTGGTCCATATGCTAATAAAGAAATTCCTGATTATCTCCTATGAAGGAGTACCGACCCGGGAGAAGGCGGACAGGCGGCCCAGTCCGCCCCTGATTTCCCCTATCATTATTATAAAGCAGGGTTGTCCAACATACGACCCGCGGGCCACAATCCGGCCCGCCAACAGTGTTAATCCAGCCCACTGATAACTGTTTGGAATAAAAAAAATCTCAAAACAAAAAATTTAGATTTAAAAAGGGGGGGGGACGGCAGGAACAGCATGCGTGATTCCCTTCCATACCCCAAGTGAAAAAAAAACTATGAAACTTTTAGTGAATGTTGTTTTTTGGGTTTTTTTCACGAAACCGTTGGCCCGCGAGATTCATGAAAATTTTTCAAGTGGCCCTCTTCCCAAAAAGGTTGGAAAACCCTGTTATAAAGTATATGAAGACTCAAACGTATATAAAAAAACACGTTATATACACAAGATCTACCGTAGAAAGCTATTTTGAATACATTTTTAACGTCAAAGAACAATTTCCATTATCATGTACAATTTCGTACAAAACAAAAAATTTAAAATAAAATTCTACAATATTTGATTTTGAGAAAAAATATTTTCCAGGGGTAGGAGGGGACTCAATACATTTCCAGGGGGTGGGGGGTTCAGCCACCTATAGCCTCAGCCTGGCTACGGCTCTGGGTTGTAGCTTTTAAAACTCGTATTAATTTATTATACGTTTAATTTTATTTTCAGTGTTAATTAAAATATACAGTGTTATAGTACTCTTTTAAAAAATTTGTATAATTTTACTTTAGTACTACAGTATTTTTAAAAAAATTGTATAATTTTACGGGTAAAACATTTTGTTCTGCCACAAAGAATGCGGGCACCAGGCAGGGGCCGGCTGGGCCGCCGGCTTTCGAGCCGGTGCAACCTCATGACCTATAGGACCCGTTCCTCCGAATGAGCAAGGGGACTCGCGCCTATAGGCGTAGCTAGGGGGTGGTTTTGGGGTTGTAACCCCCATTGCAATGAAATTTTGTATATTTAACATAGGAATATATGAGTTGTAGCTCTGTAAGCCCCCCCTTCCCATTGACCTTATAATCCCCTTATGAACTTTCTGCCTATGCTCGCGCCCACCGAGAATCTAAGGTATGCGCCCTTTGAGAGCCTTTGAGTGCTAGGGGCGGACTGGGCCCAGTCCGCCCCTGGCACCAAGTAACTGACCATAAGGAGAAGCAATGCGATTTAACTTTACTTTGTGACATTCAAAATTCGTTTATTTATTGATTGGTCGATTTTTTTGTAAGACGGGTACCTCAGCATTCTAAGCCTGATTCAAATAGTTTGGTTGTTTGTATCCGTCGCAAGAATAGTTTAAATTTGCAATTTAAAAAACAAAAACAACCTCCTTCCCAAGACCAGGGCTAGATTCAGCCAAATCGATTGAATCGGTATGTAGCCTGCCCTGAGATCCATGTCCCTTGACGACCTCAGCGATATATCCAAAAATCGCTGGGCCGTCGACTCAGGCCTACTTGACGAATAAGTAAATCTGCCACTGCATACAGACCCATAGCTAGAGGCTTGTTACCGTGGGGGGGGTCAGAAAACTGCAGGGAAAGTCTTAAAATTTGTTAATGTTTTGATTCATTTTATTAATGCAGTCGAACCTCGTTAAGACGAATTACCTTTAATACGAACCGTTTTCTAAAGTCCTGTCAGATCGTATAGCATAGTATCCTTTCCGGATAAAACGAATTACTCTTAATAGGAATATGATATATTCAACATTGATAAATAAATATTTCTTAACCTAAATTTCGCATTGAAAACTTACAGAGATATTACTAAAATTTCGAATCTCCTTTATCTTTATATCGTACGTAAGTCGATTTTTTTCCTTCAAAATAAATTAATTTAGAATTTTATTTTGAATATTTTGTTTTGTATAAAATTGTACAAAGCAATGGAGATCGTTCTTTGACATTAAAACTATATTCAAAATAGATTTCTATGTTAAATCTTGTGTACATCGTGTTTTTTTACAGAGGTTTGAATTTTCATATATAAGCGATTCTTGAATTTTAATTTGTTGTCAATTTGTAATGCAATGACACCTCTTTTAACGGATAGTGCTTAGTTAGGGTCACCCCGTTCTTATGGTCAGATTAAAATTCCCGGGCAGAAACCAATTTATAATAATATATTTCAAACTCCTGCGTAGCGTTCACCCTTAGATACAGACGCAGACACTGTTTTCGTGATTCACTCCATTAGACTGGAACCTTTGTACGGACAGGATAAAGTACCTTTGAACTTCCGCCTTTACTAAATGAGTTTCTCACAACAGGAAACCAGGATAAACAGGATATAGGCTATACAGGATAGAGCTAAGGAAAGTTCCCCTCTCGTTAGTTAACAAAGAGTGACAATTGACTGAGATACCCTGTTTCAAATGACTCATGCTTAATAAAGACATTGATAATAAATAAATCATGTAAGGATACACTGCTCGAAACTAATAAACAATTATCAACACAAAATTATCGCAGTTCAAATTTATTATTATCGTCTGTAAGATATTATTACCCTTCACAGGGATAATACGATTGCCACGTAGTGTAAATCATTCGTCTAGCGGTCAAGACACTCCAGGCTCAACGGAGGGACCCTGGTTCGAATCCAGGATGAGGACGGCGTCTCTTTTTCTCCTAAAACAAAAAGCTTTACTATGAGCTAATAAACGTGGGTGTCGAAATTTTCACGTATGCTTATTCCCCCCACGAAAAAAAAAACACA
>QLNU02014802.1:46474235-46491491 GCA_006491805.2 Dysdera silvatica
CGCTGTTGCCACTAAAATTCTTACATTTTGTAACAATATCTACAATGACGTAAAAAAACACCGTTGCCACTAAAATTCTTACATTCTGTACAGGGTTGGCAAGTTTCTGCCACAAAAATGGCAATAATTGGCAGTATCCCGGGAAATAATTATTCATGTGTTAAAAACTTATAAAAATACCCCAAATGGCAAAAGGGAGTGTATTTTAAAGTAAAATAGGTTTAGTTATGATATTTATAGTATTTACTCAAAGCGTATACATCATAGCAAATTCTATATATTTATTCTATAATTTTTCATAGCAGTCTATAATAAAATATCAGTTTTGGTGCGATTTCCTAATTCAAATAATTTCTTAATTTTTCATGAATAGACGAAAAGCGTTACAGAAGCATTTTTCCAAGCCCACCAATACTGCAGGCAATATTATCACTGAGTGAACAAAAGTTACAAAATCATCATTTATAGTTGTTTCCTTTAAACTAGACCACCACATAGAAGCAGGGACATTTTCTAAGATTTTACTGGAGTAGTATGTTTCAGGAAAAGGAATTGATTTTGCTCAAAAAGCTATAACGTAAAGCATAAAATTTGGGTTAATGACATTAAGGAATTTCATAGTATTTTCTTCCTGCTCATGTGACAATTTAGATCACATGTACTTTGGATGAAGTATATAAACTGGCATATATGATGTTGAGTTATTACCTGATTATATTTACTTTTTACCCTTTTTTGATTCATTTCCATGAGATTATCATCATCATCTATCAGGATCAACCAAATTTCATAAGCATCTGGAATAGAAAAGTCATCTTTCCGAATCTTATACAGGGCAATAGATTTTAAAAGCTGCACCAAGTCTTTTTACGTCTTTATTAATCATCTGATTATTTATAACTTGAACAGCACCTTTATATATCATCCATATAATTTTCATGATCTGCGAGTAATACGGATGATTCTCTATGAACGTCACAGTGTTTATGCATATTCCTTTAGCCAAGCACTTTGTAACGATTTCTAAGCAGATACCACATGCTTTACAACAGACTTAAAAACAAAAAGTGTGGTTCATTGGCTGTAAATACAACTTATTCGATTAGTCATAAACCATTGAGGCTTTTTTTTACAGCCAGTCTGTTAATGTTTTTGCTTTTTATTTTATGGACAAAGGTTTAATAAGATGAAATAGACCTAATAATTTAAATAATATGGCCTGCGAAAGATGGTTTTTGTAACAAATCTTTGATGTACTCTAGTATTTTTTAATTATTTTAAAATATTTTAATTATTAAAATTATTAATATAAAGCTTTATAATATACTAAATTATTGTAATAAACATATATTTTGTAATCTTTCATTTACTAAATAATACAATACTGTTTTCCAGTACTTTTTATTAGTTTATCTGCTACCATGTTTGGCGCAGTATAGCCCAGATGCTCTTGCGCCATAAAACATCCAAACAAACAAACAAACAAATAATTATCTGCCGGTTAAAACCAGTTATAACCATTTTTGCCACTAGCATGGCAAAAACTAGTTTCTGCCGGCAGAAAGCCAACCCTGATTCTGTAACTATATCTATTTGACAATTACAGTTTGCAGCATTATTTATAATATCTAAAATAATGGTAAACAAAACCATTGTTGCCACTAAAATCCTTATATTTTGTAACTATATCTATTTCACAATTATATTTTTCACAATATCTGTATTAACGTAAACAAAAACGCTGTTGTCACTGATATTTTTACATTTTGCAACACTATTTATAATAACGTAAAAAAAAACTCTGCTGCCCCTAAAATTCTTACATTTTGTAACTATATCTATTCGGCAATTACTTTTTGTAACAATGTCTATTTGTGTGACTATAAAAATTAGTTCACAAAATGTCTATTTGTGTGAATGTAAAAATCACTGTTGTCACTAAAATTCTTACATTCTGTACCTATACCTATTTGATAATTACATTTGTAACATTATCTATAGTGCTGTAAACAAAAACGCTGTTGCCACTAAAATCCTTACATTTTATAACATAATCTATAATAACGTAAACAAAAACGCTGTTATCACTAAAATTCTTGTATTTGGTAACTAGGTATATATAAAAAGATGGATTAGTTCATAGCAATTTTCTTGCATAGTGAATGCTGTACCATACAACTACATATTTACGAAAATATACAGAAAATATAAATATGTCTTGCTTATCATTAGTTTTGGTTGCCATTTATTCTTGTACAAATTTTAAAAAAAATTGCAGAAACTACATGCAGTGGTAGTACAACTGTATGTGATTTCAAAACTTTTTGACGTACTACTATTTTACACATCAACAACACCTGAAGCATTCACGCATGCGTGTACTCTATCTGAATCCGTTTATTTTTGGTATGCTATACAATAAGCCTATACATAATAGTATGTATACATCATTGTTTTGACCTAAAAACTTCTAATTATACTGAAAAAAATAAATAAATAAACTGCGAATAGGTGAGGGACGACGGTAGTTGTTTAAACGTCGAAATCGTAACCTTGATAGAGCAGAGGACCTTTAGATGAAATGACAAATGATTATTCAACAACGAACATGTAAAACGTAGAAACGTACTTAAATTTCAAACCCAAAATTAAGATTAAAATATCGTTTAAACTTAAATAACATCAAGTCTTTCCAATACTCCTGACGGGCCCTAAGTCTGGCCCTATTTGGCTTATGCGCAAATCCGACACTGCTCCTATGTAGAGAAACAGGTAGTTGAGTTTTTATGGCGCAAGGATAGCGAGGATCAATGCTACATCAATTAAAGGAAAAGCAAAGAAAAAAAGATTGCTGAAAAAAGTTGTGTGAGTTTTATGGAGCGAAGATCCTGGTCTGGCGTGCCGGGATATGCAGTTCTCCGAAAACTCCTAACCTATTAATATTTAGGAAACCAATCCCCTGTGCAATTTACTTAAATTCGTGAGACATATATATAAAAGAGAGAAAACAATAATTTATTTCTAGACAGCTTGATTTATGTTGAAAACGAACGGGCTTATATAGAAAATGACCTTGCACAATAGATTCGAGGAGGAGGAGGAGGAGGAGAATAAGAAGTCTCTTTAAAATTGCCTCCCGTGGTTATAGCAACAAGAACAAACGTTCTTTTAGCCATTGTTTGTTCGAACTTTATGGGACAAGGGCAGTAAGGACAAGGACACAATCTTCTGACTAATGATGGGCAATTGCGAAATGTTTAACATTGAGAAAATGCGAATGGCAACAAATTTACAATCGAGTCAACGATTCATTCGTCCTTGAACTTAACAATCGAGATGTTCGATTGCAATCCACAGTCAGCAGATGTTCTGCCACTGTCTGCCTGTTGCTGCTGCGAATTATCTGTTATTGCACCTTTAAATTAACAAAAAATAAAAGTATATAATTTATCCTTACCAAGGGTATAATATATAAGATATGGTAAAACACTTATCGTTTAAAAAAAAAAATGCCTTCGCTTGACGCGCCATCTACAATCACGTACTATAAATAATTTCTTATCTCAAGGTTTATGAAAGTTTTTAAAATTAAGTTTTCAGTTGTGTACTTGAAAGAATAAAAAGAACATGAGCTATATGATTTATTCTTGTCACAAAAAAGGCAAAGTTATAATACAAATTGAGCATAGGCGTAACTTATAGATTAAATATAGCTTAAACTGTTGGGGGAGGGGAGGTGCCCCAAATTGTATAGAGAAAAGCACAATTTTGACCCTTTTCTTGAAAAACTGAGGTGCACGTGCCCCCCCCGCCAGATTACGCCTATGCAATTGAGGTAGAACTTTTATTTCAGAAAATTGGATTCAATTTATTGTGTGTGGCGCTATCTATGAGCTATCTATGAACAAATATTTAAACTATGTTTTTCTATGTACACATGAAAGGTTTTTTTTTTATAAAAGTGCACTGGCAAATCCGGGGGAGGGTGCGATCGCCACCTTTGAGTTGGTATTATATCATGGAAAATAAATTGAGAAGTACCGGATAATTGGCTAAAGATAAGAATCGGAGAAAAAAGAAGTTCAAATAATCAACTAGAATATTTTGCATCTTCACTTCCGAAAAATCCAAACCACTGGATGCTTAGGTAACCAACCTCCGTACTGTGGAGAACAGTTAGGCGCTATATGCAGCGGTGTAGCCATCCCCCGGGTAAGTTAAGTATTGCGCCCTCTAAAACCCGTCAGCACTCCCTTCTGCTAATTTAATATTGAAATTTTGCGCCCGTGACTTCCGCCCAGTGGCACCCACGACGCTACGCCATTGGGTATAAGCATTTTTTTTATTTACTTTAATTTGGTGGGGGTGGGGGCAGAGCTGGTCGCCAGTCAGCGTTGGGGTGGTTCTCCGAGGAGGCTGCTTCAATTCTTCAAGATATTTATCCTCTCAAAAATGTTATATGGAGGTGCCGCAATTGTTGCCCTTCGCTCCGATCTTAGGGTGCAGCTTGACAGACTCCAGTCTCGCGCCTTAAGACTCTGCTTTGTCCGCATGGCAGCGGGTCAACCCGGCAGCCATGCGGACGGAAGCCCCGAATTCTTTCATCATCAAGCTGATGGAGAGCCATCTTGACAGGGTCCTCTGTAAGATGTATTTGGCCCCTGGCCACCGCATCGACCATGCAACAGGTCTGATGGCTCGGTTATCACCCGTTTGTACAGGAATTCCATCCTGGTCGCCCTGCAGGTGCAGGGGTGTCCTGGTGCAGTTCCATGGCTACTTACTTTTCCAACAGTGCACTCCTCTCTTCACAGAGTGCCGAACAAAGAGTCCATTGACTCCTTACTCAGTAAGGTCCTGCTTAACCTGGTACGTGACGTCATTGCCAACCTGGCCTTGCTTCCCTTCAAAATCTTTACTGACGTCTCCTACTGTGCAGACACGAAGAAGGGTGGTGCCACGCTTGCGATCCCTCAAATCGGTCTGGCTTTATGATTTCACTTGCCTCTATATTTCCCCTCCACGAAGGCAAAACTCATGGGTCTTCTGCAAATCGCAGGCCGCTTTGCTTAACCTCTAGGCTGATCTTGCCAACTGGCCGGTCAACCCCATTGTCCAGGCCATTGTGGTCGCGGCGGCTAGATGTGCGGATGAGGGGAGGTCTGTAACCTTCTGCTGGGTTCTGGGCCCCTTCTGCTTTGGAGGTAACGAAATTGCGGACACTTGGGCGCGTCGAGCCCTAGAGGACGCAAACGGAACCTGCAGTAACAGACCCTCCCCGCACAACCCCTCCCTTTCCTGCCGTATCAGGAGTCTGAAGGACACATTTCGACAAGACATGGTGAACCTCCTGAAAAGAGATAATCTATATCAGAGCATTTCGATCAGCTTTCGAAGTATGTCTCCGTACTTTCTCTCTGATAGTCTCCCAAGGAGGCACAGACCAGGCTGCATCGTTTCAGAATTGGCTGTGCATTCACCAACAAGTACCTCCACCACATTAGGCAACTCCCGTCGCCTGTGTGTCTCCAGTGTCAGGAAGGTGCTGACGATACACACCCTTGTGATGT
The DNA here is from genome assembly GCA_006491805.2 of Dysdera silvatica. Classification (NCBI taxonomy): domain Eukaryota; kingdom Metazoa; phylum Arthropoda; class Arachnida; order Araneae; family Dysderidae; genus Dysdera; species Dysdera silvatica. The sequence goes on from QLNU02014802.1 coordinate 46,479,806, forward strand.
GCCGGACCTACAGTTACGGGACGAGCTCCACGCCCGCCTCCATTTGGGCCACGTCTGTCCACCAAGTCTGTCCTACCTCTTGGATCCATCCGAATCCGCTTGTCTCTGCGCCGCATCTGTGCGGGGTCGATATATATGATTAAGTGTATTGTATATATCAAGTTATACTCAAGTATAACGACGGCCCCCATCTGTGGCGGCGCTCCACCCCTTTTCTTTCCGAGGTTGGCCGGTTTCTGTACGTTCCGCGGCCGGGCTGTTCTCTGTGGCAGCCAATCCGGAAGCTTGTTTCGGTTCACGTTAAATGACGACACTTATGCAAGCGTGCATCTTTGTGTACTGTGTATGGTCGACTCTCGAATACTCACCTTCCTCTTCCCCCTAGCCGCCCCCGGCGGCTGGTTACGCTGTTTGAGCGTCCTGTCCAGGATTACAGCGCCGACTTCGGTGGCCACCCTTTTCCAACTCTCCCCCACACGAATACATCCATGCCATGCCATGGGCACGGCTAGGAGTCGAACCCGAGGTTCAGCGAGGCCAGGCGATCGCGTTACCACTGCAATTTTGTAAGGCCGTGTTTTTTTCGCATAGAAAACAAAAGAAGAATAGATGTGCGAATTTCCTCTCACTTCAAAAAAGGCACGACTTATAGTTAAATTTATTTTTTGAGCGTGTATGTTGCAGAAGAAGCCGTTTAATAAAATATTATTATATCATTTGGTTGGATTTGGAACAATTCGAGTACTTTACTAAATTTCTTTCTTTATTTTCTTCTCGCTCTCTTTCTGGAAATGCTCCAGTTCACAATTAAGAGTAATTTATCACGTCTAAAAGTTCACCAATTGTTTTGGACAAAGGTGCATATCAGAACCAAGGCCTTGGTTGGAACTGAATGTTCATCAATGAGAAGAAATGCAAGAACTGTATTTTGAATTATAGAAAAATACAATTCCCATTTTTTGTATATGAAAAATAGTAACATATACAAGTAAAAATGGCTAACTTGTACATTCAAGAACCCCCAACATTTGGCAAAGTAAGTGCAAAATTCTTAATGTTTAAAAAAAGAAAATACTCCCGTGATTTTCAACTGTTTACTTCTACAACATGGGTGTAGGCAGGTGGATGTTATAGCAGGCTCGACCCGAAGGCGCCAACCTTTTAGGGGCGCCGACTTGGGGGGAAAACTACCAGACTTCAAAAACCGCCGCCTCACAGTGGGGCGAAATCTTCGAAAACCAGATTCCCCTCCACTTACCCTTCACTGATTCAGGTAAGATACTAATTAACTATAGAACTAAATTACCGGAAAGGGTCTCTCCCTCCTCAACTTACCCTTCACTGATTCAGGTAAGATACTAATTAAATATACAACTAAATTAATGGAAGGTGTCTCCTTCACTTACGATTCACTGATTCAGGTAAGATACTGAATATTAAATAGTAAAAGTAGTAAGTGAATATTAAATAGTAAATTAGTAAGATATTAAATATACAAATAAATTACCAGAAAAAACTGGATAAGAAAGCCACGGAAAAGCTTCGGAACGAACGTTCACCTGCTCTGCGAACATGAAAGGGGTTGAGTTACGTTTCAAAAATTCCTTCCCTCAGTTTTTAGAGTATAGCATGAGTTTTGGCGACATTCGAGTCGGCTTGGCGACGTCTTTAATATGCATTGTTCTCCAAAATTAAAAAGAAAATGCACATTTTTTCATACACACTGCTTTTTTCTGAAGCAGTGAATGCATTGTGGGGTTGCATTTACCAAAAGCATCAGATAAGCATTGCCTCACAATCTGTTTATTCCATAAACATGGCAAAATGAAAAAGAAATAAAACCCCACCCCTGTTTGAATGCTCGGGATGTTAGCTGTATGTGGAAAAAAAATATTTTTTATTGCATTTAAGAATGCCGGGAACATTCTATGTGAATGCCAGGAATATTATATCTTTTGCTGCAATTAAAAAATTCTCGTGGGGAGTAATGGGAAGCAATACTAACAAAATGGCAACTGAAGCATATACTACGAATGGTGAGGTGCTATGATGTCACAGAAGTAATGAGTAGAAAAAAATCGATCTCTAAAATGGAAGCGGTTACTGTATTGTAAGCTGAGGGGTGACCATAAAAGGCAGGACTGGGAGCATTCTAAAGTAGCTGAAATATTACATTTCTATCATTTAAATAGTTCATTTTGAAATATGTATTTTTGTACATAAGATCAGTTTAAGAAGACAAACGTAAGCATTTATTAAATGTAACAAGTAAATTTACAACAAAACGTTAAATATTAAAATTTATTTACCTTGGAAAAAAATTTATCAATAGCTGTTTGGTGGGTTTTACTTACCAGTCTTCTTTCAAAATGTATTTTTAATTGCGAGATTAAATCCACCGCTTTCCCGTTGTTATACTTACAGGACCTGGTGTGCTAGTTGAGTAAAGGATGATAATAAATTTGAACTATGATATTTTTCTGTTCATAATTATTTTTTAATTTTTCAATATATCACTATATGATTTATTTATTATCAAAGTCTTTATTAAGCATTACTCATTTGAATCAGTGAATCTGAGTCAATTTCCACTCTTTGTTAATGAGAGAGAGAAATTCTTCTCGGTTCCTATTGTGAAAAATGCCTCTAGTGAAGGCCAAAGTTCAAACATATTTTGTCCACACTGGGGTTCTAGTTAATAGAATGAACTATGAAAACCGTGTCCGCATTTGTAACTGAAGGTGACCGCTAAGCAGGGGGTTTGAAATACATTATGGCGTAAGTGCATATTAATCCCACTCCGCTGTTGCCAAAAGCTTCTTGGATCCTTGCTATGATGGACTCGCATTCTGCGATCACAAAATTTTTATAAATGTATTAAAAAGGAGTCGCCTCTGTTTTTGTAAACTTCCGTAATATATGTTTTTGGAAACTTTTAAAATGATCTTCCCTCTACAAACAACATTCATAGATGCCGCAATGACTGAATCACGCTTTGCAAGTGTGAAATTGTTGTAAATGTGTTTGAAAGGACTCGCCTATGTTTTTGAAAGGTTCCATAATAAACATTTTTGGAAAGTTCTAAAACAATCTTTTTGCACAAACAACCGACAAACATTAATATGTCAGTTTTTTTAAAAATGATCTTATTTTTCCATTTACACCAATTGCACGCTTTTCTGTTTCAGCAGGGTATGGTGTAAAACTTAAAACTCAGATATTTAGTTAGTGGCCATTGGCCAGCAGGGCCCTTTTTATTAGAGGCCACTTCATTGAAGTTAGTAGCAGCTTTCACATAGCCACATAATCCTATACAATTTGTGTGTATATTAAATAAACATGATTTTATAAATAAAAAATAACTTCGACTAACTAGTCTTGCATCTTTTATATCCCTAAATGTTTTGTTCTAATTATCTTTATTCTCTTAATATAATGAAAGATAAATCACAGGAATATATATATATAGCCTACTTATCTAAAGGTACTAGCCAGTTTAAATGTTCTTTACACATACCAAAAAATTACAGGCTACTAATTGCAAAAAATTCATATAACAATTGTACATAAATGCCTCAAGATTAAGAAGACGGAGACACGTTTTATTTATTTTTCACACTTTTAATTAGTGATTAAAATTTGGTTGTCTGCTTTTCACCGAATTTAGCCACTACAAATTAAGTGCAGGTATGGGGTCAAGCATTCAATTGAAACTTTTGCAGGTTTCACTACCAGACTATATTCTGTGGGATTGCATTTAGAAAGAATAATGTGGTGAGTGAGATGGCGACTGAAGGCATATTTTTGATCACCATTCTCCAATATTTAATCGCCGGTGGTGGCCGTAAATTTTAACCTTTAGTGTGGTGCCTTCCTTATCAGTGGGGATGAGGGCATTCCCCCTCCCCCAATAGGCTTCTACAGATTCACAGAAAATTCAGGGTAAAAAAAGTGGAAAATATTGTTTCATAATGAAGGCTGTCACTGTTAATTTTTCCGATGTTCCAACGGAGAAGCGATTTATGATGTTCTATGAACTTATGCGCAGATGGACTATACTGAAAAACTTCTCTAACCAATTTTAAGAATATAGCATTAGTTTTGGCAATATTGAAAAGAGCTTGGTTGCGTGTGATTAATATGCACGTTTCCTTACATCATTATAAGTCAATTTCTGCCGAGGGATTTTTATCTGACCATATCTGAGAGGTTGTCTTTTAAGAGGGGGTTTAACTGTATATAGAGGGAGAGTTGTAGTCCTATGACCACTTACCCCACTTATCCCTATTATAACCTATAAAGTCCCTATATAACCCTATTATTTGTAATAATCCCTATTATAACCCATAAAATAACCTATTAAAGCCCCGTACGAACTTTCTGCTTACACCAGTACAGGGTAAGCGAAAAGTCTCTTTACATGTTATTAGCATAGTACTGTTAGACATGTAAACATTGTTATGAACGCAACAACAATAAAAAAAAACAGTATATTTTTTACTATTATTGAACAGATTGACTCTTTATTCTTATTCATTATTAATATTATTGTTGTTCTGTTACAGATTTTGGAGATAAGAATTTTCTGCCATGAGCAGAGTCCTCAAGATGTCAATTCACTTTGGTTGGCTTAGTACGCGTGTGTGGGGAGACGGGCAGAATAACTTTTATTTAACTTTTATTTCAGAATGTTATATAGTTTATATATAAGTTACATTTTGTATTCATTAACATGTAAAGGGACTTTTCACCTACCCTGTATGCAGGCTGGCATGGAAGATTTTTAAAAAAGAGGGAGGGGTTGATAGAAAATTTCTCTTCTTTCATAAAAAACTCAATTTTGCAGCCAATAAAATTGCTGAAATTGGGAGGAAGTTGACCCCAACCCCCCCCCTCCCTTGTGTATAGTCTTGGTTGTAGGGTAAGCAACCCAATCTCTCTTTGAAGATGAAAAACATCCATTATCTTTTGAACAATATTGAATTCTACCTTTAAGTCAAAGACTATGCTTTTGAATGTTGTTGACTTTTGAATATCTTCTGCATAGTACTTTGGATTTGTTTTCCTGTTTACTAAGTTTCTAATTAATTGCCGTAAATCTTCTCCTAGCTTTAGAAATGCAAAATCCACTCTGCCTTGTGCATGACCTTGTCTTTACCCAATATCTACTCTGCACTGCTGTTTATCTTTTCTATTGTTTCGACGTTTTACATCGTTTTAAATATTTTTTACTACTTTTACTAATGTTGTAACTATGGCCTTTTCGAGCAGATTTGGATAAGCTCGCAAAAAATATAGAACATTAGTAAAAATTAATCAGGTTAATTAATTAACTAATGAAATATAATTTTTAATATTTGTTAAATGTTGATCATTGAACTCTATTCCAGGTTCTTTTGAATACAACTGTTGGTGATATTGACATTGAACTTTGGTCGAAAGAGACACCTAAAGCTTGTCGCAATTTTGTGCAGTTGTGTTTGGAAAATTATTATAATGGAACCTGTTTTCATAGAGTTGTAAAAGGATTCATGGCCCAAGGTGGAGACCCAAGTGGTGATGGCACGGGCGGAAGCTCAATTTACGGAAAGCCATTCAAGGTAAACAGAAACCATGTGCCCTTTCAAGCTATAAATATGCTATAAAATGGTTTCACAAATGATTGAAAATTTTGATCTGCTTATAATAATTAAAATTCTATGAAATCAAAACTTTTATAATGAAAATTTTAGTGGGAGTCGGTTTTGAAAACAGGAGTCACTGTGTTATAATTCTTTTCAGTGCGTTGTAACTTAATTTATCTGACAGACCTTGGTGAGTGAATTCTTTTGAGTTCACTGACTTTTCACACATATCTGATGTGTTCGAGGCTGTGCACATGGAAGGTGAAAATACTGTATTATTACTCCCCTCCCCCCATTTTAAGTTGAATCCCTTCTCAATTTAAAATCTGTACACAGGCCTTGGTTCGTTCACCTAACGGGATTTCTCCAAGTAATTAGGGTGACTTGTGTGATGAAACGAATGGCCACCAACTGGGTGCTTCGCTATGGTAAAGGGGCTGCAACGATCTTCTGTGACTCACAAGTTTCTTTATACAGCCTATCTTGTCATCTTGCCAGGTCCAACAAGAGAGAGGGCAACAGCAGCTGCGGCCCAGGGGCCCACGTTGGCAAGGACCTGTGCTGGGGGTGGGGGGGTCTTCCAGACTAGTTTTGCTAATCAGAAGGCTAGAAAAATTCTCTCAATCCAAGTTAATAAGATTTTGTACACTTTTTAATCTTAATTATTATATTTATTGTTTTATGTTAATTATTCTTCATTATGTCCAGTTATTGAAAAAAGTAATAGTAGCTTACGTTAGTTTCTTTTTTCAGCAGTGATTTTGTAAAATAATTAAGTAATAAGTAAGTAAGTAAAAAAAAATGCTTTCTTATTTCATACTGTTTTGGCACAGTATAGCCCAGATGCTCTTGTGTATATTTCATACTTTTTGCTCATTGGGGGGGGTCAACTCCCCTCCTTCTCCAAAAAACAAAGGATATCTATGTCACTGCCCAGGGAAGGGGTCATGGGGGGGGTCCATCGAAGTGAGCCTGGGGGTCCATGTTGGTTCTCAGCACCCCTGCATCTTGCCACAGATTGCTCTTCCAATTACCCAAGACATCCCTGTTTCGGCCTCGAGAGGTGCTACTTTGAAGAAAACAATTTTTATTCTACTGGATTCCAGGTCATTGCATAATAAGAGAAAACGTTGATTTAGATACTTGGGCATGTTGGGTTATGCAAGATTTTGTTTTCACCTTCAGCAATTCTCCATTCCCTCACCGGCTGTGTTTCTTAAGCTACTTCTGTTTTATTGAAAGCAGCTTCCAAAATGAAAAGACCTCTCTTTAGAATCATATTAACGGACATCCACATCTTTTTTTACAAGTTTATAAGAAACCATCCTTCCTTCACTGTTGCTGCCATCAGAATTTGCAGGCATTTCATCATTGTCGTCTTTGGTCAGGCATTTATGAACATCTTTCTTCTCCATATCAACAAATCATCTTGCATGTGCTTTCAATGCACTGAAGGACTGGAAGAAACTTGGAACATGTTACCTTCCACCTAGACCATTGCTTAATCTGCTGTTCATACATCGAAGTTCTTGCATTTAGCAACATCTCCTGTTCACACCACATTTATTTTTTATAGGCATAGGGTACTTTCATTAAGAAGGTCTCTTCAGGACCAGGTAATCCTATACCTGGTCCTTCAATCAGGTCAACTTTCAACTCCTGAACTTGATGAAATTGAGACCCTTACGTTTCTTCCATTTCAGGATTTTGTATCTGTATTTATTTAATGATCTCTTATTTTTGTATTTTCTGACCTCTTCTGAGAAAACAGTACCATGGTAGTGGATAACTATCCCATGCTTTTGCACAATCATCAACAACAACAAAAAAGAGAAATGACTTACTGTAAAACCTCTGAATAATGGTCGCCGATTAGACTTGGCAAAAATGACTGTTCTTCAGAGGCTTAAAAAAAATTAAATTAGATCAAATTATTAAAGCAATTAAAAAAACACAGCCATTTTAACTTTTCTGATCTTCATTTGTTTAAACTTGCGTTACAAAATCAATGATTCTATGATTAATGAAATTAGAACAGTGGTCAGTGATAATGGCACAAGTTATACAAATCCAGAATTCAAGTCTTTTGTAATGACTAATAGCCTTTTAGATGTTAGAACAGCACCTCATCATCCACAATTAAATCAAAGGCCTCTTGGAGTTGATCACCGTTAGGTAATAGTTTAAGCTTTTTCAAAATAAAGATGTTTTACCTGCCTTATCTCAGTAGATGAAGTTGAGCAGCAAAACTGATCCTGCTGCTAAGTGTTTGGCCAAAGCAGTTGAAACTGTTTTCAGTCGAGTGGAGTTATGACGAAACTTTGAAGCACATCCTCCTTAGAGGCCTATCTTGTGACCATTCCAGAGCCGAACTTATTCTCACCCATGGCCAACTGGGTATTGCCTCCCTGGGTCTGTGACCTCCTTGATCTCTCTGCCTCCATTTCACTCTCCTAGCTGCATTTAACACCTTCCTAGCCGGACTTGATACTTTCCTGTGGAAACTTTTCCAGCCCCGGGTGTGCTTCCGCTCCACTGATTGTGACTGCTTTCCAAGGCTACCCAGTTGGCTTTGGTTCACGTTGAATGACGACACCTATGTGAGCATGCATCTTTGTATGTTATGCATGATTGACTTCCTTGCAATGTGCTTCTGACTATTGATTTTTGCTGTTTGAACACCCTGTCTGCAGTCAATCAATCAGCACTGAAATTCATTCACAAATCATGTGAAAATGATTTGATAACCAACAGTTACTTTCACAGAAGTTTTTATGTATTCATTGAATTATTATCTAGTCAATTCAGTCTAATCTATTGATCAAATCATTATGAACTATAATTTTAAAGTTACACATGGTGCTTTTACCACCTAATGTTTGATCCTAACCTGGTTAGTCACTGTTAATGAAGGTACAAGGCCTAAGACTTGTGACTTGTTTCAAAAGCAAAACTCGGTGAGAATGTGTTCCATAGATGCTCTGAAATCATTGAAATAAAATGTAAAAAAATTATAACAAATTTGAGAAGTACAGTGGACTTCATTTTAACTGGTCCTACTTTAATTGTTCATTGTTTCAACCAGCCCCCTCTGTCCACTTGCCTTAAGGAAGGAAATCCTTATTTTGTTGTATATTTCCTTCCTTCCTTCCGTCCGTCCGTCAAGTGGACAGAGGGGGCTGGTTGAAACAATGAATGATTAAAGTAGGATCAGTTAAAATGAAGTCCACTGTACTTCTTAAATTTGTTATAATTTTTTCACATTTTATTTCAATGATTTCAGAGCATCTATGGAACACATCCTCACCGAGTGCTGCTTATGAAACAAGTCACGTCTTAGTCCTTATACCTTCATTAACAGCGACTAACCAGGTTAGGATCAAACGGTTGGTAGTAAAAGCACCATGTGTAACTTTAAAATTACAGTTCATAATGATTTGATCAATAGATTAAGACTTAATTGACTAGATAATAACTCAATGAATACATAAAAACTTCTGTGAAAGTAACTGTTGGTTATCAAATCATTTTCACATGATTTGTGAATGAATTTCAGTGCTGATTGATTGACTTTAGATACATATGCAGTAGAGTTATCGTTAATCTGAACCACTCTAATCCAAAAATACGGTTAATCCCAATTTTTTTTTCAGTCAACTGCAATGGCAGCCGACTGATAGGATGTAAACAAACTCTGCAGTGCATATTACCAGCTAATTGAATTTCCCCGTAAAGGAAGAAGAAATTTTCCATCATCTGCCTGTCATCTGTTGTCCCTTATACATACACACCAAAACCCACACACACATCAAACAATTATAGCTTACAATAAACTGTGTGGTGAAGATTTGGTTAATCTGACCAAGTCCTGTGCTCAATTGGTTCAGATTAACGAGACTCAACCACACTTTAAAGGGGGCATTATTATTTTTGTTTACATTGATTACAAATCTTAATTGCTCACTTTTTGCGCAAGCTAAATGTTATTGACATTTCTTTTCATCAGGATGAATTTCACTCTCGGCTGAGATTTGTCAGACGAGGTCTGGTTGCTATGGCAAATGGTGGAAAAGACGATAATGCAAGCCAGTTCTTCTTTACTTTTGCAGCATGTCCAGAACTGCAGAACAAGAACACCATCTTTGGCAAGGTAATCTTATTCGGTGTAACTGCAAAACCTATTTGTATAGTGTATGGTAGCATGAAGGTAATCTGTTTGTTTCCATGCCGAAAATGCTTTGCCGTCGGGAGTTACAATCCTTATGACGGCCGGACACACCCGTCGACATCACAAACGGACGACTCGGTGCAAAAAGTGCGTCAAGTTTTGGACAATGACCGACGATTAAGTGTTCGGGTGATTGCAGAGGAGTGTGGAATACCCAAAACAATCGTTCATCGCATTTTAACGGAGGATCTTCAAATGAGGAAAGTCTGCTCGAAAATGGTGCCAAAAGTCCTGACGAGTGAGATGAAGGAGCAGCGTTTGTTGAAGTGCCAGGAATTGCATGAACGCTACGAAACGGACCCAGAATTTTTGGACAGAGTGATCACAGGGGACGAGACGTGGATTTTTCAGTACGATCCCGAATCAAAGCGCCAGAGCAGCGAGTGGCACACCAAGGAGTCTCCTCGCCCGAAAAAAGCAAGGATGAGCAAATCGCGAATCAAGGCAATGCTCATTGTGTTTTTTGACAGAAAAGGTGTAGTTCACAGTGAATTCGTGCCACAAGGACAAACAGTCAACAAGGAGTTTTACTGTGAAGTGCTCAAACGGTTGCGCAACAGGGTTCGACGCGTCCGAAACGAAATTCGCGACAATTGGATCTTGCACCATGACAACGCGTCAACCCACACCGCGCTCATTGTCTCCGAGTTGCTGGCCAAAATGGGTGTGGCAACGCTGCCCCAGCCGCCGTACAGCCCCGATCTGGCACCAGCGGATTTCTTTTTGTTCCCAAGGATCAAAAGAACCCTGAAAGGAACTCGGCATGGGACGCTGGAGGCGGTAAAAGCAGCCGCGACGACCTCACTGAAGGAGATTCCCGTTGACGACTTCCAGGGCGCCTTCAATGATTGGGTGAAGCGTTGGCAACGGTGCATCGAAGCAGGGGGAGAATACTTTGAAAAGTTCTGAAAAGATTGTAAACTGATATTGAATAAATGATTTTAAAAAAATCATTTCGGGAACTTTTGGGACAACTTATGGTCATTCATCGGTTATATATATATGGGTCATTCTATGTCAAATCACCCAAGCTCACAACCAGACCATTTCAGATTTTTATAAAATTTGGCTCATTTGTTCCACTTGCAGAGAAATTAATAAATGCCCAATAATTAGTCACTATTGGTATTAGTTTTTGAAATATATAACTTTGAAAATGGGTTTATAGTTCAAATTTTAGCCTTTCTTGTACGAAAAATTTTCTCATAACTTCCATTCTAATTAATGTAAAGACTTGATATTTGTATCTTTAGAAAGTGCTTAATGTGTGCTTTCTTATGAAATGCCACATGAATATATAATTCAAATTTTTATTTTCAAGGTCAACACCTTTGACTTTATATATCTCAAAAAAGGGTATTTTAGTTTTTTAAAAAAAAAAAATAGATGTAATTCTTGCATTTATTTTCTACTATATCTAAGAATCTCATTCTGGGACCGCTATGGGATATCAAATAATTAATTTAAACATACTGTGCATGTACCCATTTTCATTCAAAAATTATATAATGCACTTGTTTTCTGCCATTATTGTTATTTTAATTTTTTTTAGAAAATTATATGTTACTCTTCCATTTATTTTCTACAATATCCATGAATCCCATTCTGCGACCGCCATGCACTACTCGAATATTCGAATTAGAAATTACATTTATATACCAAAAATGGCCTTGCATGCACATTTCTTAAAAAAAAAAAATACTTACAGATCTTGGCAGATTACAGATTTGGCTGCAATCGGAGTCCTAAATATGTTTAGTTAAAAAGAGTTTTACGTTTTTTTATTGATATTATTTATTGACCCATTTCACATAAGTAGAACATTCTCCGAGGG
>QLNU02014802.1:46522143-46534861 GCA_006491805.2 Dysdera silvatica
TGTATTCAGTAACCTGGTGGTCTAGACACTGGGATGGCAACTCAAACGGAAGCCGCTTCTTCTTCGACTTCCATCCAATTTTTTGTAAATTTTCATTTCTCTGTCAATTATAATATAAAATATGGTTTCTTGTACAAACGATAAGGGTAAAAATAAAAATCATATTTAATGATCAATTCACCCCGCATCTTCTTTTTAATGATGAAATTCTTAGTTTTCATTTTTATTTTTCACTGCATCTTCACTTATTACCAAAAGCCTTATTTTTCCTATCTTTGATGGCGTGTATACTTGACGACTTTTTTTTATCTTTTTTTGTCTTTGATTAACGTGCATATTTGATAACTTTCCTAACTTTTCTGCCTTTAATGACATGCTTATTTCATGACTTACTTCTCTTTTATATCCTTTATGGAGAGAAATTAGGAGGATCACACGTCAAAAATTATTAAATTATATGAAAAGAAGAATAATGGCTGTTTAAAGAATGATCATAAACGGTTAAAAGGATTTAAATATATATACAGTAGTGGACAAAATTGTGGAAACCTTTTGAAAAAAGTTTATTTTAGAGGTTTGATGGCTAATAACACCACTTTTTTTTGTACCAATACTATAAAATTATATATCATTAGAAAGGTAATTTAATAAAGATTGTAATGCAATAACATTTGTTCAATTATCTGTATTCTATCAAAAGTTATAGCCAAATAACCAGAAAAAAGAAGCACAGCTTGCTTACATTTATATGAAGTAGCTTTCCTTCATTTGAATGTGGCCAATGAGCATGAGTGTTTACAGAGCCAATCAGGTGTCATCTTGTTTTGGCAATGAGCCAATCATGTTTTCTCTTGTTTTGGCAATGAGCCAACAGGTTACAGGACATTTATCAGTGTGTTCTGTAATTGCTATCAAGTTGGTTGTTTTTTTTTTGTGCTCTTTGATTTAGTGTGCTTGTAAAACGTAATAAAATTAAAGAAATGGCGCAAAGAGTTGACTGGTCACCTAGGAAGCGATGTAAAATAGTAATATTAAGTGAACAAGGCTACAGTTATGAAGAAATTAGAAGAAATATTGGGGGAAACTTAACTAAAGGTGGCATTTCTAAATTTTTGAAGAAGTATAAGGAGACTCAGTCATTACAAAACCAGACTGGTAAAGGCAGAAAAAGGTGCACAACAGCAAGTGATGATAGAAGAATTAAAAGACAGTGCCTAGGTGACAGGAAAAAATCATCTCTGTGTATACAAGGTGAAATGGCGCAATGCAATGTGAAGTTAAGTGCAAGGACTGTTCGGCGCAGACTGCATGAATGTGGTCTAAATGCAAGAATTCCACGAAAAAAGCCATTTTTGTCTGTCAAACAGAGGTTGAAAAGATTAAACTGGGCTAAAACCCATGTTAACTGGACAACGGAACAATGGGACAGTGTAATTTGGAGTGATGAGACCAAAATCTCACTGTTTGGTAGTGATGGCGTAAAATACGTATGGAGAAGAATTGGAGAAGATTTCCATCCTGAGTGCATTACACCTACCGTGAAACACCCAGTTAGTGTTATGATTTGGGGTTGTATAACATCAAGAGGTGTGGGCAGAATTTGCGTGATCAATGGGAATATAAATGCCCAAAGATACATAAATGAAATACTTGAGCCCAAGCTGCAGCCTTCTGCATGTGATCTTTTCCAAGATAATGAAGCATTTATATTTCAACAGGATTCAGCTCCATGTCATGTTGCTCGTGTGTGCAAAAAATGGTTTCAAGATCATCATATTCAACTGCTGGAATGGCCTGGAAATAGCCCAGACCTTAACCCCATCGAAAATCTATGGAGCCGGCTAAAGAAGCTTGTTAGTCGGAAGCAACCCAGCAATAAAACACAATTAACAGAAGCAATAATTCAATCTTGGTTTCATATTATAACAGCTGCAGAACTAAAGAACTTGGTTCACTCCATGGGAAAGCGTTGTAAGGCCGTAATTAAGGCTAAAGGTTACCCAACTAAGTATTAACTGGTATGGTGAACATTTTTGTATATCTCATTTTTTCTATGTATATCACCTTTCTTCTTTATGAATGCTGTTCTATTAAAATACGATTCATAAATGTTATTGCATTACAATCTTGATTAAATTACCTTTCCAATGATATATAATTTTATAGTATTGGTACAAAAAAAAGTGGTGTTATTAGCCATCAAACCTCTAAAATAATCTTTTTTCAAAGGGTTTCCACAATTTTGTCCACTACTGTATATATTTTTATGAACTATAAATTTTTAATAATATATATATTGGAGTGCATCAAACGTCCATCTTTTAAATTTTTCAAAAATTTTTTGTCCTTATGATATTTTGTTCAAATATAAAAAATAATTCTATGTAAAGTTTTGAATATTTTGATCATCACCTATGTAATCCACCAATCATTGGAAAAATATGATATGCTGAAAAAATGACAAAAAATGCATCGTTTTTACAACGTTCCTTTATTGTATGTTATTTTTTAGCCTACTGTATATTTGCATAATAGATAAAATAATACATTTTTATTATATTTTGATTTGAAAACTTTTTAAATTATATATTATAAAACACAAAACTGTCACCTTTAACTAATGGGACAAGGGTACTATTTTGCGCTTACGTAAGTTTGACTGCTGGTTACGTTCTTGTTCAACTATTTGAAGTACGTTTTGGTAATGCTCTTCACTTTTGGCAGATGTTATAAAGTCTGAACTGAGTTTCACTCCTCGTTCTGCGCAGTCATTTAGTACATTTAGAGCTTCAATGTTCTTTAAAAATGTTTTATAAAAAGGTAAATTTATCCATCCCTCTATTTCATATTTCAGAAACTGAGCATCTAACTTTAGAAGATCAAAAATGAACCATGAATCAATTCCAACCAAGTCAGAAAGAGTTACTGACAAACTGGGAGTTGTTGGAAATTTAGGTTTGCCGAAACCAGTTTCAAATCTATTTTTTAATTTAAAAATTGAAACAGAATTTGGGCTTGGCTTGACAGCTAGCAGTGCATCAGCAAGAGGCCTTCGTTCTTTTACTGGTACGTTATTACTTCAAAGTGTAAGAAGTACCATTTCTTCTGTTAAATACCAAAGGTGATTCTTGAAGGCCCTACTACAATTTTCGGAGATAATTTCATGCACATCCTTATATTTTAAAATAGAATGAGATACTTTAAGTCATTCCAAGGGGCGTCTACCACTGAACTGCTAGTCATCCACCATGTACTGTAGATGAGAGTAACAAAGTTTTACAAAATCCCTTAATTTGGAGACGTATATATTATAGATAATGGATAACTTCTTTACTACTTTGCGTCTGCATTTGTCTGCTGTTGCACAGGATGCAGCTACCTTAAATGAATCTCCACCAGTCTCCTCTACTAGTGCTCTAATATAGGTTGCTTGTTGTGTTGGAGTCATTTTCAAACGTGTTACTAAAGCAACACGTTTGGGTTTTTTTAAGATGTCCTGTGGTATAAAGGCAGTAGTTCCTGTGTGTGTGTCATGCGACAATGGCTTCTGATTGAAGGGCCTGCAACAGGTGTTTCAAACTCTTTATCAATATTCATAAAATTTTCATCATTTGGATTAGAATTAATGAATGTTGATGAGCCAGCCTTATCAGATAATTTCAGCTTAGCCTTGCTTCTCGTGTCATCTTCGTCAGAGGTATCACTCGTACCCACAACATTACTTGAATTAATACTAGTGTTCATTTTATTAAGCATTCTTCTGTGTCCTTCGATCTGTAATTTTTCACGTTTTTCATGACGTTTGACTTTTGCTGAAAGAACTTTATCATATGACCCAAATATAGCTGATTGATCACCCTTTATAGATAGGAGAAAAGCTAAGTCATCTTCATTTTTTATTTTATTCTCTACATTCACAGGCCAAAGAGGAAATATTTAGGATAGTTTCTTTTCCATTTCCTGTAATTTACTAATGGTCCCTGGTGTTGACTTACGTTTGAGAGGTATTATTTCTCTTAGCTTTGCATTGTCACCAAGAAGTTTTAGCATTTTCTCGCATGCCTTCCTCTCACTAATTATTGGAATGTTTGCCTTTTCGTAAAATTGTGATACTGATGACAGAACTAATTTGGCAGACTCCCATTTTGTTCTATTGACTTTTGCTCCTTTGTCAATACAAAATAGCAAGCATATCAATACCTGCAAGTGCGTTGATAGCCGAGAACCAGTGATCTTTGAGTCAGTATTTGTTATTTTGGGACCAAAACCGATAACTATTGAAGACTGTCTTGTCCTTTTTACTTTCTGGCCTGCTTCCTGTGTAGTTGTATTCACTGTAGATCAAGTAGGTGCTGCAACAGTCAACAGTGAAGACATTTTAAAATTAGCATTGATAGTATTAGTAAAAATAGTGTAATTTCTGGCGAAGGATTAAATGTTAATAAACATTATTTTGAAAGATCAAAAACAAACTATCGCCCACATGTAAAAAAAAGTAAACAAAGACTTGGATGTTACAGTTACGGTTTGCAAGTAAAATTTATTTTTATGATGTGGCGTCATCTACGGGACAGAATGTCAATTACGTGTTTAGTGCAAAAGTTCATGACTGTGGTGGACCACCTAAATTTTTTAAAAAAGTATAATATATGGTAGAAGCATTATTGAGCACCATTGGAACAAAGGACATGGGAACATTAGGACTAGGACAAGGCATTTTATTTCTATAGAGGCATTCGATGCACCCTAATATATCATCATCATCATCATATTCAACCATTATCTATCCACTGCTGGATGAAGGTCTCTCCAAATGCTTTCCACACAAGTCTATCCTGAGCAATTCGCTTCCATGTCACCCCAACCTGTTTTCTTATTTCATCCACCCATCTAGTTTGAGGACGTTTTCTAGGTCTTCGGTGGTCTCTTGGAATCCAGTTCAGAATTTCTGTTGTCCATCGTTGATCAGTTCTTCTTGCAATATGCCCAGCCCATCGCCATTTCAGCCCTTTTACTTTAACAATGATGTCCTCTACTCTAGTTTGCTCTCTCACCCAAGTGTTCCTTTTCCGATCTCTCCTAGTTATTCCAAGCATGCACCTCTCCATGCTCCTTTGCGTTGTCTGTAACTTTCGTATTGCTCCAACTGTTAGACTCCATGTCTCTGATCCATAAGAGAGGACTGGCAATACACACTGGTTGAAGACCTTTCTTTTTAGACACAAAGGCAATTTCCCCTTCAGGATAAAACTGTTTCTTCCAAATGCACTCCAGCCAAGTTTAATACGTCTGTTGAGTTCTTTCATAATGTTGCCATCCATTGAAATCAGCTGGCCAAGGTAAATATATGAATCAGCAATTTCTAGCTCAATGTTGTCAACTTGTATTTTTGTTTCCTCTACGAAATTATTGAACATGATCTTAGTTTTTTGTAGGTTCATCTTGAGTCCAACTTCTTTACTTCTAGTTGAGAGCTCCTGTACCATGTCTTGGAGTTCTGATGGGTTCGTTGAAAAAATAACAATGTCATCAGCAAACCGCAAATGATTTAAATATTCACCATTTATTTTTATTCCCCTGTTATTCCAATTTATTTGATGAAAAATCATCTGTAAAGCTGAAGTAAAAAGTTTTGGAGAAATGGTATCTCCCTGCCTCACACCTTTACCAATTTTGATAGCTTCGGTATCTTTATGTAACCGAAATTTTGCACTTGCATTTTTATACACACGTTTCACCATGTCAATGTACACTTCCTCGATGTCTGCTGATCTTAAAGAGTTGATGACTGCTGATGTTTTAATAGAGTCAAAGGCCTTCTCATAGTCAATAAATGCCACACACAATGGAAGTTCATATTCATGTGTTCTTTCAATTAATTCTCTTAATACTTGAATATGGTCCACTGTACTGAATCCACTTCGAAATCCAGCTTGTTCTCTCGGTTGAGCTGCATCTAATTTTTTCTGCAGGCGATGTGTTAGCACTTTTGTGAAGATTTTATAAATAGCAGGTAACAAGCTAATTGGTCGGTAATTTTTCAAATCCTCTTTATCACCTTTTTTATGCAAAAGAATTACTGTTGCAGAATCCCATTGGTTTGGTATGTTACCACTGTTAAGACATTTGGTAAAGAATTTTGCAAGTATGTCTTCTACATGTTCTCCAGCTTCTTTTAAGATATCTAATGTAATGCCATCATCGCCAGGGGATCTTCCTTTCTTCATACTTTTTATTGCAAATGCTACTTCTTCTTTTAAGATTTTAGGAGCTGTTCCTTCGACTATCTCAGAGTCTTCGTTTAATCCACTGTTTCCTTCATATAGTTTTCTGTAGAATTCTTCAACTCTTCTAAGTATTTCTTCCCTATTTCTTGTTACAGTGCCATCCTCTCCTTTTAATGCAATGATGTGTTTCTTCCCAATAGACAAACTCCCTTTAACAACCCTAAGGCTCTTGTTGCTTTCAATGGCCTTCCTTACTAACTCACAATTGAATTTTCTTATATCTTCTTTCATGTTTTTGCGCAAAGTTTTGCAAAGTTCTACATACTCGATCTTGCAACTGGTATTTTGATTGTCCACCTTCATAAGTCTTCGCCTTTTCATGAGTTGTTTCGTCTTCTCAGATAGGATTTCAACAATTGTCTTATTATATACTATATATATATATATAGAAAAATTGTAGTATGATTGTGACATGCAGTACCTTCTAATGTAATATACATAAATACACTATACTTAAATGACAGACAAAGTTTATGTAGTTAAGTAATATCACACAAGGTAATAAAACCAAGTAAATTAAAATAGTAGAAACATCTCAGAATAAAAAATGAAATTGTAGTAGTAAAAGGTGAAGAGGAGTAAAAGATTAAACAATACCAAGAATTTTGTTCTTCATCAGGGACCGCACAAAATCCCTGTTATTGGTTTGCTTTTTCTGACTACAATAATTGAGATTTGTGATTAATACTGAATAAACCAGCATTGACCAAAACTTAGCTAAAAACAGTATAAACCCAGAATATAATTAGTTTAACAATATTTTAGTAATTTAGAAGGGTCTCTTTATTAATACTGAGAACAATCTCAATTGTTGTAAGTGGCCCAAAAGCAAACTTACAACAAGTAGATAGAGGTATTGAAAGTGATTAAAGTGTAAAGGTTCAATTAACATGAATAGAGAAGATGATGAAGTGAGAAAATTCACTAACTATACCAAAAAATTATAACAAAAAGTTTTACATGAATATGTCACACTCAAGATAAACACTTAATTATTAACTAGTAAAAATATATAAGTTTAAGTTTAAATAAACTTATATATTCAAAATAAACAAATTGTTTCTTTGCACTCATAATAGACCCAGAAGTGTGCAATCAAAATAAAGACATATATATGCGCATATGCATAAACATGCACACACACACATATATATATATATATATATATATATCATCATCATCATATTCAACCATTATCTATCCACTGCTGGATGAAGGTCTCTCCAAATGCTTTCCACACAAGTCTATCCTGAGCAATTCGCTTCCACGTCACCCCAACCTGTTTTCTTATTTCATCCACCCATCTAGTTTGAGGACGTTTTCTAGGTCTTCGGTGGTCTCTTGGAATCCAGTTCAGAATTTCTGTTGTCCATCGTTGATCAGTTCTTCTTGCAATATGCCCAGCCCATCGCCATTTCAGCCCTTTTACTTTAACAATGATGTCCTCTACTCTAGTTTGCTCTCTCACCCAAGTGTTCCTTTTTCGATCTCTCCTAGTTATTCCAAGCATGCACCTCTCCATGCTCCTTTGCGTTGTCTGTAACTTTCGTATTGCTCCAACTGTTAGACTCCATGTCTCTGATCCATAAGAGAGGATTGGCAATACACACTGGTTGAAGACTTTTCTTTTTAGACACAAAGGCAATTTCCCCTTCAGGATAAAACTGTTTCTTCCAAATGCACTCCAGCCAAGTTTAATACGTCTGTTGAGTTCTTTCATAATGTTGCCATCCATTGAAATCAGCTGGCCAAGGTAAATATATGAATCAGCAATTTCTAGCTCAGTGTTGTCAACTTGTATTTTTGTTTCCTCTACAAAATTATTGAACATGATCTTAGTTTTTTGTAGGTTCATCTTGAGTCCAACTTCTTCACTTCTAGTTGAGAGCTCTTGTACCATGTCTTGGAGTTCCAATGGGTCCGTTGAAAAAATAACAATGTCATCAGCAAACCGCAGATGATTTAAATATTCACCATTTATTTTTATTCCCTTGTTATTCCAATTTATCTAGCTGAAGTAAAAAGTTTTGGAGAAATGGTATCTCCCTGCCTCACACCTTTACCAATTTTGATAGTTTTGGTATCTTTATGTAACCGAAATTTTGCACTTGCATTTTTATACACACATTTCACCATGTCAATGTACACATCCTCAATGTCTGTTGATCTTAAAGAGTTGATGACTGCTGATGTTTTAATAGAGTCAAAGGCCTTCTCATAGTCAATAAATGCAACACACAATGGAAGTTCATATTCATGTGTTCTTTCAATTAATTCTCTTAATACTTGAATATGGTCCACTGTACTGAATCCACTTCGAAATCCAGCTTGTTCTCTTGGTTGAGCTGCATCTAATTTTTTCTGCAGGCGATGTGTTAGCACTTTTGTGAAGATTTTATAAATAGCAGGTAACAAGCTAATTGGTCGGTAATTTTTCAAATCCTCTTTATCACCTTTTTTATGCAAAAGAATTACTGTTGCAGAATCCCATTGGTTTGGTATGTTACCGCTGTTAAGACATTTGGTAAAGAATTTTGCAAGTATGTCTTCTACATATTCTCCAGCTTCTTTTAGGATATCTAATGTAATACCATCATCACCAGGGGCTCTTCCTTTCTTCATATTTTTTATTGCAAATGAAACTTCTTCTTTTAAGATTTTAGGAGCTGTTCCTTCGACTATTTCAATGTCTTCGTTTAATTCACTGTTACTTTCATATAGTTTTTTGTAGAATTCTTCAACTCTTCTAAGTATTTCTTCCCTATTTCTTGTTACGGTGCCATCCTCTCCTTTTAATGCAATGATGTGTTTCTTCCCAACAGATAAACTTCCTTTAACAACCCTAAGGCTCTTGTTATTTTCAATGGCTTTCCTTACTAGCTCACAGTTGAATTTTCTTATGTCTTCTTTCATGCTTTTGCGCAGAGTTTTACAAAGTTCTATGTACTCAATCCTGGAACTGGTATTTCGATTGTCCACCTTCATATCTCTTCGCCTTTTCATGAGCTGTTTCGTCTTCTCAGATAATTTGCTATTGTGCTTTTTACAGGTTACACCACCAATTTCCCCAGCAGTTTCAACTATTGTCTTAACAATGTTTTCATTTGCTTCTGAGATATCACTTTCATCAATAAGTCCTTCCAGTGCAGAAAAGCGATATATATATATATATATATATACAGAAATATAATTTGAACAATATTAAATACAAAAACGTTTTTGAACATAGAGAACTCAATAAGTGTGCAAACAACAGCTAGAAAACACTTACTAAATTTCTCGAACCTGATATCAAAACACTTACCTACATTACAGAGATAAACTTGTTAGTATAATAAATAAAAATAAATAAAAATATAAGAAAAAAAAAACTAGTAGTGACAAGAAATGTTTAAGAAAAAGTACTGAAGGATTAGAAGTAAGAAAGTAGGTAAAAGAAATGAAATTTGTCGTGTTTTGGGTGTAGGAGAAAACACCAAAGCACTGGGGTTCTTTTTGCTAGAAAAGTTGCCTTTTGTCCACTAGGACTTAAACTTTAAATGGTGCTTTTGTGGTGAAAAAACAAGCAAAGAATAGGATATAATAGATGATAATAGAAATAGGGACTGAGAAAGTTAGAGGCATGTAGAAAATGAAATGAAGTGGAGGGTTTAGGATAAAAAAGTTTTGTAACAAAATTATGAACCAGATTCTTGGTGAAGTAATGTGGAACATCATTGTAAATGCATTTTGACATGAGTGCCTGAAAGCTGAAAGCCTGAGTGCTGAAAGTTTTTGATTTATGGTTATTGTTACTACATATCCTGTTGATGCGAGAACATTGTGAACAGATAATATTTCTGTGGACATTTTTGGATATGTTGGGAGTCCCAGTTTGTGAGGAAATTCACTTTAAATCTGAAGTCTTGCCTTTTATCATACAAGTCAATTTCAGTAAGAGAGTTGTCGTTGATGCTGATATTTAAATCTAGGAAAACACCACTCTTGTTGTCAGTATTGGTTTTGATTAGTTTTAGGTTTGGCGGGTAGCTGTCAAGATTCTTAGTGCCATTGAGTGTTATGAGGTCATCAATGTACCTGAATGTGACTTGTTGAGGGTTAGCTTTTTCGTAAAAATGAAGGTATAAGTTTGCTAGAATACTGAGTAACTGGCTCCTGTGGGAATTCCGTGGGTTTGTACACAAAGCCTGCCAAACATTTTTATCATGTTGTTTTCGAGGCTAAAGGAAAGAAGGTTTTTGCAGTTGGATGCTTCCAGCCCAACGAAATTCTGTTTTTTCAAAGTAGTGAAAAATAATTTCGGAACATCATAAAATGTCAATGGAATTGAATAGGTTTTCAAAGCCATAGCATTCGCTGCTACATAACTGGTTATCTTGCAGATATTTGATTATTGAATTATTATCATTTATGAACCAGGTTTTTTCTTGGCTTCTAATTTGGTCTTCAACTTTTTTTAATAAATGAAATAATGCTTTTGCAGCAGAGGATCCATACGAATTGCTTACTTGAGTAATAAAACGAAATTTTAGAGGATTTTTGTGGAATTTTACCGTGGCAAGGAGCAAGGAGGAAGGGTTTGTTAAGAGATTTGTTAGTTAACTTGAGCCTTTTATGAAAGGCAAGGATTTTTTTGTCAAAGATTGTTTCACTTTCATTAAAAGGAGTATAGGCTGATGAAAGTTCTAGCCGCTTTTTTAAGTTTTCAATGTAGAAGTTTTTACAGATAAGTGCAAAATTTTCTGCTGCTTTGTCGGTAACAGTGACCACAAAATTCTTTTGGATATTTTTAATTTGCTTGCGAATTCTTTTTACATTGGGCTGATTTTTATTTGCTAATCTTTCGCAAAGGTTCCTTTGGTTGCAGAAGTGAAAAATTTTTTAAAGAATCTTGGATCTCAATTCAATGAAGGTTTCTAATGGTATATTATATTTGAAGGCAATATCATAACAGAATTTTTAGATGTCAGCATGAATTTGTGGGAAAATGCTTTTCTGCCTTTGTTCACCGTCATCCTAAATTTTGATCCCTTTTCTAGTAGAGTTTTCAGATCTTCAGAGGCTATTCCATTAAGATGACCTGTGACAATGTGTCCATGATGTGGGTCCACAAATTTTAGGTATACTTTTCGAGTACAGGGACAAGAGATCTTGCTACTGTCTTCAAACAGGACTTTTTTGTAGTTACAAATCAATTTTCCAATTGGAGGTGTGTAACTAAATAAAGGTCGAATGACAAAATCTTTAAGATCGTTTGGAAAAAAATCAGAAACTGACTTAATTAGTTTTGCCAGAGGTATTGAATCAAAAATTTTGCTGGAGAACTTGAAGATTATATAATGCTTTTCTATAGTGTCAGTGTTTTTTATACATGTTTCCACCTTCTGTATGCCTAGCTTGAATTTAAGCAGGTCTAAAATGATGTCATGTGTTTGCTGATTTTTGAAATTAAATTCCAGGCTTCTTTTAAGAGCTAAATTGCATTTACTTTTGTTAAGCGAAAAAATCACATCCTTGATCTCCTTAACGTTCAGATCCCTAGAGAAGTCATCACCAAGTTTATTGAGGAGCAAGCTTAAATCTATGAAGGAAGATTTTTTTGCTTTCTTTTCCCCTTTTTCTCCATCTTTTATTTTTTTCAATACAATCACCCATTCTGAAAATTTTGTAAACGATATAATTGTCCAGGTGAATTGATATTCTAATGTTGTTAAACATATCGTTCATTTCAATTGGGTAAATGGTCTTTTCTTTGCAGATTAGATAATTTTCTAAATAAAGTCTGTGCTTTATGCCTGGTGTAATGTTAAGGATTTTAATTTCAATGTTTTTGAAGTCTGGTTCTTGCAAATGCTTCATTTCTAAATCCGTCTTGGGTGAACATTTTTTTACATTAGACCTATACAGGTTCAGACGTATACTTAGGCAACTACCAGTTTGTCCAATATACTTTTGCTAACAAGTTTTATATACAGTATAATCATGTAGATGCAATTAAAAACTTTACAAAAAGTGTATAGATCATCATTTTTGTGGTTCGAGTCATGCACAGAACTCATGGATGGAGAGGTTTTGCATCTACTGTCAGAGCACTTTTTGAAAATTGGGAACGCATCTTTTAAGTCGGGTGAAAGTTTAATAAAAGCATGGCTTGCATTGTTAGAAGTAGGCGGTAACACATTTAACATATTATCCCCCTTGCCTGTAAGATAATGCGCATCCCTTTTTATACAGCACGACGGATGATGCTGCATTGAAATTTCTTTAGTTGTAACAGGCATTATTAGTCAGAATGAGCTTAAACGATAGGAAATTAATTAAGAATACTAGAAATATAAAAATAATAGGCTTAAATACCAGTACACAAAAATTATGCAATTGAACTTGGTTAAAATATTGTAATATAAACTAGGTTAGCATATATATGTAAA